>CM076580.1:643492394-643837156 GCA_034641835.2 Pinus albicaulis
TAATTAATTGACACATGAGGGGATTAATTATTTTTCCACCCTCAAATATTTTAGCCATGGTGTCTAAGTACGAGGGACCATGCACTAAAATATTTTTACATCATATATTACAATAGTTCAACCCTCAAAGGGGGAATACCTGTTCGTTATAGACCCTCATAAAACTTACCCAATTCTACAACAAAATGATCTAGTAGACCAAGTGATATGTAATAAAATAATTTAGCCAAATAGCTTAAATTATTCAGAAATCAATTTTACAAAAGACTCGACTAAAACACTAGGGATTACCTAAGACTTCAACGATAAATTCCACCCTAGCTTTGGGGTGAGGCTGGAGGAAAAAACTATGCCGATCGTCCGTGTTTAGAAACACAAAAAATCAGTGAGACGAAAAACCTCCTAGGATGAAATTCGTCGCCAAAATCATAGGCTTACCTAGGTTTTTACGTAATTAAATGTCGTACTAGCATTATTTACATTATAAATTTGCAGAATGGGTTTACAATGACATAAGAGTTGTTGGCTGATGATTTTGAACTTTGAAAATAATTCCTTCAAGTCTTTGGATCCCTCTTCTTTGGAATGTCGAAAAAATGGGAGCAACAATGCCATCAAATGATGCCTAATTTATGCAAGTGAATTAGCAATATGTTAGGTGACTTATTAGTTAAATTTGAGCCACTTAGATGATTTATATGTTACTGCAACCAAATGATCAGATGGTTGTTAGCAAATTAGTGAGGGAACAAGGGTTTGAAGGAGAACACCAAGTAGCATTTAGGCCTAGCAGATGACACACTTACTTGCCCAAAATTCTTCTAGTGAAATGACCACCCGCAACCACAAAATTTAGCCCAAAAAATTCACTGCAAACACAATGTTAGAGGCAAAAATGAATGATAACCCAAAGAAATGACTGAATATGGCAAAGAGGGCAAGGAAGAGGGCTAGGAGAGGGCTCTCTAAGACTATAAAGGCTAGTGGCTAAGGGAGAAAGGCCAAAATAGGTACGTCATCGAGGGTTTGAGGGCTGCCAAGGAGGGTCGTGTTGAAAATGTAACTAGGTTCGGTCTTCATAATGACATGTAATTGTGAGACTTGTGAATAATGTAATGAAGAAAATAAATATATATTGGCTTGCTTCATGGGTTTCATGAGAAAGGAATTTTTTTTTTTAGAGTCTATGTCATGTATGACCCTTATTGGACATATAAAGAATGTATCTAAGTCAATAAGATGTCTAACAACCCTCCGAAAGAAGCACAACCATCCTCTTCTTGATGTCGGCCTCAAAATGTACATGTCGGCTTAGCATAAATAGACACACCGATTCACATGCTTAGGTCGGCTTATAATGATGGACAAACAACTATATAAAGGCACCTCGACCTATACCATAGAGACATATTTTCGCTAGTACTTCTCTGAGGCTTTTTTTTGGATGGTAATGCAGAAGTACAATTCAATGTATCTCTGAGATCCTCAAATGGGTATTACAGTGACGCAGTGGAGGAAACTATAGTTCAGAGGTTGAAAGGATAAGCACAGTTCGGATATATCACTGTGGCATTCTTGGCATGCCTGTTGCAAACTGCAGTGAAGAGAATACTTCTGTCTTCTGTGCTACTGCAGTGACACGACTGTGATGTTATTATGATTCAGTATGTGTGGTTCGATGCTACCACAACAAGAGCTTGTAGTACACCATGGAGTCCAACCAATCTCAGCAAAGGTCTCCGTACTATGCTCAGTGATGTTATGATGCTAAGATGCTCGAAGCTACTTGGTGCTACTTGGTGTTGCAATGATAACATGAAGTTTAGTGATGAATCACTATGATTGGATGTTGTTACAGGGATCATGATTTGAAGATCAAAGGATCAAGGAAGAAGGATGATTGTGTCTTGGTCTTGGAGTGGCGAAATAGGTCAACGGCCTTGGTCTTGGTATTCATCAATTGGAATCTCTATAAGAAGAATTTGTGCAGGTTTTCCTCTCAAAGAGAGAGGTTTTGGCCTTGGCTCATAGCCTACATGCTACGTCTCCTATCTATATATGTTTATTCATTGGTTACTATTTGATGAAGAAAGAACACTAATAATCGAACAAAAGGAAGATCCTAATCTAAAGAAGTTAAAAGGCTTTCACAAACAGTCACTAATGAAGAGAAATCTCTTAACACTAAGTGCCCTAGATTTCTCAACATGGTATCAGAGCTAAGGTGACAGTTAAGGACCGACATCTAAGAGACAACTCAAGGATCAGATTTCAAGAAAAGCATCTAAGAAGTCAAAGAAGGATTCTCTGAAATTTCGAGAGGCAATAACAGCCTGAATATCACAATCAACAGTTCAAATCATCCTTTGAAATCTCAGGCTAATTTCAGAAGTACTTTAGCAATATTAGCTCAATGGACTAACTGCATTTCTCTCGGCATACGTGGTGCAAATCAGAGTGCTAGTTCAGGTTTGGTATTATAGCAACACTACTACAATCACACACTTGGATACTATATGTTGGTGTTGTCACATATAAGATTTAGTGTCGCTTCAATGAAGATGATCCTTGTGCAAACAGTGTAATCTCAGTGAACTTAGTTTCGGTATTATCATAAAAGATTTCAGTGCCATAATAAGACCTAGACAGAAGTAAGAAAGTGATCTCGGTACTTTCACAAATAAGGTCTCAACAATATAATAGTAAGGAGTTCTAACCATAAATCTAGACACGATCTCAAGTTATATCAAAAGGAAAGATTACCTCTCATTATAGCAAGGATCCTCTCCTTGTCCCAGGAGAAGATCATCTTCCTCAGCTGTCATCAAAGTGATCAAGCTGAAGATTTCATCTTCACTTGTCAAGCAAGTATCCTTTATTCTATAATCAAATTTGATAAAATGACTTCGTGTTTGTAAGGGAATTTATAAGCTGGATGATCGAAAATCCTTGCATGAAAAAGGAGGATAGATATAGTCCTTGAAGAGAGTGAAGTCATTGATATCTATGGAAAGGTCTCTGAAGGTCAAGTATTATTTGAATACATGGAAAGAGATCAAATGACTCAAATGAATCTTATGAAATCAGTCAAAGGTCCTATTGACCACTGGAGTGGCACCTAATGATAATGAGAAGACTCCATGCCCAAGGATGAACTAGAAGACATTTGTACGATCAGATATCATTAGATATCATCAGTTCAACAGAGTTTTTAAACTCTACTTCTACTTCTTATCATTTTCTCTTGTACCCAGATTCCACGCTGTACGGGGAATTGTAATAAGTGATGCTAGTAATGATGAGTTTTGAGTCAGTATTGAGTCTGTAACAGGCCTAGGTAGCCTGGGACCTTGCCAACAAGTGAGTATTACTCTGAGAGGTTTTTTTTTACTTGGTTAATTATCATCTCCCTACTAGGAGTTTATAATTAATTGAGTTTTTTCCTTCAATTTTACCCCAAAGCCGGAGTACGGTTTGATGGTGAGGCCTTGGGTGACTCCTAGTGTCTAGAGTCAATGTATATTACCATACTAGATCACACAAAATATTTCGTGGAATTTGGTTAGGTCTAGGTAGTGATTTTTTAATTTTTTAGATTTCCCGCAAGTCAAAAATTGCAATAAAAATTGTAATTGAATTGTAATAAGTGTTGTTTAGAGAATTTGTATGGGGTATGAGTAATCAAAATTACACCTCTCATGCTCAACTTTCTACTATGACACTTTGAGGGGTTAACAATGTGTTTTGAACCCTCAAAACCCACTTTTCCTAAGTTTAGTGGGAAATCTGGCAATTAATTAAGCCAGAAATTAAATAAATGGAGAAAAATAAATATCCAGACATGCTAAATGAGGTGGAAATGAGGTGGAAAATCATGGAGGAGTTAAAGTGAAGTCCCAAGGTGATATGGACTCCTAAAATCAAGGAAAAGAAATGTGCTCAAATAAAATTGAATTTCCGGCATTAAATGAGAGTTACTTACTTGGAAATTCGAATTTGTGAAGTTAGTGCATATTTGGGAGGATTTGGGAGAATATTCGGTGGAGATTTTTGTGGGAAAATGTCCCCACATGGGTTACCAACCATATACACATGTCATTCCATCATAAAATTCGAATTTGACACATAAGGGAAGAAGAAAATGATGTCCACTTGCCAGAATTCGATTTTTACACTTGGCATTGGAACTCCACTTACCAAATTCGAATTTGCCTTGAGATCTCCTCCCTCTCACCACTTGGCATATGGTTCTTCATTGAGATTTTCTCTCAACTTTCTATATAATGGAGCCATGGGCTCTCATATTGTAATCATTGTTTACTAGCTATTGTGCTTGCGGAAGCGCTGCTGCCTTGTACACTTTCAAAAATATCAATAAAGACTTTGGGGTTTCATTCATGAGGTGTTCCTCCTTTTGGAATGTGATGAATTGTTGATCATTGGTATAATTCCTTTTACTCATGCTTTGATCTAATTTGTTTTCATATGCTCTTGTAGATTTGTTAATGTAGAGCTATCTTACATTGACATTTGATTTAGGAGTATGCTCTAGGTATAGAATGCTCTAGTTGGTTTCAAATAAATCTCTAGAGTTTCTTATCATTGTTTATAGTTAGATCTATATGGAACTAATTCTTGATTGAAGTTTTGTAGAGGGAACATCTTGTTGGGATCAAAGAATCAAGTGTTGGGGGAAGTCTTTGGAGAGACCAACCCACTCTTGATACATTCTCAAAGGAGCTCTCATTTGTTTTTTGAACCTTTATAGTCTTATCTTACAAAGTGGTTTTGCAGGGGTTTTGAGACATAGCTTGTATACAAGCGAAATATTTCTAAATTTGAATATCTTTTAAAACATTATACTTCATTTCTTTCATTTGCTATCTAAGAGCTTGAATATGACTAAGCAAAGAGGAGAGTTTATTTGAACTCTTTGGCTTTGCTCTTTGTAAATTGTTGTGCAATATTTTGTAATTTTATCTATCTAATATTTGATTGGTTTTGTAGCCCTCTTTCGAATTTTTTCTTGTGACAGCTTGAGTGGACAACTACAAGAAATTACTAACAAGTTGTTGTAGGACTTTTGGGCTGAATTTCAAATGAGGAAGATAACTCTCTCTTCTTTGGTTGTGGGCATAGAAGAGGCTTAGCTTCTCTTCTCCTATTTTAAAGTCTGAATTTATTTTGAGTTCTTAAAAATTCTCACCGAGGAAAAGTCATGGTCTCAATTTTTATTTGTAAAGACTTTCCTTGGTTTAGAAAATGCCTCATGGTCATTTCATTCTTGTAAGATTAATAAAAATTTTTGTTTTTGTTGTGGGAGCGTGGGTTTTACACATTGGCATCCTTATCTCTCCATTTCAAAGGAGAGAATTTGTAGATGGATTGACTTAGTGGTTTTGACATTTTCGTTTTCTTTCACATCACATATGCATGCTCTAAGTGGAAAGTAACACAAATCGCATAGTCATTTAATTTCTTAATTTGCAATCTCATTTGCCATCACTTACTTATGTTTTGTGATCTATTTCTCATTTGGATAAGTTTCACAATATACTACAAGTAAAGAAGCATAGCACTTTCAATTTATGGCAACTTGAGTTATTGTTCTAACTCTGAAGCATATTTAATTGAATCATCTCCATCTTTTACATAGCACTTGTAAACTCACTTTCATATCATTTAGGCATTTCACTTTTCATACTAGACTTGCATCTCTAAAATTTACCTCCAACTTAAGTTGGTTGAATAGACGTTTTAGGGACCCTCTACCTCTATGGACTCCTCACTGTGAGATTCAAATATTTGGGCGAGGGTGAGGTCTAAGGATTAGAGTTCAATTGTAACCTTGCTGTAGAACTAATTAATAAAATAAACCAAGAGCACTATCTCATCACATTTACTTGCAAAGTTCCCAAATTTTTTGCTATCTTGATGGTTTAAAGATTCACATGCAAATATTATCTCAAGAAGCACTTTGGATGCAAGCATTTTAATTCCTTAAATTTGCAACAAGCCTAATTCTATGGTACTTGGAAATTTGCTTCTACATGCTACTTCATTTGCATGTTGTCATTTTAATGATCATTATGCTTATGGATGATTGATATATCTCGTTTCATTGGCAAATACCCTTATTTGGTGTTGCAAATTTAATTGCATATTGTGACCTTGGTCTAACACTTCCGTTGTGGGATTATTGTCATTATATCTTGAATTTTATTTTTGAGCAAACATTTGTTATCTACTTTAAAGCACTGGTCTATATTTTGAACACGTCATTGAATATTGCTCATATACTTATATGCTTGTTTACATATTGGAAATCGAGTCATGTTTGATAAGTAATTCCTTCTAATCAATTCTCCTAGAAATCTCACATCTTTAACTTAGTTTTCCTTTAGGGACCACCCCCCTTAGCTAACCTAGGAGATAGCTTAAACTGAGAGAGTTGGGAATAGGTGACAGCCCCTTCTCTGAGTTCCTTGCCACCAACCACACCTGTGGGGTTGAAGGCTTTTCCCACTAACTGTAGGTAGGTGTAGGCGGCAAGCGATAACATTTTTTGGCACCATTGCCAGGGATAAGTCTTCTTGTGCCTGGGAAAATGACTAACTTTTAGTTTTGGCATTTTTTGAATTTTAGATTTAGATTCTTGCTCAAGTGGCGACTCCACTCAATCCTAATTTTGCAAGAGTTTCTACTAGGAGAAATTCAAGTGGTCTAGTTAGCCCCTCTCCTGATCCTGAAAGGGTTTTTAGAGAGAGGTTAAATAGACTTTCTCATAGTAGAGCTCTTGCTAGTCTTGAGCAAGAGGCTATTTCTGACATTCATTTGTTGTTTCAAGAACAAGTTGAGGCTAACATCATGAATGATCTTTTTGCTCCTTGTAACTTTACTAACATTAATGGTTATCCTCACAATATCCCTGACAAGGCTATTGAAAGGTTGCCTTCTTTTCAAGGTAACAATGCCATTAGTGCTGCATCACATGTGAAGAACTTCAATGTTTGCGTCTTTAAGTGGTGTAACGTTGCTAACTATGAGGATGTAAAGATGAGGCTTTTCGTTCTCTCTTTGGAAGAGCATGCTCTTGATTGGTTCACTGAGCAACCTGCTAACTCATATGATTCTTTACAAGCGATTGTTAATGCTTTCATGGGAAAGTATGGAGAGAGAAGAGAGAATAGTCATCTGATCAGTGCCATTAGCACCATGAAGAAGAATGAGAATGAAACCATGGAAGAGTTTAACAAGAGATTCAATGAATTGGTTAAAAGCATGCATACTACTGTTAAACCTCCTGATGAATTTCTCTTATGTTCCTATCTGGATTCTTTTGGTGTTGACACTGCTTATGAGTTGAGAAGAAAGGAGCCTACAACTTTGGGTGTAGCTCAAACTGAAGCCTTGAAAATGGAGAGGGCCAAAAAGCAATCAGGAAAATCTGAGATTCCTGGTTTCACTAGAGGGCCATCGAAATCGAATGATTCCAAAGGCAAGGCCAAGGAAGAGGCTACCCATGATCCTATTAAGGAATTAACTCAACTCATCAAGAGCATGGAAGCAAACCACACTAAAGAAATGCAAGCCATGCAAAATAGGTTGGTGGCCATGGAAAGATCACAAGTGCAAAGATTCCAACCTAGGCCAAATAATGGATGGCAAAAGAATAAAGGCCCTCAACAAGATTATAGGCCTCCAAATCCATTGGAATTCACCAACATGGTAGATCAGATTCCCCCTTTTTGTAGGCCATGTAATGAGTTCCATGAAGAAGCCACATGCCCATATGTAAAGAGAATTATGGAAGGTAGCATGTTGGGAGAAGAACATGTAGGAAATAGTGGTCAAATCAATATGTTCTCCATGGAAGATCAAATATATACCATTGAAAGTAATCAAGAGATTGACCATAGTCCTAATAATCTTGGGGTCGACAATATGATTGCAAATCTTGACAAAGTCACTAAGATTTTTGGGGAAAAGCCTACATCTGGACAAATTCTTGCTATGGCAAAACAGAAAGGGATGACTTATCAGAGAAGGGATATTCAAGATCGGAATAATCACAGAAATTTTTCTCCTCCTACTTCAGAATTAAATTTTGACTTGGGCAATTGGGTGAATAATGCAAAGGTTTCTATCCCAGTGACAGAGCTTTTAAAGATGCCATCTCAAAGGGCCAAGTTACTAAGTGTAATTGAAGTTACTCAAAGAGAAGAAAAGCCTAATAATGAATGAGAAGATGAAGAAATTGTATTGAAAAGTATGAACTATTATGTGGGGAACGAAGATCATCTACCATTTTATGTTTCTTTGATAGTGAATGATCGTCTTTTACACAACTGCATGCTTGATTCAGGGGCTTCATCAAATGTCATGACCAAGAAAGTCATGGAGCAACTGAATTTAAGGGTATCTAGGCCCTATCATAACATATGTTCAATGGATTCTAAAAGAATTGAAGTGTGTGGAATAATTAAAGATTTACAGGTTTTCCTAGTTGCATACCCAGACAGAATAATGACTATGGATATTGTTGTGATAGATGTTCCTGATTCATGGGGAATGCTCCTATCAAGAAAATGGGCATCAGATTTAGGTGGTAGCCTTCAAATGGATTTATCATATGCCACCATCCCCATGCCAAATGATACCTTTGTCAGACTTGATTGGGAGTTAGAGAAAAGATATCATGTTGAGGATCCAAGGAGACCCAACAATGAGATTATCTATAGATCATGCCAGACAGGAAGTGATGTTGCGTTGATAAATTTTCTTCCCCCCTTAATAGAACGGATTCAAAATGAAGAGATTAGGCATAGCTCAAAAGGCTTGGGTACTTCAAATCTTCCATCAGAGCATTTTCAAGACAGAGCAGTTGGATTGATAGTGATTGCATCATCATCGCCATCGCAACTAACCAAGAAGAAAATAAAAAAATGAAAAAAGAAAAATGATATAAAAAATGAATCACCAATTTTGAGCAGGATCAAACCTCAACGCATCAAAAGTCAAAAAAGGAAAAGGAAGAGGTTTGGTGTATCTGATGGCCACAAACAGGTTAACAGTGGGGCAAGTCATAGTCCTAAGATAGTCAGAATTGGACAAGGCACATCAGAGAAAGAGCCTATAGATTTGTCTGTGAGTAGGCAAGTTCTCAAGATGGATTTCATCGAAGACATTTGATGCCATGGGGCATCCTGTGTATCATATTCCTAACCCTATCCCTTGTAAATTTTGTTTAAGTAGTTTTATTTCATGAATAAATTGTTATTTATGTTTCCTAGAATAAATTTCCATTATTGTACTTGATTTTATTTATGATATTTTGAATGGATACTGCTAATATATATTTTTGGTCGGTGGATGCAGATTCCAGGTTCTTGCATACTATCACTTCATATCTAGCATGCATCCCCATATGGAGCCAAATGTTGACCACTGGAGTGGCACCTGATGATAATGAGAAGACTCCATGCCCAAGGATGAACCAGAAGACATTTGTACCATCAGATATCATCAGTTCAACAGAGTTTTTAAACTCTACTTCTACTTCTTATCATTTTCTCTTGTACCCAGATTCCACGCCCTACAGGGAATTGTAATAAGTAATGCTAGTAATGATGAGTTTTGAGTCAGTATTGAGTCTGTAACAGGCCTAGGTAGCCTAGGACCTTGCCAACAAGTGAGTATTACTCTGAGAGGTTTTTTTTACTTGGTTAATTATCATCTCCCTACTAGGAGTTAATAATTAATTGAGTTTTTTCCTTCAATTTTACCCCAAAGCCGGAGTACGGCTTGATGGTGAGGCCTTGGGTGACTCCTAGTGTCTAGAGTCAATGTATATTACCATACTAGATTACACAAAAAAATTTGTGGAATTTGGTTAGGTTTAGGTAGTGATTTTTTAATTTTAATAAGTCGAAAATTGCAATAAAAATTGTAATTGAATTGTAATAAGTGTTGTCTAGAGAAGTTGTATGGGGTATGAGTAATCAAAATTACACCTCTCACGCTCAACTTTCTACTATGACACACTTTGAGGGGTTAAAAATGTGTTTTGAACCCTTAAAACCCACTTTTCCTAAGTTTAGTGGGAAATCTGGCAATTAATTAAGCCATAAATTAGATAAATGGAGAAAAATAAATATCCACACACGCTAAATGAGATGTAAATGAGGTGGAAAATTATGGAGGAGTTAAAGTGAAGTCCCAAGGTGATATGGACTCCTAAAATCAAGGAAAAGAAATGTGCTCAAATAAAATTGAATTTCGGGCATTAAATGAGTTGCTTACTTGGAAATTCGAATTTGTGAAGTTAGTGCATATTTGGGAGGATTTTGGAAAATATTTGGTGGAGATTTTTGTGGGAAAATGTCCCCACATGGGTTACCAACCATATACACGTCATTCCATCATAAAATTCGAATTTGGCACATAAGAGAAGAAGAAAATGATGTCCACTTGCCAGAATTCGATTTTTACACTTGGCATTGGAGCTCCACTTACCAAATTCGAATTTGCCTTGAGATCTCCTCCCTCTCACCACTTGGCATATGGTTCTTCATTGGGATTTGCTCTCAACTTTCTATATAATGGAGCCATGGGCTCTCATACTGTAATCATTGTTTACTAGCTATTGTGCTTGCGGAAGCATTGCTGCCTTGTACACTTTCAAAAATATCAATAAATACTTTGGAGTTTCATTCATGAGGTGTTCCTCCTTTTGGAGTGTGATGAATTGTTATAATTCCTTTTACTCATGCTTTGATCTAATTTGTTTCCATATGCTCTTGTAGATTTGTTAATGTAGAGCTATCTTACATTGACATTTGATTTAGGAGTATGCTCTAGGTATAGAATGTTCTAGTTGGTTTCAAATAAATCTCTAGAGTTTCTTATCATTGTTTATTGCTAGATCTATATGGAACTAATTCTTGATTGAAGTTTTGTAGAGGGAACATCTTGTTGGGATCAAAGAATCAAGTGTTGGAGGAAATCTTTGGAGAGACCAACCCAGTCTTGATACATTTTCAAAGGAGCTCTCATTTGTTCTTTGAACCTTCATAGTCTTATCTTACAAAGTGGTTTTGCAGGGGTTTTGAGACATAGCTTGTATACAAGCCAAATACTTCTAAATTTGAATATCTTTTAAAACATTATACTTCATTGCTTTCATTTGCTATCTAAGAGCTTGAATATAACTAAGCAAAGAGGAGAGTTTACTCGAACTCTTTGGCTTAGCCCTTTGTAAATTGTTGTGCAATATTTTGTAATTTTATCTATCTAATATTTGATTGGTTTTTTTAGCCCTCTTTCGAATTATTTCTTGTGACAGCTTGAGTGGACAACTACAGGAAATTACTAACAAGTTGTTGCAGGACCTTTGGGCTGAATTTCAAATGAGGAAAATAACTCTCTCTTCTTTGGTTGTGGGCATAGAAGAGGCTTAGCTTCTCTTCTCCTATTGTAAAGTCTGAATTTATTTTGAGTTCTTAGAAATTCTCACCGAGGAAAAGTCTATGGTCTCAATTTTTATTTGTAAAGACTTTCCTTGGTTTAGAAAAGGTCTCATGGTCATTTCATTCTTGTAAAATTAATAAAAATTTCTTTTTTTGTTGTGGGAGCATGGGTTTTACCCATTGGCATCCCTATCTCTCCATTTCAAAGGAGAGAATTTGTAGATGGATTGACTTAGTGGTTTTGACTTTTCCATTTTCTTTCACATCACATATGCATGCTCTAATTGGGAAGTAACATAAATCGCATAGTCCTTTAAGTTCTTAATTTTCAATCTCATTTGCCATCACTTACTTATGTTTTGTGATCTATTTCTCATTTGGATAAGTTTCACAATATACTACAAGTAAAGAAGCATAGCACTTTCAATTTATGGCAACTTGAGTTATTGTTTTAATTATGAAGCATATTTAATTGAATCATCTCCATCTTTTACATAGCACTTGCAAACTCACTTTCATATCATTTAGGCATTTCACTTTTCATACTAGACTTGCATCTCTAAAATTTACCTCCAACTTAAGTTGGTTGAATAGACGTTTTTAAGACCCTCTATCTCTATGGACTCCTCACTGTGAGATCCAAATATTTGGGCGAGGGTGAGGTCTGAGGATTAGAGTTCAATTGTAACCTTGCTTTAGAACTAATTAATAAAATAAACCAAGAGCACTATCTCATCACATTTACTTGCAAAGTTCGCAAATTTTTTGCTATCTTGATGGTTTAAAGATTCACATGCAAATATTATCTCAAGAAGCACTTTGGATGCAAGCATTTTAATTCCTTAAATTTTGCAACAAGTTTAATTCTACGGTACTTGGAAATTTGCTTCTACATACAACTTCATTGCATGTTGTCATTTTAATGATCATTATGCTTATGGATGATTGATATATCTCGTTTCATTGGCAAATACCTTTGTTTGGTGTTGCAAATTTAATTGCATATTGTGATCTTGGTCTAACACTTTCTTTGTGGGATTATTGTCATTATATCTTGAATTTCATTTTTGAGCAAGCATTTGTCATCTACTTTAAAGCACTAGTCTATATTTTGAACACTTCATTGAATATTGCTCATATACTTATATGCTTGTTTACATATTGGAATCGAGTCATCTTTGATAAGTAATTCCTTCTAATCAATTCTCCTAGAAATCTCACATCTTTAATTTAGTTTTCTTTTAGGGACCACCCCCCTTAGCTAACCTAGGAGATAGCTTAAACGGAGAGAGTTGGGAATAGGTGACAACCCCTTCTTTGAGTTCCTTGCCACCAACCACACCTATGGGGTTGAAGGCTTTTCCCACTAACTGTAGGTAGATGTAGGCGGCAAGCGATAACAGGTCCTCTCATCTCTATATAGCAGGATTTGAGATATCGAAGAGAAATGTGATAAGATGGAAGACCTATCTGAAGATGTAGTAAAGGTCATGCCACTTAGACTTGATCTACATAAAATTGAAGGGATATCTTCATAGAATTTCAATTGTAAGATCTGGGAGAAATGATAAAAAGATAATCATCATTGTTCTAACTGATGAGAAAGGTAACAAATGTCTATGGGACAAGAAAGTTACCTCATTCAACAACTTGTGGTCGCTATGCAAGATAGAAAAAGAAAATTTGTGGGAAAAATTGTTGAAGCTTAAAGAACTCAAACATTTGCAGGAAGGAAGGGGAAGTTTAGAAAATATTGGCCCTCAGAAAAGAAAGGAGAGCATAGCTAAGATTCAATGCTATGGAAAAGTTATGGACATTATAGAAAGGAAGCTCATATCACTGGAAATATGAAGGAAGCTGGAGTAAATAAGACCAAGGAAAGAGGGAGTAAGAGATCTTAACTATGATTAAAGATGGTCTCTGTCACAAAAGGTCTTGTCATAGCTCCTAGATATCTCATAGGATATGAGTATAAAAAATAATAAGATGCGATATGGCATCATGAAAGCATTAGGAACAAGAGCTCGTGACATCACCATGGGGAATCATGAAGGACGGGATGAACAAAATCCATGGAAGTTAAATATGAATAATATAGCTCTTGAGAACCTCATTGGATATTGAAGGAAAGAAAGAAGTCATCCAGGACTAGGCTCATCATACATCAAGTCAAGAAGAAAACATCTACTGGATAGGGATATGCAAGATCCTCAATATTCTCTGATAGAATTCTCAATGGAGAGTTCACTGATCTAGAGAGGAAGCAAGTGTTTCATCAGGAACTCCAACTTGTGGAATTCATGGGATGATGGTATGATGACATAAGAGAGAAGAAGATCAATGGATTGAAGATCTTTCAATCAAGGAAGCTGCTGAAAGAAGCCTAGATGACCTGAAGGTAAATGAGGTATGTATGCGTTTATTTAATATTATAATATCATGTTACATGGTTGCAGGTAACATGGATCACTACTTCTATCTTGAGAAGCATGATCAAAGGAAAAGGATTTCCTCCTCTAAAAGGATGCAGTAAGGCATAGGTCACTAGATGAAATCAACATACTATGTCCTCATATGAAGTATGAGGTGGTTGAATATAGTCAAGGACTCTGATTTGAAGCTCCTAGGAATGAAATGTGTGACGAAAGGAAGGAAGAGATCCTGAGATGTGCAACCATGGTAAAGGAAATCAACATCCAAGAAGACCAACAAGACTTGACTAGGAAATCTCCCGAAAAGATATGAAGACTCTAATGGAAGTCGGAAAAAGATGGAGACCCTTGATAATGGGTATCTTTGGGAGATGTGTCAACATGTATGCAAGATGTTGATACCTACAAGAAGATGTCATGATGATAGACCATCACAAAGGTAATTTTGATTTAAGTGTTCATTTTTATTTTGAACAATATCTGGATGGGCTTATGTAGGGCTGCCAATGGGAAGTGGATGTCTTTGACCATTGATAACCATGTGGCAAGATGAAAGATCCTTGAAGAAATATGGTACGAAGATAATAGCTTGACATGAAACTAGGCTAAATGAAACACTGATGAATCACTCTCCGGTGAAAAGAAATGATGACATGACTCGTGGATGAAAGTGATGAAAGAGTTCCCAAAAGATGAAGACTCCATAACAAAGAATAAATTCATGACATCGAAGGAAGGAGTTCTTCAGAGCAGTTGGGTGTACCATTATTTCCACCTTACGAGTTGATGCAAGTCCCTGTTTAAGAGGGAGCCTGGAAACAAGTTCCTTACTTGGAAGAAACTTGGAAATTCCTAAGCTCAGAAGGAGCGTAGGTACATTCCTTGTGTAGGAATGAGTACATTCCTTTATTGGAATATGTCCTACCTAATTGAGAAGGAGAGATAGACACATCATTCTTGTCTTCACTTGGGAAGAAAGAATGGAGGATTGGGTAAACATCTGGCATCCGATACTCTTTGAGGATGAGTTAGGGAATCCAAGATAAGAGTAGTCGTGGAAGGACCGATATTCTTTGAGGACTGGGAATCCAAGGTAAGAATAGTCCTAGACATACTCTGAGAGAACCCTGGTGGGGTATGTTCCGAGAGAGACAATGATGAAGGTGTCTATTAATCATTGGTCTCGCCAGCATTGGGCTCAAAATCTCGTGGAGAGATGGGGTTGTTAGTCAAGGCCTTGCTATATGACAATGCTGGTTGATATGATGCTATACAAATGGCTTACCAATCTCATTCTTCTAATGACAAATTCTTCAGATTGAGAATGACCAAGTACCACTATGAATACCTCCCTAGTTAAGAGGGAGTGTTGAAAATGTAACCAGGTTCAGTCTTCATAATGACATGTAATTGTGACTCTTGTAAATAATGTAATGAAGAAAATAAATTATTATTGGCTTGCTTCATGGCTTTCATGAGCAAGGAATTATTGTTTTTAGAGTCTATGACATGTATGACCCTTCTTGGGCATATAAAGAATGTATCTAAGTCAACAAGATGTCTAACAACCCTCCAAAAGAAGCACAGCCATCCTCTTCTTGATGTGGGCCTCAGAATGTACATGTCGGCTCAGCATAAATAGACACACCGATTCACATACTCAGGACAAATTATAATGATGGACAAACAACTATATAAAGGCACCTCGACCTATTCCACAGAGACAAATTTCGGTGGTACTTTTCTGATTTTTTTTTTTAGGATGGAAATAACAAAAGTACAATTCGATGTATCTCTGAGATCCTCAAATGGGTATTACAGTGATGCAATGGAGGAAATTACAGTTCATAGGTTGAAAGGGTAACCATAGTTTGGATGTATCACAGTGGCATTCTTGGCATGCCTGTTGTACACTGAAGTGAAGAGAATACTTCGGTCTTCTGTGCTACTACAGTGACACGACTGTGATGCTATTATGATTCGGTATGTGTGGTTCGATGCTACCACAGTAGGAGCTTGTAGTACAGTATGGAGTCTCACCAATCTCAGCAAAGGTCTCGGTACTATGCTCAATGATGTTATGATGCTAAGATGCTCAAAGCTACTTGGTGCTTCTCGATGTTGCAGTGATAACATGAAGTTTAGTGATGAATCACTATGTTTGGATGCTGCTACAGGGATCATGATTTGAAGATCAAGGAAGAAGGATGATTATGTCTTGGTCTTGGAGTAGCGAAATAGTTCAAGGGTCTTGGTCTTGGTATTCGTCAATTGGAATCTCTATAAGAAGAATTGTGTGGGTTTTCCTCTCAAAGAGTGAGAGGTTTTGGCCTCGGCTCATAGCCTACATGATGTGTCTCTTGTCTATTTATGTTTATGCATTGGTTAATGGTTGATGAAGAAAGAACACTAATAATCAAACAAAAGGAAGATCCTAATCTAAAGAAGTTAAAAAGGCATTCACAAACAGTCACTAATGAAGAGAAATATCTTAACACTAAATGCCCTAGATTTCTCAACAGGCCGCGGGAAGGAGGAGGCTAGCTGAGAAGGAAAAGAGGGCAGTGAAGGAGAGAAGAGACATCGACAGAGAGGAAAGAGGTTGGTCGAGGCAGGGAGGAGGCCTTTAGGGCCTGCGACCGAGGATAGGAAGCCCTGGAAGGGCAGCCGCAAGGCCTATTAGGCTTGCGGATAAAGGGAGAAGCTCCAAAGTGGTTATGGCCAAGCCCTAGGGGCTGCCAATAGGATGTCGAGGCCTCTAAAGGGCCAGGCAACACCTTAAAAGGGAAGTCGAGGCCTCTAAGAGGGCCTAAGGTGAGACAACTAAGGCTGGAGGGCCTAAAATAATTTTGACACCCTGCAATAAAATTTTCTCCCAAATTTGTTGCGAAAATGTTGAATGCTTAGCCTGCAAAATCAAATTTGAAACTAGATCTTACCCTCAAGGGCCTAGATCTAGCTCAAAACCCCAGCCAAATATTCTTGACTAGCATGAATCTCACCTGCACAAACGAAAATAAAATTTCCCCAAAATCCTAATATATACAAAATTTAAAATAAAACCCCAGACCCCAAATTCTGCAAAACAAGGGTTAGAAAATATTTACAAAATTATTTAACAAAAAGAATATTTACAAAATAACTACAAATATACAAGGCATGGAGATAAATATTTTTTGAGAAAATAAATGTTTAGAACATTAATTCTGAATAATAACCTTGGATCAATGTATTTTCAAAAGTTAGAGTATTGACCATAGTGTTTAGCAAAATAAGATAACCAGATAAAAATTCCCAAAGCCCAAACAAAGTCGGCTCTCCTCCAAAGTTTGTGAACTTGTAGCCCAAGGGTCGTGTACCTGCAAATCTCTATATATTTCCTCAAGCCAACTTGTACCTGCGAATCAGATCACCTAAGATAGACCCAAAATCTACCAAAAGAATGTCCTTATCACCGACAAATGAAATAACAAGCTTATATAAAATAATTTAGCACAATATAGGAAGGCACATAACTAGAACATACCATAGATCAATGGACAAAGAACACCATGAACTGAACCCCAAAGTATTTTTATTATGATTTCAAACGTTCCCAGCAGATCAATAGATCAATACCAACGTTACAAAATTACATAGACAAGAGCCAAAATTCTCATCATGACTTGAGAAGCAAAATGGCTTCTATTTATAGAGAAATCCCTCCAAGTGGAAAATAATGGCTAGTTGGCTTGATCCCCATGAAAATAATCTCGACCGTTGATAAAGATTTGATGATCTTTTAATCTTCATCGTCGAATATGTTTATTTTTGAGAAATTTTTGAATTTATCTTAAAATCCATTTACTATTAATCCAAAAATAAATATTTTGGATTAATTTCTTCAAAATTTTGACTTTGACTTAACCACCAAGGTCCAAGGACTTAATTTTTCTTAAAATATCCATTTTTGTCTTGGTGGGGGACTTCACAAAATTAACTTTTTTTTGACTCACGAATTTTTCCACTTGGAGAAATTAATCTCTACAATTATTTTTTGACTCCAAATTAATTAATTTTCTAGCTTAGGATTTTATTTTATTTTTTCCAGAAAAATTAATTAATTGACCCAAGAGGGAATTAATTATTTTTTCCACCCTCAAATATTTTAGCCATGGTGTCTAAGTATGAGGGGCCATGTACTAAAATATTTTTTACATCAGACATTACAAATTCAATCCTAAAAGTTGGAATACCCATTTGCTAGAAACCCTGAAAATAATTACCCAATTCTACGACACAATATGATCTAGTAGACCAAGTGATCTGTAATAAAATAATTTATCCAAATAGCTTAAATTATTCCCAAACCACTTTTACAAAGACTCGATATAACACTAGGTCTCACCTAAGATCTTGTCAATAAATTCCACCATAGCTTTGGGGTTTAAGCTGGAGGAAAAACTTTGTGGATTATCCGTGTTTAGAAACACATAATGCGGTGAGGTTAAAAACCTCCTAGGATGAAATTCGTTGCCAAAACCAGAGGCTTACCTAGGTGTTGTTACATAATTAAATGATAATACTAGCATCATTTACATTATAGTTTGCAGAAATTGGGTTTACAATGATATATCAGCTGGCTGATGATTCTGAACTTTGAAAAAATTTGGTACACTGCTTCCTTGGACTTGTAACAAAATGAGTGCAACATCTGGCTCCATATGGGGACACGTTGCTTCATCAGAGCAATGTGAGAATCCATAATCTTGTATCCAAGGAAACATAAGTCCATCAAATAGATATCCATTCAAAATCCAAATCATCATGTACATATAGAACATCTGCTGGAATAGAAAAATCTACTTTAACAAACTTAAAGCATAAAACATAAATGCATGAAATAAAACTTACTAATGACAAAAATGGAATCCTAATTAAGAGCGTAGGGTTAGAGATACTATACAAAGGATTCCCAATGACATCAGATGTCATCCGTGTGGCACAATCTAGAACATTTGTTTGCATGCAGGTGAATCAATCAGTTGTTTGTCAAATGTCCCTTGTTGAAACTTGATCCTTTTGGGTTGATGTAGACTCTCATTACTGTGTTGCACACCTCTCTCAAAATGAAGCCATCTTTTTTTGCTCAGAAAATGGGATGGAAGATGAGACAGAGAAAAGTGATATATAGGCTGAAGGAACTTGGTCATAACTGCATTATGTTCTGAAGGATGACCCTGTGGAACAACATCCTGATCGTCATCAGGCTTCTTAGGATCTTCAACTTGGTATCTTATTTCAACTTCCCTATATAACCTAACCATACCACTTGCTACTGTGGGAATAGTAGCATATGATAGGTCCATCTAAATGCATCCACCCAAGTCAGCTACAAACTTTCTTGATAGAAGCATGCCCCATACATCTGGCACATCAATGATTGCTATGTCCATGGTGATGAGCTTGTACGGATAATTAGCCGAGGTAACTTGTAAATATTTAACCACACCAAGCACTTGAATTTTCTTGGATTCCATAGAGAAAATGTTGTGATAAGGCCTTGAAATTTTCAAATTCAACTGATCCATAACCTTTTTGGTCATAACATTAGTCGAAGCTCCGAAATCCAACATACTGGTGTGAATGTAAGGAAGAAAGGTTGAATGTCTTCATTATTCATATAACAAATTACATCCTTTAACTTGATTTCTTCATCTTTAGGATGTGTGTCAGCCTTATCCTATTGATCCATGCCTAAAGCCTTGAAGAATGTTGCCCTTTGAGAAGGAATCTTTAAAAGTTCAAGCACTGGGATGGACATCTTAATACTATTTATCCATGCGGCCCAATCAATCTTTAATCATGTTTTATATCTCTCAGATGCAACATGTTTATTTTGATTTTTCTCTTTGCCCTTCCTTTGCTATGTGTAACCTTTACTTCGAGCAATTTCCAATTTTTTTTACTGAGACAGAGTTTCACCATACATCTGCATGATATGATCCTTTTCATTACTGGAGTTATTGATGGCGAAAGATGAAGAAATCATGTTTGTGCAATGACTTTCCGTAGAAGAACTTTGATTTATATTATTTATCTGTTCACTGGTTCCTTCTTCTAAAGAGTTTTCTAGCAAACACACATGAACCTTCCTCATGAAAACTTTCACAAGGTCTGCAAAATGGAATATCATGGTCAACAACATTGGCAAACTCAAGAGGATCAGGGGGTCTCTGATCATTTGGAGGATTCCTTCTTAGCCATGAATTATTGTTACCTTTGTTATTATTATTATTGTTTCTAGGTTGAACATTTTGTTTTTTATTTCTTTCCATTTGGATCAACCTAGATTGCATGGTGATTATCTCTCTAGCATGCTCAATCCTCATTTCCTTAATCATTTGAGTTAATTCCTTAATTGGATCATGGTCTACCTCCTTAATTTCCTTTTCTTTAGACTTAATTGGACCTCTCTCAAAACCAGGAATCTCTAATTTACCCGAAGCTTTCTTATCCTTCTCTAATTCCTCAACTATGTTCTGAACAACAACTAAATTGGTAGGTTTGGCACATCTTATCTCATATTGAGTGTCCACACAAAATGCCTCGAGATATTGCTCCAACACTGTTTTGCCAGGTGCCTTGTAATCTTGAGTCATATTTTTTAGGATACTATTGAATCTTTGATTAAACTCCTCAACTGTCTCATTTTTCCTTTCCTTAATAGAGTTAAGTTCTTTGACCAATTATTTTCCCTCCCTTTTGTCCCCAGATTTATATTTGAATGCACCGGTGAGAGCTTGCAAAGAATCAAAAGCGTTGTTAGGCTTGTCATGAAACCATTGCAATGCATCATCTTCTAATGGAAGAACAAAGAGTTGCATTCTAACGTCCTCATGATTGTATACAATCGCATGAGCATATCTTCATATAAAAGTTACAAACTTTTTTATGTGAGTATCAACATTGACTGCATTATTCCCCTAGAAAATTAGGGGCTTGTTTATAGCAGAATCATCTGGAAGGCCATGAGGATACCTGTGAATGTTGGAAAAGTTGCAAGGCTTGTAGTAAGCCATGAAGTCCTGATTGATGGGATAAGGGAAAATCAAGTGGATATTAGAGAGAGCTTCCTATCCGGGAAAGAATAAATGTGTAATGTTCCAAAATAGGAAAAAACAATGCTAATACAGAAATTCATAAATTTACACCATGGAAATTTAAAAGCATTGCAATAAAAACTTAGAACAATATGAAACACGGAAGCAGCTGAGCCATTTTATTATGAAATGGGCAAGAGTACAAATATATAGAGAAATGCACCTGGGCTTGCCTTTTAGGCAATCTAAGCAAAGCCCATACGAAACCACAAAACCCGGAAAAACTGCCTAGTGATGCTCTCCGATGTCCCAATGAATTTGCACTAGCTGCTACAATGGAATAGCTAGAAACCCCACCTCCTTTGCTCAGACAATTATCCAAAATTACTCCCGCACTCCTCAAGCCAATTTGACCAAAACCCAGAAATGGTTTGGCCTAATCATGACCCTCCAAAAATGACCTCCAATAGGCCCTACACTCCCCCATTAGCTGTTGAATACACTATCGACATAGTCATCAACGAAATACTCAACAACCCTCCAACAATGCAGCAAATAATCCCTTCGGCACTTCCTCTATCTCTCTTGACAAACAATGACTCAAATGGCTGAGGCACACTCCCACAACTATGCCCAACTCTCCTCCTCTGCGTTGGCCCAGTGACTGCTACGATGCTCCTGAAATAGGCTATCAATCTCAGCCTCCAAAACTTGCCCAATAGCTCAACAAAATAATGAACCTTTTCCAAATAGTCTCCCGACAACCGATCATTTGGAATCAATCAACAAAATGTTAAAATTATGCAACTGTGGTCAAATTACACTATGGACAACTTTGATGATCGAGATTATAATTGCACTAGAATCTTCTTTTCAAGAGGACCAAAATCAACCTATAGATTGTCCCAATCGGTTAAGCGAAAGTTAAATTATGAATTATTTTATCTATTAAAGTGTAATGGAATGGATCGGCCTAAGCACATGGGGAATTAGTTAAGTCGGCCTCAACCCCAAAGTGGACCTACACAAAAACTATAAATAGAGGCGACCTCAAGCTCATTCTCACACACTTGCTCAAGTGATTTTCGATTTGCATCCATTGTCTTGGCTCGCATAGGTTCGATGGAAGAAGTTTGCGCAAGGTACAGGATCACAGGTGAGAGGCTCGGTCTGAACTAGGGCTTTTGAGATATAGCTGCGTGTACAGATTTACTGAATTTGGGCCAGAGCCACGGGCAAAGCGTGGCAAGGTAGTGGATAAGCTACCATAGCCACGCACAGATAGTGTCAAGGTCACGGTCAAGGCCTTACGGCCAAATCGGGCTGATCTGGGCCATAACCACGGGCATAGTGTGTTATGCTTGCAGCCAAGGACCAATAGTCGCAGGCATAGAGAGCTATGGGCGCGGCTAGGGTTCAGAAGGTTGTTTTGGTTTGCGCTCTCCCTCAGCCGCAGGCACAAAGTGCCCTGGTAGCGACTAGAGAAGCTACAGCCGCAGGTTGAGCGTGTTGAGGTCGCAGCTAAGGGTTTCTGGGCAGATTTGAGCTTGATTCAATCACCAGTGCTCATGCAGATGTCTGCAGTGAGTTTTGAAAGTGTCCTAGATTCATATCTAGGACTGAACAATTGTTTTCAATGAGTTTCAGTGATCAGTTGTATCCGATGTTTCATACCATTGTGGATTTGCAGATGGGTAGATCTACTCTATATATTTCCGCTGCAAGATGTATCTACAGTTCTCACTCAGTTTCAGCAGTGTTCATCATTATGCTACAACAAGTGTCAGTGCATTTCAGTTCTCAGATTCAGGCTCCTTCAGCAAAAGTATGCTTATGGTTTTATTGTGCATATGCTAGTTGTTTTCTACATCTTGAAGATATGGATCTATGGATCATTGTACTCTTGTTTGCTGAATCATTTGATGACAATCTAAGAAGAAGAATTTGCAAGGGTTTTCCCCATAGTGGGTTTTGCCTTGGTCTCGGACCAAACTTGATGTCTCTATGTGTGCATGTTTTTCTTCCTTTGTTCCTTTATGTTCCACTTCTTAGATGATGATGATGGTATTGTTCTTTCTATATAGTTACTCATGTTGATGGTTAATAATGTATATTTGTATAATGATATAATGATTTGGGGTGAATTTAACATGTTCTTAAAGAAATGCAATTATCAAGGTAAAGAATAGTGTAGCTCTATGATAACTTAAGATGGTATAGCTGGAATGAAGGAAAGCCATGAAGATCACCCCCATGGAGATAGTTTTATGGAAGCAAGAAAAGGATGGTAGAGATCTAAAAGAATTCTATGGTATGAAGAAAACCCTAGGTAGTTAGTGCATAAGGGATTGATGGTGAGGGTTTGAGAGAAACCCAGGTTTATAGATGGATGTATGCAATCCTTGCATGGTCTATGAAGCACTTGGGATCAATTTGACAGATGACCTGGTTGATTGAAGACAACACTGCTATGTGGTCTATGGATGGCTCTTGAAGGCTGGTTCAAGAGGGAGAGGATCACCTCTCACTGATGATAAGTACTCCTAGACTCTTGATGTTTCTTTGTATGGATCTGATTATTATGGTTATTGTTTCTAGTCAGTACTTCCTGCATGTACATTTGAGTACATGGATATTTCTAACTTTCTTGATGAGATGTGATAAGTGGATCCCTCTTGAGGATCTTTTGAAATGCAGGAAAGATGGTTAGATCTGGAAACGTAAAGAGGCACTTGAGCACTACAAGCTACCTATGTGAAGATGCACAGGTAATACCACAAGGTATGCATGGCATATTGTATTTCAGTTGTAACATTGATGGCTAGGTAAGCCCTATGACATGTTGAGAATGTCTCCTTCGCAAATGGCTCATGCATGCATATGAAAGTGATTGGGATTTATGTTTCCTATGATGAAATTGTGCACCTGGTATTGAATGTTTTCAATCATGATGATCTTGATTCTACGAGGCTACTTATTGTTGATCTTGGATAGAGTGGCACATCTTGATGTTTGGCTAACATCTATTGTTTTGAGATCCTGATCCTAACTCTAGTAAATGGTACTCTTGACTCTTGATATGCATAAGACCTGTTGGATCCACTGTAGAAGGTTACCTCATTGATATGGTAATGCATGTGATAAGCATGATGAAAGCTCATGGAAAGCGAGATTGCACTTTGTTGGTTTATTGAATAACCTAACTTGATCCTAGTGATTATGATAATCATGGTATTGGTGACCATGATGATAGAGATATATGTATGAGATTGATGTTATGGCATATGGTGAAATTAAATCATTAGGGGAATTTTGAGGTCTAAAATGGGCCTCCTAAGGAAATAATAAAATAATAGTTAAACCAATAAAATAATATTTATGAATTTGCAATTCATTTTTTGCACCACAATTCATGTAACCATAGTTAAATTCAATTCAAAAGTTGTATCAAAATAAAATTAATAAAAAAATTGTATTGATGTGACTATAAATAAGAGTGAGCTTTTCAAGAAAAAATCAGTATCATTGAACAACTAATGCATTTGTCCTTTGTAATTAAATAAATTAAAATAAAATATAAATATAAATTTTTAAATTTTTAATTATATTATATGCTATTAATTAAAATTTATATTATTTAAATTGTATAATAACATGTAATTAATACACTATATAAAAATAATATAATATAATAAATGTATAGGGATATGCATTGTTTCTTTCAAGAAATATTAAATGACAATAATATATTTTTATTCAAAAAGTGTGAAATAACATTTATTATGAGTACTTTACTTTGACTTTAAAAGTACTTAGAGCACTACCATGGTTAACCATGAGTTTTTATCCACCATTGAGAATGTGACAAATACCTTTAACTCAAGCAATGCCACCTCAACCATTAGGGATGATGTCATCCCCTAAAATGTGTTTGGTTCTCATAAAGTTAATTTTGATTGTACATTTTCCTTAGGAGGCCCATTTTAGACCTCAAAATTCCCCTAATGGCTCTAACTTGATGTATTGTTATTGGGTTCATAAGGTTGTGTTGTCACATCAGCCTGCTGCCTGATCTTTCAAGTCTAGCCTTTGATGAAATATTGATGACATGATGTTGGTGATCATGATAGATATGTATTTATGATCTAATGGGTCTGTTGTTGCATGACTCCAGTAAAGACAAGTTGATGACATGAATGAAAATGAAATTACATGTTCTTCTATGATTTATGAGTATCTGACATTGTTGATCTATAGTAGAGGTCTTAGCCTCACTCGCACAAAGGAAGTCCCATAGATGCGACTATGCCTAATAGATGAAATCAGTCTGTATTCTGAATCAAGGGATCTCTAACATGTCCCGCCATTGTAAACTGATTTTTGGAATTGCTGGAATTGAGCATGAAATCAGATGGTTACTTGGAAGATGTCAGTTCTATTGATGTGTTGCAGATACCAGTAAGATTTGTCAGCAGGAAAAGTTCGTATGTTTGAACCGAACTTGTGTTTGTAGGTGACCGAGGCTTTCATATGAGTATGTCACTATGTTTGTGCTACAAAAGTTCGACATGATTTGGCTAGTTGATAAACTGTGTTTGGAACTTTTTCCATGATACTTAATGATTGAGATATGTCTAGAATTAAAAATCTTACCATGATCGCACATTTGGATTTGACATGATTTGATCTGGAGATAGTTGATTTTCCCAAATGACAATGCTATGTGGGCATAGTGACCTTCAGTGTCTTATGTGAGTATTCAAAATTATGGTTCTGTATTGGCCTCCTTATTCCTAGCATAATGGTTGCTGTTATTCAGTATGACGATGGAAGTTGCATGACTTAACCTTGATGTATGCACTAGCATCTAGTAACGGAAATGGCTTGTAATGGCATGTTAAATGACAGAATTGATGTCTTGACAGTAAATGAAGTCAAGACTTGATATGAGCTCTACCTGTCACTGGTTGAAATAATTTATACTATGATATCAATGTCTTTGATAATAGTTTTGGTTTGGCTTCTAAACCCTGATGAGATATTTTGTTGACAAAACGTTGGTTTATGTAAGGCTGAGTATGTTGGCTTGGTAAGACATTATGCTTACTAAGAGCGTTGCGTGATGCAAGCTCCCCGAATCAGATTTGTCCATATTTGACAGTCATTTGATGAAGTCAAGATAATGAGTTCCAAGGTATGGCCTTGATTTTGATTACGACTTTGATTATACATATTGATTGTCTACCCTTGACAAGTGATGAGCCTCTAACAATCTAAGTAAGAGGGAGATGACTTCTAAAGCTCGAAAAAACGTATCATGGCATGATGAATCGATTTCTGAAATTTGGGAAAGAAATCCTATATTGAATGACTTTTTGTAATGGGAATGTAAATCCTTGGACTCTCTAGGTTAAAGTTCAAATGTTATTGAACTTGACATGGCATCTGTTAGTTGATTGAAGCATTGATGTTCCATTTTGGACATCCATTCGTATATGATGTAGATAGAACATGATTAATTTCATGATTGAGCTGCTTCATTTAGAATTTCCACTATACATATTTTGAAATATTTGCATGAAATATTCTACTTTTAAAGTTTGAGATAATTCTCCCATGATATGTAGCTGCATGAATGAACTGATGATGTTTGGGATTAGTATTGATGAGCACATTTGAATGTTGCCTTATTATGAGATCTGCCGTGATATCTTGGATGAGAGGTCCATAGCACGACCGAGGTCGGGTACAATGCTGCTAGCATGGCTAGCTATGAGGCAGGATGTAGAAAATCCTTAGAGAGTTGTCTGATCATGATCTCGATAAGACATGGATACACTATGATGATAGAGAATCCCATAGTTGGGACTGTGATTTCTCCATTCACTAAGGCAGTGCAATTGTTCGAGACAAGCTTAGACTTGTGATTGACACCTCCGTGAGAGGGAGGATGATTATGGTATCAATGTGTGATTGACACCTCTGTGAGAGGGAGGATGATTATGGTATCTTGTTCTGATTTATAGGATTATGTATGTTCTAACATAACATTTGATTTGATGTTTTGTATGAACAGGAATCAAATGCTATTATGATAAGTAGATAGCATATATAAGTATGTTGAGAGCAATGCTGATCGAGGACAGTGAGCGAGCTCTTCCTCCCTGTCTGAGCTCCTAGGACGAGGAATTGAGATAGAGGGCTTTGCGGTTGAGGGAACTCTGGACAATAGGGCGTATTCCCTATTTGTTACCCATAGGGTTAGAGATGGTGCTCCCCTATCTTCATAGGGTCAGAGAATGTTGCTCCCCTTATTGGTCTTTGCAGAGTATACACCAATTGGCATCATACCCACAAGCAAGTCTTGTTGGGAATATCGCTCCTCGTTTGGCTAACAAGTTGAAAATGGACTTGGGGTGTACAACCTAAGTCGATTATGATGCAGATGTTCTACCACATGACTATTCAGGGTCATTGATGGGAAGATCAGTAGGTAGTAGGATGGGTTGAGATAATCCTATGTGGTTCTGGGTTGAGATTGAACTCCCCGATGTGATTCTAGGGTCGAGATGGGCTCCCCTGCGTGGATGGATATCTTATTGCTTGATATGGGGTTGTAGAGGTATAGCTCTCCTATGACATTTCAGGTCGAGATGTGCTCCCCGATGTGGTTACAGGTTGAGAAGTGCTCCCGATGATATGCTCTCCAATTATGATTGATGATGACATTCCGGGTAGTATCCCGATGTCAGAGAATCCGGGTTGTAGCCTAATGGATGAAAGGTGGTAGCCTAAGCTCCCCTCTAGTGACAAATTCTTCTTCTTCTAGATCCAAGAATGTTCAGCAGATGAGCAAAAAAATACAAGAGATAAGCAGGAATAAGCATGAGAAGTACATTGATGATTTGTAATGAGAAATATCCACGACATGACGACTACATGACAAAGATGATCAATGACGATACATAATGTTGCATGAAGATACCAAAATGGCATATTGATTGATGAACATATATTAGCAGGTGGAATTCTCCCTGGTTGAGAGGGAGTGTTAAAATTATGCAACTGCGGTCAAATTCCACTATAGACAACTCTGGTGGTCGAGATTATAATTGCATTAGATGCATATTTTCGAGGGGACCAAAATCGACCTATAGATCGCCCCAATCGGTTAAGCGAAAGTAAAATTATGAATTATTTTATCTATTAAAGTGTAATGTAATCGGTCGGCCTAAGCGCATGTGAAATTAGTTAAGTCGGCCTCAACCCCAAAGCAGACCCACACAAAAACTATAAATAGGGGCGACCTCAAGCTCATTCTCACACACTTGCTCAAGCGATTTTCGATCTGCATCCATTGTCTTGGTTCGTCTATTTTTTCTTGGCTTGGTCAGGTTCGACGGAAGAAGCCTGCACAAGGTACGGGATCACAGGCAAGAGGCTCACTCTGAACTAGGGATTTTGAGATATAACCGCGTGCACAGATCTACTGAATTCGGGCCAGAGTCGCGGGCAGAGCGTGGCAAGGTAGCGGTTAAGCTGCCATAGTCGCAGGTAGACAGTGTCAAGGTCACGATCAAGGCCTTATGGCTAGATCGGGCTGATTTGGGCCATAGCCGCAGGCAGAGTGTGTTATGCTCGCAGGTAGGGACACATAGCTGCAGGCAGAGTGTGTTATGCTCGCGGCTAGGGACACATAGGTGCAGACACAGAGAGCTATGGGCGTGGCTAGGGTTCAGAAGGCTATTTTGGGATGCGCTCTCCCTTAGCCATAGGCACAGAGTGCCCTAGTAGCGGCCAGAGAAGCTACAACTGCGAGCTGAACGTGTTGAGGTTGCGACTAAGGCTTTTTGGTCAGATCTGAGCTTGATCCAATCACCAGTGCTCATATAGATGTTTGTAGTCAGTTTTGACAGTGTCCTAGATTCACATCTAGGACTGAACAATTGTTTTCAGTGAGTTTCAGTGATTAGTTGTATCTGGCGTTTCGTACAGTTGTGGATCTGCAGATCAGTAGATCCATGGTTACTTGGGAGCAGGAGTGGAAGCGGGAGTGACATTTTCGAAGGCTCCCGGTTCGGAGAGTTTCAGGGAGCGTTTTTTTTAAATATATATATTTTTTATATTTTTTTATATTTTGATGCATATATGTCAACAAAAGCATGTAGAATGATGATATAGACATGAAAAAACATAAAAACATAGATTGAACCATATAACATCAATCATCTAGAAGTTATAATATTCATCAACCACGCCCACAAGTTGGAAACATACAACATATTGACTCTTGAGTCTCATGATTCATCAATATTAAAGTTTCAAGCTTTCAAAGTTCAATATATAACATTTATCATCATTGATATATATCATTTATCATCATTGATTTATTGATCACCATAGTTTTACTTGTAAGCTAAGTGTAACCAATAACCATTACAACAAAGAATATTTAACATGAAATGAAATGTTATAAAATGAAACGAAATGAAACAACTTTCAACTTTCATGAAGCACCATATTCATAATTCATAATGACTTATAAACTTATAAATGCCAACTTCAAAGTTTCACCTTTCAAATTCAAACTTCAAACTTAAATTGTCATATATTGTTTACAAAATTTATCATAATAAATATGAAAGAGTCAAGTTTCAACTGTTCAACAGTTATAAATGTTAAAAACTACTAGAAAATAGAAAAGACTAGTAAACTGTAAATCTATTTTATCTATTGGCTGGCCCCTTGCCACGCTCGCGAGAAATGTCTAATTTGTAAGAACCACGAGGCAATGGTGGTCTTCTAGTACTCTTAGGACTACCACGACCATAACTATAAGGCAGAGGGCAATGTGAGGATGTAGGTGGAGGCTGAATCTGCAAAGGAACAATAGCTGGAAATCGAACACTGGCACTGGCACCTGCACTGCTACTGGATGGTGGGACTGGCCCTGGGTGTGGCGGTGGCATGGTTGTTGTTTCTTCATCATCATCCCTCAAAAGTTCTGCTTCCAATTCTTCCATATGTACAGTGTCGTCCTCCCAATTATCGTCCTCTGGGTTGTTGTCCCAAACTTTATATGATTGATCCTCATAAGCCCGATCACAGTAATGACTCAACAACCTCAAGTTGTAATGCACATAAACCAAGCTTTCTGCTCGGTTTTCATTCAGCCTGTTTCTTCTCACATTATGTATGAAGCTGTAGGTGCTCCAACACCTCTCTGCAGAAGAAGTATTTACAACTTGTGAGAGAACTTTTTTTGCCAACTTTGACAAAAGTCCAACGCTGCCATATGCTTCCCACCATGTGAGAGCATCAAATCTGTCTTTGTCTTCCATTGCATGGAAAGAACCAAAGTTATCAGTGCAACTGAAGTATCTTCCTAATTCAAGGCGCAATCTAGCACACTCCTCCCTGTCGGGGACCAACTTGTCTAATACTTTCATGTATCCCTCTTGTACCTCTGGATCTGTGTGAGGTTTGATCCTAACCCCACCTCCAGGTGCAGGTTGGCCCAACCAAGATGGAGAGTAGTATTTTGGCATAAGGATATATGCCAAGGCATGTAGTGGAACATTAAGTTTATTCCACCGTGCACACACACAATCGTGAATCATTGAATACAAGTTGGGATCATTTTCCTTAACAACATCTTTTATTTGCCCCAACATGCTATCCATCTGCTCATACACCTCCCCAATCACTGGTTTATCTGTATCCGAAAAGCGAATCATGTGATAAATGGGCTTCGCGAAATTCAAAATTTCCCTCACACGTGCCCAAAACAAAGGATCAAGAGCAGTTTCCTCCACCTGTTCAAAACCTTGCCTGTGAACTATTGTTGTTGCCCTATCCTTTAATACCTACCAGTGTGGACTTGATACCATGGCTGCCAATGACTCTCTTACCTTCAAAAGGCACCCGAAGGTGAGGTAATAGCTAGCAAATCTAGTCTAATCTATCTTCAACAACTCCAATTTTGAGTGAGTACGGAAAATCCCATGGGTATTGCTATGATTTGTAATAAATTTTATCAATTTTTTACCTCTTGTACAAATCACCAAGCCATTTGTATTGAGGTTGTTTGTTTTTAATTATATCATGCATCAAAAGGTTCATTGTGTGAACCAAACACCCAAACCAAAATATGTTGGGGTATTTATCCTCAATAATTGCTCTCGTTGCCTTACAATTAGCAGCATTATCAGTGACGACTTGGACGAGATTGTATGGCCCAATACTTTCAATTGTTTCAAGTAATGGTTCTGCAATGTTAATGTCGGTATTGAATTTGTTTGAATAATCATATGCTGAAAGGAATATTGCACCACTAACAGACACAACCAAAACACTTATCAATGGCTTTTCTTTTACATTGGTCCATCCATCAGATACAATGGACACCCAATGCACATTCCAATAACTTGTCATTCTATTCAAAGAATGACTTATTTTAGCTTTTTCATGATCAAGTCCCATGGTTCTAGCCTTGTCATACCCAGGGCTCTTGTATCCTTTGGGGGCATCATTAATGGCAGAAACCATTTCATGTCAATAAGGTGAGCGAAGAACATTGAATGGTACCCCACATGCATAGAGAAACCGAATTTTTTTTTAATCCACATCACTCCTAGACCCTTCATCAAGGAAATCGGATATGGTTCTACGCCTTAAGGAGATGTTTGGTCCAGGTGTGCCTCCATATCCACTGCCATGGGTGGAAGTTGATGGACTTCTTTGTCCATGATGTGATGGACCTGATGGTGCATAAGAATCAATGAAACCCCTAGATTTTTTAGATCTCTGTTGGGCAGCCTCCTCTTCCTTTCTGTATTTCTCTCTCTCTCTATTGCTGGCACACTTACACAAATTTTGATTCCTAGATTTTTATCTCCATCCCCTGGCATTTTCCCACAAAGGTGCCTTCTGGCACGGGTGTATGAACCTATGTATTCTTTATTGCAATGGGGGCAAAGAAATTTAGTGGTTCCACCACCTTTCCCTCCTTCCTGCCTCTGAACATATTTCCACAATGGTGTTTGACTTTGGTCTTGTTTAGTTGGGGTCTCTGTGGCCTCATGTTCTCCACTCTCCCCTTCCTCCTCAACATACTCCTCCTCTTCAGGATTTTCATCAAATCCACTATAACCCACTTCTTCATCCTCCTCTTCTCTAATGGGCCTCTTTCTTCTACTCTCCAACACCATTATGACAAAGAAAGGAACCAACATGAAGAAAACCCCAAGCCATATAGCCATGATGTTTCAAGTTTCAAGTTTCTAGCCTGCGAAAAAATGGAGGAATGCCAAACGGGAATAGGAAAAAATGCAACATGGAAAAAAAAACAATTCAATTTTTCACTTTTCAACACATTAAAATGCAACATTGAGAAAAAAATTCAAGTTTTCATTTTTGAACAACTTAAAAATGCAACATAGAAAAAAAAAACTAGATTAGAGAGTCCTTCCTCTTTGTCTTGAGTCCTGACTCCTTCAATCCTCCTTGTTGCTCTCTGCCGTTGGCCTTCTCCTCTCGTCTCTGGCCTTTGTCTTTCGCTTCTCCTTCTCTCCTTGCTCTCTCTTCATTCAGAAACCAACAATGACAACAATGAGGGGAGGGCTTTTTATTACCCAGCCCCCCCTCCCTCCCCAAAAAAATCGCCGCCGATTTTTTTTTTCCGCGTCAAGGAGCGTTCAATTCGCTCTCAAGCACTCCCGCCATTTAAAAAATGCTCATGATTCGGTTTTTTAATGGCGAGAGCGCTTGGGGAGCGTTCGCTCCCGAGTGCTCCCTGAAACGCTCCCTAGAAAACAGGGAGCGTTTTTTTAGGCTCAGAAGCGCGCTCCTGAACAGAGCGCGTTTTGGGAGCGAGATCAGGGGGGACGCTTCCCAACAACCTTGGGTAGATCTGCTCTATATATTTTTGCTGCAAGATGTATCTATAGTTCTCACTCAGTTTCAACAATATTCATCAGTATGCTACAAGTGTCAATGCATTTCAGTTCTCATATTCAGGCTCCTTCAGTAGAACTATGCTTATGGTTTTATTGTGCATATGCTAGTTGTTTTCTACATCATTAAGATATGGATCTATGGATCATTGTACTCTTATTTGTTGAATCATTTGATGACGATCTAAGAAGAATAATTTGCAAGGGTTTTCCCCATAGTGGGTTTTGCCCTGGTCTCGAACCAATCCTGGTGTCTCTATGTGTGCATGCTTTTCTTTCTTTGTTCCTTTACATTCCGCTGCTTAGATGATGATGATGGTATTGTTCTTTCTATATAGTTGCTCATGTTGATGGTTAATAATGTAGATATGTATAATGATATAATGATTTGGGGTGAATTTAACATGTTATTGAAGAAATGCAACTATCAAAGTAAAGAACAATGTATCTATATGAAAAATTAACACAAAGACTCCCCAAGAATACAACTGCGTCCTCCAACAACACAACTGCGTCCCCAGAAATGCAAACTATTGGCAACTGAATACAAATGTTGAAGATAACTCTATGAAGCTCCCTCAGATGATAATGGAAAACCGATATAGGGTGGCACTAGAAGTCCCCTGAAGAATGGGTGAGTTCTTCGCTCGGAAAACTCGTGCTAAATAGCGAGTGACCCAGCTAAGCAGCTCGAGCAACTGAGATAAAAATCGATAATCCAATGATGCCAAATGATGTGAGCTTCCTTCCTTTTATAACCTTCATTGGGCCTTCTTCCCGCCTTTTCCCTCCATACTCCGTTCCCACTCATGCTTTTCGAACCAGTTATTAAGGGTATGTGTATTTCATCTGTGGGTGGGTCCCCACTCATCACTAACGAAATAACATAACATAAAGTTAATTAATCTCTAATTCCTAAGACTTCTAATGAAAAAGAAAATGGGCCCCGACATCACCAAAATTGGCCCTCAATACATAAAAATAAATACCGTGAAAAAATAATTTAGGAAGGGACATTATAGTCCTCCCATCCCAAATGTTGCTTTTCCCCAAAGAGCATCCCCTAGATAGTGCATCGGCTACTACATTGTGCTTTTCCCGCACACTCAATATCAAAATCATAATCATAGGCCTGAGTCTAGACAACACTTGTCATGTTTCCGAAGGCAGACAACTTTTTCAAAATTTGCAAAGTGTATGTGTCATGAAGCAAACCATGTGAAAAGAAAAACACTCCTCACATATATGTGTAAAAATCATGCCGAGTTCACCTCAAATCTTAGGGTGCTCTATCACCAATATTAAGTTGCATGCAATCGATGTGGCAAGAAGACAAGTGCTCCATGGAATTCATTGTCTATCTTATCAGGTATCATCATAAGAATATAACAGACATCTCAAATACTAAAGCACTCTTTGACAAGAGCCATATCTCATCAAGCCATATCAATCTCTAGATCTCCACAAAAATGTGCAAGGAATAACATTATGACGCCAAGGTTCAACTATCATCATCAAGCAATCTGATCCACGAAGAAAATATCTGTAATATTTAGAGTAACAATAGATGGGCTACCCACTAGCATCAAATGGAATGCTATCATTATCCATGTAAGCATCAAGTACAACCATGAAGAGAAGACTAGGGTTCAAGATAAAACCATACAAACTACATGTAGCATCCCATGCATCACCATGATGAAGTAAGATGACCCATAATCATCAACATGGTTAACCAAAATACACTATCTCCAAGCAAGGTAATGATGTATATCTCAGTGCTATCAGCATCCCAATATGTCACCCATGAACATCATCCATCTGCATGGTGAAGATCACACGCGTTAACCCTCATGTGTAATCTGAGGGTTAACACCCATCATTTGTAAATGTAGTTTGTTCTTTAACATATTAATGGTCTATGATGGAAACTCTTTTTACAGCATCTCTTCTAACTGGGGCTGTAACACTATTGTTCATCTGAGGACATTACATTCAATTTCAATATCTACTGGAAGGAATCCTTACAAAATTGTTCCTGACATTCCCAGATCCCATAAGTGATAAACTACAAATCTGATTATTTCTAGGATTGTCTAAGATTTTAAAAGCTTCAAAGGTTTTGTTTCCTTCAACTTGTCTGCATATGTAACATGCTTACACTCTGTTGCAAAAGTGATTCAGTTTGTCTGTCTGAATTTCCAATTGATATGTTGCAAGGATCTCATCTTATGAATTGTTTTTGATTTGCAGTCAAAATTCCCAACTTTGAATAGAATTAACAAAGAATTAGCAGAACTGCCAGAATTTGAGGCTGCTCTGCCTGCGAGACAACCTGATGCAAAAGCATGATTTTACAAGGTTTGGCAGTATAATATTAAGATTTACAACTCCATTTTTGTGTAAGTTTTACCGTATTTCATATTTCACTTCAAGCATTAATATTCTATTAGTTTGAGAGGGAGATTGCTATGACCTATTAACTTCTAATAATATTGCAATTAGTACTTGCAGTAATGTATGTAATTGACAAAGGGGACTGTCTGCTAAAATTGTGCCTAGGCAGAACAGAAATTTCTTAAGACTTTCCATACTTCATGTAAAACTACTTTCAGTGGTTCAGATATTGGAAAATGTGGGATTCTGTAGACAAAGTGCTATAGTTATTAAGCAATAATTCTTATTACATCTAATTGCTAGCTTTTCACTAGTTTCTTTTGTCTCTTACAAGTTATCGTGATTTTTTTATCAGATATTACTTGATATTTGGGTGGTTATTAGAGATATTTTGAGGTAAAAAGTTGTCTCGAAACCAAAAATGTGCTATCAACATCTACTTTAAAAGAACCAATTAGAATATAAAGTGATGATGTCAATCTTAAAAGGTAAATAGATTTGGAAAGAAAAAAAAAGAAAAGTTTTCTTTTTAATCATATTTTCTACTTATCTCCTTATAGATTTACTCAAACTTCAAGTGTAGATACTCATTTGATGTAGACTTAAATTTCACATCCAATGAGTATCCAATCTGCATATTTTTGATAAACCCACAGTGAAACAGATTGTAGCACATTTCTTCATGTATTTCAAGTTTGTCTCACTGTGAGTCTGTCAAAAGTATGCAGAGTGTTTGTTGGATGTGGAATTAATTCCGTATCAAACAAGTGTCTACACTTGAAATTTAAGTTTTGAAATTTGAGTAAACTTATAAAGAAGTGGAAAATATGATTATAAAAGTAGTTTTCTTTGTAATATTCCTAATTAGCACCGCTAATTGGAATATTTCATTTTTGTATAGTTTTGCCGCCTATAGTTAAATTAATAAATAAAAGTGAGAAGAGGGGTCAACTCACTTTAATAAAATAAAGTGCTTCCTAGTAGAAGCAACGTTATGACTTAAAGGGGGAGCCTTGGGGGTCCACACGTTGCATGAGAGAGGCCTCACGTAGGCTCTAGAGCAAACTGCGCAGGCATGGGAGGAGCTCATGAGGAGAGGGGACGCAGTTAGGGTTTTGAGGGGAGCTAACACTATAAAAGGTGGGGGTTTCACTCCATTTGGTATTATTGATATGTTGATGATATTGTGAGCTAGACTTCTGTCTACTTCAGCACGCCGGTTGTTTAGTCGGTCTGCAGCACTGTTTAGTGCGACTGAGTGTCTCCGGTCGGAGATCTCGCCCTTGGCCCCGGGGGACTTCGAGTGCCTGCTCGGGCAAGGTATTCCTTCAGTTTCAGCAGTTGATTTGCAGGAGATTTGGGTGGACGTTTTGCAGAGGAGCTGGGCCTCATTGAGTGACTGCGCAGTCCTGGAGGGAGGACGCAATTGGAGTTAGAGCAGCTCTGCTGTGGGGGATTTTCGTGGAGTTTTCAGCGTGTTTCAGCTTGGAGGGATTGCTTTTCAGTTGGAGAGTTTGCAGAGGGATTTGTGGCCCTTTTCCAGCATTCTTCCTTTGGCATCTGCGCTGTGCTTGGGAGAGACAACGTTTTCCTTGAGGAGGGCTTTTGGGGTGTTTTTCGGAGGTGGTCCATTTGCTTCATGGTTTCTGGGTTTGGTCTGGAGCAGTGAGTACAGGCCGTCTACCGATTTTCAGCTCATTCCGGTGAGGGGATCAGCCCTTAGTTCCAGTTCATTGCAGCAGCAGCATTCTACGGCAGATTCCTCCAGTAGCTGGGACGCAGCCTCTATAGCAGCCATTTTCTATTCTGAGAGGGTCTTCACTTGCCTTGTGCAAGGATAGGTGCACTCATTTTGATTATCTATTGTACCCATATATATATATTTCTCAGATTAATAAAATGGCTTAGCGTTCTGGTATTTTTATGTGTACTTGCTCTGTATTCTATTTCCGGCATTTTTCCTATATAGTTGCATGTTTGTATTGCTGTGTATTACTGTCTATTTCCCGTTGGGGATATTACAGTGGTATCAGAGCATAGATCTGGCTCAGCCTGTGGAGCTAGCAGTCTATGAGGCCGAGGGATAGATCCCATATCAGTCACCGGGGTAAGAAATACAGAGACGTTGAGCGTAGGTTGGAGAACACCTACAGAGAGGGGGACTGTGTTCGAGTGGTGGACATAGATCAGGAGCAGCCTGAGACAGATTCAGAGCAAGAGCAGCCTGTGAGGGACGCAGAGCAGCAGGGCCCTATGGCAGACGAGGAGGATTCGAGGAGGTTTAGGGAGACACTCCTCCAACACATGCAGGATGTCACAGAGACTCACTGCGCTGGAGGTTAGGCAGCGGGAACCCCTGAGGGGTTTTCAGGTTGGCGAGGGATCAGGCACGTCACACCATATACCGGTGTGTGATGCTATCTCCATCGTGGCATCGCATGCACCCACGCGATCTACTATGCCCACTTTCCTAGCGGAGGACACAGAGGCAGGAGCACAGCAGGAGCCAGAGCCTGAGCCTGCCCAGATGGGTGCCTATTTTGCAGAGTACCGGGCATACGGGCAGGAGTTCCGAGATTCTATCACATTCAGAGACTTTGTCCAGCTCCAGCGTGACATTAGACCCCGTGATCATCACAGAGGGCACAGGCATCATCATGATGACCACCGCACAGCTAGCAGATTTCATTTGCCCACATTTGATGGCTCATCAAACAGTTCGGCAAAGTCTTGGGTGGAGAAGTTGGACATCTATTTCCAGCGTAACCAGATGTCGCAGTCAGAGGCCATTAAGGTGGCAACATTACATCTGGATGGTGAGGCCCAGGACTGGTGGTTTCATGGGATGACGACACTCGGGCATTCTACAGTGACGACCTATGCCGAGTTTACCCGGAGGGTGATAGAGCGTTTCGACAGGAGGGATCCGGAGCAGCACTTTGTTGAGCTGACGAAGCTCAAACAGACTGGGAGCCCAGAGACTTACATTTCAGATTTCTTGAGGGTTTCAGTGATGGTCCCTGATCTATCCGCGGCTCGGATGGTTTACATGTTTGTGGAGGGGTTGTCAGAGCCACTTCGTGGCCTAGTCCGGTCGATTAGACCAGCTACCCTTCAGGATGCCATCAGCAGGACTCGGGATTTACAGGATGTCTTACCCAGGACTCGGGCACCTTACCCCCAGAGACAGGCCTTCCAGCCTAAGGGGAAGGACACGAGGATTCCGCCTCCCAAGGCGAATCCTGGGTGAGGGCAGTTTGATGATGAGGCCAGGAGAGAGCTGAGGAGGAAGCGGTTGTGCTTCACTTGCCAGGAACCATGGGCACCAGGACATAGGTGCGCTGCAGGGAAAGCACATTTCATTGAGGTCTTCTCCGAGAGCAGCGGGGAAGAGGATGAGGGGGATGACGTGGAGGCAGGAGATTGTTATGCAGCGCAGGGTACCTTACCACCTCCACCACCCGCAGCAGGTGGGGCATCATTTGCACCTACTGGAGGAGCTCTAGCCGCATTGTGGGGAGTTCCCAAGTATTTGACGTTGCGCGTACGGGGGACAGTACGTGGACAGCGGGTCTCAGTCTTGGTTGATAGTGGGGCCACCCACAACTTTATTGATGCACAGATGGTTGAGCGGAGAGGCATACAGACTGAGGGTTTTGATGGATTTTCCGTTTTGGTCCCAAGAGATCAGACTATGGTGTGTGCTCGGTATGTTCCAGAGCTATCAGTGACGATGGGCACTTATACATTGACAGATCATTTCTTTGTGGTGGATATCCCGGACACCAACATGATATTGGGTGTTCAGTGGCTCATTACTCTGGGGAAGGTCACGACAGATTGGAAGGCCCTAGAGATGGAGTGGGATGATCCCAAGACAGGGAGGCACGAGAAGATACGGGGACAGCACACATACCCGCCTCAGACAGTGTCGACACACAGGATGGAGGCAACCTTCCGCAAGGGAGACATAGAGTGGGTCGTAGAGTTGCGGGCTTCAGAGGCAGTAGATACAGGCCAGACAGTGCATCCTGAGCTACAGTCTATCCTCGACAGGTATGCAGTAGTATTCGAGGATATTCCACCAGGGTAGCCACCGGATCGAGGGTTTGAGCATACTATCGAGCTTGAGCAGGGGATACAGGCAGTGATCACCACACCGTATAGGCATCCCAAGGCCTATCGGGATGAGATAGAGCGTGCTATTCAGGAGTTGCTGGCCCTTGGTCACATTCGGCCGAGCGCGAGTCCTTTTGCTTCTTCCGTGGTGTTGGTGAAGAAGAAGGACGGCACATTGCGAATGTGCATTGACTACAGGGCTCTGAATAAGAAGACCCTGAAGAACAGGTACCCCATTCCCAGGATCGATGAGCTGATGGATGAGTTGAGAGGAGCACGGCTCTTCTCAAAGATTGACTAGAGATCCGGGTACCATCAGATACGCATGAGGGAACAGGACATTCCCAAGACCGCCTTCAAGTGTCATTATGGGCACGTCGAGTTTTTGGTCATGCCTTTTGGGCTGACCAATGCACCCGCTACCTTTCAGTCGTGCATGAACCACATTTTCAGGGGTCATCTGAGGAAGTTTGTGCTGGTCTTCTTCGATGACATACTTATATATAGCAGGACTTGGGAGGAGCATCTCCAACACATTGAGACAATTTTGCGCATCTTGGAGGAGCAGCAGTTCTATGCCAAGCTCTCCAAGTGTGAGTTCGGCTTGACGGAGATGCTATACTTGGGGCATATTATAGGAGTGGACGGGGTGAGAGTCCACAAGGAGAAAATCAGGGCCATCAGAGATTGGCCAGAGCCGAGGAATGTGACTGAGCTTCGGGGATTTATTGGCATTTGCACATATTACAGGAAGTTCGTCAAGGGCTTCTCACAGCTTGCTGCACCTCTCACAGACTTGACGAGGAAGGGGGCATTCAGTTGGTCGGACACAGCACAACGAGCTTTTGATAAGCTCAAGGAGGTGATGAGCAACTGCCCTGTGCTTGCATTGTCGGATTTCACGCAGCCATTTTTCCTCGAGTGTGATGCATCAGGAGAGGGGATTGGTGCGGTATTGATGCAGGGCGGTCACCCTATAGCTTTTGAGAGCCAGAAGCTCCTTCCGCATGAGAGGTTGTATTCCATATACGACAAGGAGATGTTGGCCATCATGCATGCATTGGCCAAATACCGGCAGTATCTAGTGGGCAGCAGATTCAGGGTGAGATCAGATCACAATAGCCTGAGGTACTTTCTGGAGCAGAAGCAGTTGCAGGAGAGACAGCAGAAGTGGATCAGTAAGATCCAAGCCTATGACTTTGACATAGAGTACGTCAAAGGCAAGAATAATGTGGTAGCTGATGCCCTTTCTCGTAGACCGGCCACGTTATCTCTTATGAGCTTGGACGCTGATTGGAGGGCTCGACTGCTGGTAGAGTACTCCAAGGACAGGTTTGCGTGTGAGGTGTTGGATGGGCAGGTCGCAGATGACAGGTACAAGGTGGTCGACGAGATCATCTATTACAGGGACAGGATCTTCTTGACTGAGGGATCTCAGCTCAAGAAGAAGATACTCCAGGCTTCACACGATTCTCCATTGGCGGGCCATCAGGGGTTCACCAAGACTTACAGGGCTATCTAGGAGAGGTTCTCATGGAAGGGCCTCAAGGAGGACGTACTCCAGCATGTCAGGGAGTGCGATGTTTGTCAGAGAAACAAGGGAGAGATGAGCCATCCTGCAGGGTTGTTGCAGCCTCTTCCCATTCCAGAGGGGAAATGGGAGAGCATATCGATGGACTTCATCACAGGTTTGCCCATGGTGCAGGGCAAGGACTGCATCTTTGTCGTCGTTGACCGACTGACGAAGTATGCTCATTTCTTTGCCATATCCGCACACCACACAGCAGCGCAGGTGGCTGAGCTGTTCTTCAGGGAGGTTTTCAGGTTACATGGTCTACCCAAGACCATTGTCAGCGACAGGGACAGCCGCTTCATGGGCGGATTTTGGCAGGAGCTCTTCCGGCTAGTGGGGACGGAGTTGACACCGAGCACTAGTTATCACCCCCAGATGGACGGGCAGACCGAGATAGTTAACAAGTGGCTGGAGGGCTACTTGCGTAACTACGTCAGTGGGCAGCAGAGGGCATGGCTGAAGTGGCTGCATTTGGGCGAGTACTGCTACAACACGACGCATCATATGTCTATTGGTATGTCACCTTTCTATGCTTTATATGGATATCATTCCTTATCTTTTGTGGACATGATGTTTGGTGTTAGCAGGGCTCCGAGAGCCAAGTTGTGGATCCAAGAGAGCCAAGATATCCTCCGAGCTCTCAAGGACAACATAGCCACAGCACAGAATCAGCAGAAGTTGTATGCTGATAAGGGTCGGGTGGAGAGACACTTTGAGGTAGGAGACTTGGTCTACCTGCGACTACAGCCATACCGACAGTCTTCGCTTAAGCAGAAGGGGGCTGAGAAGCTTAAGCCCCGTTTTTATGGGCCATACAGGGTGATACGCAGGATTGGGCAGGTAGCATATGAGTTGGAGCTGCCCCAAGGTAGCAAGATCCATAACATTTTTCATGTATCATGCCTGAAAAAGGCATTGGGCCAGCAGGTGACAGTCACAGATGAGCTACCACCCACGGATGATGAGGGGCATCTGGTGTTGCAGCCGGAGGCTATTATTGATACTAGGGAGAGGCAGCTGCGGAGCAAGACGATCCGGGAGTTCTTGGTGAGGTGGAAGAACTTGCCGGATGAGGATGCCACTTGGGAGGATGAGAAGATTTTGCAGCATCCATCACTTCAGTTGCTTGAGGACAAGCAACGTTCTGCCGGGGGAGACTGTAATATTCCTAATTAGCACCGCTAATTGGAATATTTCATTTTTGTATAGTTTTGCCGCCTATAGTTAAATTAATAAATAAAAGTGAGAAGAGGGGTCAACTCACTTTAATAAAATAAAGTGCTTCCTAGTAGAAGCAACGTTATGACTTAAAGGGGGAGCCTTGGGGGTCCACACGTTGCATGAGAGAGGCCTCACGTAGGCTCTAGAGCAAACTGCGCAGGCATGGGAGGAGCTCATGAGGAGAGGGGACACAGTTAGGGTTTTGAGGGGAGCTAGCACTATAAAAGGTGGGGGTTTCACTCCATTTGGGATTATTGATATGTTGATGATATTGTGAGCTAGACTTCTGTCTACTTGAGCACGCCGGTTGTTTAGTAGGTCTGCAGCACTGTTTAGTGCGACTGAGTGTCTCCGGTCGGAGATCTCGCCCTTGGCCCCGGGGGACTTCGAGTGCCTGCTCGGGCAAGGTATTCCTTCAGTTTTAGCAGTTGATTTGCAGGAGATTTGGGTGGACGTTTTGCAGAGGAGCTGGGCCTCATTGAGTGACTGCGCAGTTCTGGAGGGAGGACGCAGTTGGAGTTAGAGCAGCTCTGTTGTGGGGGATTTTCGTGGAGTTTTCAGCGTGTTTCAGCTTGGAGGGATTGTCTTTTCAGTTGGAGAGTTTGCAGAGGGATTTGTGGCCCTTTTCCAGCATTCTTCCTTTGGCATCTGCGCTGTGCTTGGGAGAGACAATGTTTTCCTTGAGGAGGGCTTCTGGGGTGTTTTTCGGAGGTGGTCCATTTGCTTCATGGTTTCTGGGTTTGGTCCGGAGCAGTGAGTATAGGTCGTCTACCGATTTTCAGCTCATTCCGGTGAGGGGATCAACCCCTAGTTCCAGTTCATTGCAGCAGCAGCATTCTACGGCAGATTCCTCCAACAGCTGGGACGCAGCCTCTATAGCAGCCATTTTCTATTCTGAGAGGGTCTTCACTTGCCTTGTGCAAGGATAGGTGCACTCATTCTGATTATCTATTGTACCCATATATATATTCTCAGATTAATAAAATGGCTTAGTGTTCTGGTATTTTTATATGTACTTGCTCTGTATTCTATTTCCGGCATTTTTCCTATATAGTTGCATGTTTGTATTGCTGTGTATTACTGTCTATTTCCCGTTGGGGATATTACATTCTTTCATTCCCTTTCAAATCATAACTCTTATTAATTATTTTAGTTATTATTTCCCTTAAAAGACCCATTTTATGCCTCAAAATTTCTCTAATGATTATTCTTCTGCATTAGAGGTTTTCATATTAGAAAGAAAAAAATTACATGGACTTTTAAAATGCTGGAGAAGGCGTCTTTAAGATAATCACAGAGAGATATTACATCAGAAAAATTTATTTTATATCCTGTCAAAATCGTACCTAATTAGTATATAACAATATGTGTTGCCGCCAAACTATTTAAATCCTAAGATCAGTTGGCGCTGGAACATCTCAAAGATTTTTTAATGTCTCCTCATAAAGGAAATGCTTGGTCATCATGCATTCTACCAGCAGATCCAAAATTCATAAACTGCAACAATTTTGGAAAATATCAAAAAAAAATTCCAGGAATTTAATGTAGCTGCATTTTGAGATAAATTGAAATGTGTGAATGTCAATCGTCGTTCTTGAATATAATTCTTTTTCATGTGAAGAAAACATGAAAGACGTTGGATTAACCAAGTTCTATAGAACAAGACGGAATATGTATTCCTGCAACGAAGCATCATAATGGAAGATCATAAAGCTGCATGCTTTCTATAGAAATCCATGAACACCAGCTGTATATAATTACTTTCGCAACTGAGCATTTTAAAACTATGGACATTTACTGCATGTCAAATATGGGCACACATTGCCTTTGATTGCGAAAATACAACTTGCCATCGGTAGCAAATAACCATAAGTCCAACTGTTGAAGGGCCCAAATATGTTTATAACTTCTTATAGTGAGCAACAAATCAAGTTCATTGGTAACATGTCTTTGTAAAATTAGTAGTTTTAAGTGAATAAATAGCTAGAGTAGGACTTCAATACATTTCTCCGCTAAATCCATATAAGTTTTAAGTTTTAACATTCAAGGTTAAGATCAAGTTATGTTAGATTGGATTTATAGGCTTGGAAAGTATTTGGTTATTGATTTTTTGGCTTCAAACATTTTCGTTTTGGGAGACCTACTCAAAATTTTATGTTGCCCTTCCTAAAATGTCCTAATTACATTGATGTGACTTTTCTAAGAATTCATATCTACAATATCTAACAAGAATTGGAGGGCTACTTTGTCGTATTGTGAAAATAAAATAAAATAAGATGTGTTAGATCTTTTGCATTTCATTTTCGAGTTGGTGAGGCCTAAGAATTAAATGTGACTCCATATTTTTTAGGTAACCATATTCTCACTCTAAGTTGACAAGTGTGCACCATTCACCTTGAAAAAATCCATATTGAGATCTTGGTGACCCAAGGCATGTTGCAGATCACCCTCTATTAACATCAATTATTTCAAGGTGAATGGTAATATTAACATCAATTATTTCAACTAGGTAATATTAACATCAATTATTTCAACTTGATTGGACTGAAAACATAAATCCCTAATAGAAGTTAGGGTTGAAGTATATTTCCTTTTTCACTAGTTCAATTTATTTAAGTGTAGTAGTCTATACTCCTGTCAGTTTGTTAAATGATCAGCAGAGAGGAAAATAACTTATGATTTAAACTACTATTTTAGTAGCTTGTATACCGTTTTTATTGGATAGTTTTTTAAATATGACATCTCAACTATTTTCGTAACTATGAATTGCTTCATCCATGCAAGAAATTTGAAGCATGTTTAACACCAATGACTAATTTCTTCATTAGTGTTTTCACCTATTTTCGCCTATTTTCGTAACTATGAAATGCTTCATCCATACAAGAAATTTGCAGCATGTTTAACACCAATGATTAATTTCTTCATTATTGTTTTCTCTTTGTTGAGGATGTCTATTAGTGATAGTATTGAAAAGAATTAGAACTATTAAAATGCTTTCTCATACTTAGCTTAGGAACAAATATGGGCTTGTAATTTATTTTACTTTGCCAAGGATATTTATAGTTTATAATATTAATGTAAATTACAATAATCAGTGTTTAGTACATAATAATGAATATTTGATATGGCTAGAGGCTTTGCCCAAATTTATTAGAAACATTTAGTTGGAAGTGATAATAATACATATTAAAAAAAATAAAACTTGATTTAAAAAAACCTTTAGAAGTATAAATTTATTGGAAACATTTGGTTGGAATGATAATAATACATATTAAAAAAATATAAAAAATAATTAAGTTAAAAAGAAAAAAACCCTTAGAAGTATAAATTTACAATCAATAATACTAAGTAACCAAACTTAAAAAGTGGAGACTTTGAAGTGTAATTAAATTACAAAAATTGTTAAAATGTGAGAACTTTGAAGATCAATTTGACACAAATGTGCCTCTTGTTGATAAATGTAACTAGGTTTGGTCTTCATAATTATCATTGTACTTGTGTCAATATATATTTCATGTAAAAACAAAGGGAATAAAATAATTTATTATTATTATTATTATTATTTTCATTAGTCAAAGCATGTTCTTCATGCTTCTAGGGTTTATTGAGTCAAAAGAATAATTTTCATGAGTCAAATAAATGTACTTGAGTCATAGTCCCATTTAGACTTCTTTGAAGAAAAAGAAAATTATTTTTATTTAAGTCAAAAGAGTCAATTTTGTCACCACAAGACCAAGTCGGCCCAGAAAGGCACTTATTTGACCTCCTGGATGTGTATGTATAGAGAACAGTTCAACCTCATTGTAGCACCAATCCACCACTTTGATTTTTGTGCCAAGAAAAGAGAAAGAAGACTAGCAAAAGACAAGACAAGAAGAGTGAAAGTCAAAGGGGAGAGAGCAAAGGTCAAAGAAGGAAATTCTTGTGTTTTTTTGCCCTAATTTTGTCACGAGTGAAAAAATTCAGCACTGTTGCAGGGGCCAAAAATTTCAGAACTATTGCAAGGCAGAAAATTTCATAGTTTGACCAGATTTGAAGAGCATTGACCAATGTTGACTTTGTTGGATTTGACTTGGTTGAGGAAGGTTTGAAGGAGCGAATTGGGTCTTGTGGCAAGTCTTGGTCTTGGTTTTTGGGTTTTGGATATCTCAATTTGATCTGGTTCTATAAGAAGAAAAGCTTTTTGGGTTTTCCCCCTTGTGGGGTTTTTTCCCCGACTGAGAGCCTACATCTTTGTGTTTTTGTATCTTCTGATCTTCATATTTTTTTGGTAATTGTTTGATGAAGAGAACATAATAAAATAAATAAGAAGCCAACAAATAAACACAAGAAATTATCAAGTAAGAGAAATTTTCCTTAATTTTCTAGCTTATTTGTTTCTCAATACCTTTGATGTTCATTTATTTAATTATAAAAGTTTATGTTCTCCGAAATTAACCAAAATTCGGAAATCCAAAAAGCTCAAATTTCTTTCTACTAATGAAATCTGACAAGTACAATGTCATTAGTAGTCACAATTCATTAGTAATTGTCTGCCTCATGTTGATTAGCAATGGCAACACTTTAATGCTTACTTCATATTGATTGGCAATTCATAATGCTCCATTGTATTGTTCTTTTGAGCAATGATATTTTCAATCACATGTTTCTCTACCTCATAGTAGTGGCCCCTAAATGCGAGTCCATTTATGGTGCATGCATAGTTTTGTTGTGCAAGTCATTATCAAGTTTGGCAGTGAATCATAAAAATGGTTTATTAGCTATATCTATTTGATCTAAGTTGAAAGACCTAAAAATGAATTTGAAAGCAATAAGAATTATGTGTAAGTGTCAATCGTCAAATAATGAAACAATGTGTAATTACTTAGTCAAAGAATAAAACTTTATATTATAAATTATATATACCATACAAAATTGACAAGTTGGAATTTAAAATGATTCAACTTTCCGAAGATAACTTTTGAAATTTTAGAAACATTAACCACCCACATCATCTTGATATTCATGTTGGCTAAATGCCCAAAGTAATACATGTTCCAAAAGTTGGAAAAATACCTAAAGTAGCACATGCTCGAAATGAAAATGGACCAAATTATAGAATTCATTTTGAAAATGATCATAAACTAAAACATTTGATTTGAAGGCTATCCATATAGGCTTGAACCTCATTGGATGAAGCACCTGTATACCCACCACCACCACCGTCATCACTAGGATTAGATGGGATGTCGTCTAAGGTTATGCCAACCAACCTTGTGTTTGGTAATGGATCATCATCATCAATCTATGTGGCACCCTCAACATCCACATCCCACCATATTGTAGGGCCTTTTAAATACTCAAATAATGTCCTTAAATGGAGTCGAAGGCTATTATGCACATAAAAAAGTAAGCATGTTCATCTTCACATGGTAAATGAAACTGTAAGTGGTCAGTTCCTCTCAAATGTGGAAAAAATGACAACCTAAGATCCAAGCACAAGGTAAGCATTTAGAGTTCTCAGACTTGGTCCCCATACATTCTCCACCATCCAAGGGGTTTCTTTTGCACATTATGCTTGATGTATTGCTTTGCATCTTGAGTGAATCTAGGGAGACTTTAAGTAAAAGAATATATTGTCCCTTTATCACACTTGCTTCATCAAAAGTATACATCTTTCTTATGTCATTAAGAAACCCTATTTTATCTCTTCATCATCAATAGGTAGAATCTTGTTTTGTATTTCTATATACCACTTTGGAATAAGGGCATATGTATCCATTTGAAGAGAGGTTCAAGTTTGTTCCACATCTTCTCTATTAGCTTGTGGGTTTGCTAAAAAATGCGGAGGGGTTTCTTTATCAAATGATTTAATTTACCTTACCCATCACACTCTTAATACATTCATGTATTTCCACACGAGTAGAAGAATCTGAATATACATGATTAACTCCAATTGGAGATGCGAAGGAGACAACATTACTGTAATCAACCCACAATTTTCATTAAGAAACATTTTTCTTATCTTCTTCCCTTGATGTGATTCAGACTCAATCCATGCATTTCATTGTTGAGCAACAATGATCGCTTGCAAGGATGTTGATCCATCCCAGGGATTGATCTTTATCCATCGAGTAGAGCACAATCTCAGTTGACTCATCAGTTGTAGCTCTCAGTTGACCCTCAACTTCATTGACTCGTACATTGATAGAATTTGATGACTCAATATATTTTAGACAACATATTGAACAATTAACATACATCAAATAAGCATCATCGATGTGGTAGTGATCTCTCTTCGTCTTCTTCTAGTCAATAGAATTAGTTTTGTAACTATTCATAACTAATACACAATGGGTAGGAACCCTAATAATCTTTAGGAAGTATAAATGTAAGCATGCATAGAAAAGGGATCATTCAGGTATCTCCACTCTATCTGACACTTATTTCTCTCTACTATTGTAAATGAGTCTACCCACTCACTACATTAATGGTTGGGGTTTTGTTTACGTACTTTGAAGACTAGTATCCTAAGGTGACTAATAATACATTGGATTTTCTTTGGGTTTCTCCAGTATCAATTCCCTACCTACATTCTCTTGTGATTAGTATTATCTATTGTTGACAAGTGATTCTATTTGATTATTTACCCATTGGTTCTCTTGAACAATCTAGCATTTACATGCTTCTGTCATAATAAGGATTGACTCATTTAGCATACTCTTATGTCCCCTAGTGGTGCCAAAGCATTATTTTTGATAACCTACTCATACTAGGCTACAACACTCTAGCCTTGATAAAACACTCCTTGCATAGTTGGAAAATTTATGCCTATTTAGAGTTGTTTTAAGATAATTGTTTAATATGTCTTGTGTTCAACCTCTAAGTATTTCTTTACTTGAAACCTTAGATCCAAGATGGTAGGGGAAAGTAAGATCAGAAATCCTCCTTTTCAAATTAAATAATTCACAGAAAAAGTGCTTTCTTGACAAAAGGAAGAATTGTATGGCCATTTTAACAAGATCCTTGCATGACTCACCATTTTCTTGGGTTGGACTTGAACTAGTGGCCAATGAGAACCGCCTTCAATAGGGTGAACTCATTCAATGTATAAATGAATTTTTACATGCTTAATTTAGAGGGAAATATTGAGGAAAAATATCTAGAGAATTGGATATACTAAGTATAGTCTTACTTCTCTCTAAATAAGCTATATGAAGTTGACAAATCCAACTATTTGTCTTTGAAGATGTCCAATTTTGTATGTTATTGATGGGAAAAGATTTTTTTTTTTAAATGAATGAGTTAGGAGACCTCATAGACACAAAAAATATAAGAAATTCATCAAACATGATAGGAATTCTATTCACCCAAACATCTAGAACAATAGTACAAGTAATGGCAACAATTAAGATAATGGAAAGATAAAATTATACGAAGTCAAACTAACAAACACTACCATTGAACTAATTTCTCTACTTAGTGTTAGGGAGCCAAAAAGAATTACTCGTTTTGAAATATATAAGTGGTTTATCTCCTTATATCCAACACAAGGAAGAATTCACGTTAAGAATTATGTTCGCCCAAACATGTGGAATAATAGTACAAGTAATGGCAATAGTTAAGACAATGGAAAAAGAAAATTATATAGAGTTAAATTGATGAATTCTACCAATCTATGGTTCAATTTGGTGTTAGGGAGGAAGAAAAGTTGTTATTCAATATATTAGTGGTTTAGCTCATTATATCCAACAAAAGACAAAATTTCTTATTATTTTCAATCTTGTTCTGCTATGTTATAAATATTGCGGAAAAATTAAAAGGAAAAATGATATTTTTCAACCAAATCAACTAGTTGAATCTTTTACAACAAACCTTAGTCAATTTTTGACCATAACAAAATAAAATAGTATACTCAAACTAATTAGTAAAAACAAGATAGTGGGAAGAAGCCTTTCAAGAAAGGTAAGTTTCTCGGAAGACACTATAGCCGACCTATGGGAAAATTGTGTGACTACCATAATTTGTTAAGAGTGAGACATGACAATCAAGCTAGAGGAAAAGGCTTAAATCCCTTGTTATATATGTTGTATTAAACTCAGAATAGATTTTATAATATACCAACGACCATTCTAGATCTTGTAGATCTAGATCTAGATCACATTGACAACTCATCAATGGATCATCACAACACCTCATCAAGATAAGAATTACAGGTCATGGAAATTGTATTCTCGGACTTTGCGATTGTCTAGGGACTTTGTCTAACATTCCCCCCCTCAATCACAAGTTTGAATAATTTTACTAATAACTTTTTTTATCATCAATATGAAATTGTTGAATTGAGTTTTGATGATGATATGCCTTAAAAACCACCAATATTTAAATGTGTGCAAGTGAACAATTGTTATGTTTGAACGTATTCCTTGAAAAATTGAAATGATTTTTGTTTGAGGAGAAAGAATGATATGTTGGAATTCTCAATTTCTGACTAAAGGCTAATCGAAATGTTTGATATGACTTCGAAACGTGAAGCCTGATATCTGATGTTCCCCCTTATCAGGTGCAAGGTGAGAAGTTTTTCAATAGCTAATTTTTGGAAAGGATTCAAACTAGGGCTTTGGATTCATTAAGCAGTGGTTTTCCTGGTTGATCACTAACCATATACCATAGAAACTAAAGGTTTACAGTTTACCTTATAACCAGATTCCTTTGAATAATGCATTGGTTTATGGATTACCGCTAACCAATATTTTTTGAATAAGATGGTATTTTTTGGATGACCACTAACCATATTGCTTTCAAAAATTTACCTCTCCCCCCCTTATAGGTCTAGGAGAGATTCTTTTATAATTGTGCTCCCCCCTTCAAGCGTGGAGAGTACCATCTTGGACTTTTGTGTCTTTACCTCTGTTTTGACTATGCAGTAAGAATGAAGTAGTTTATTAAATTCTTGATTCCATTTATATGAATTTATCCATCCATATTGAATTAATTTCGTATATTTCTTCTACTTTCGACGTCTTTCTAATAGGTGATTTGTCTTCCCACAATGAAGACAAGGATGGAGATCAAAACATTGATCCTCTATGTGACCATTTCTCTAAAAATGTTGGAACTTTTTATCAATACTCTTAACTTCATGAAGAAATCCTACACTCACAAATTGAATTATCTTGAATTAATGTTGAATATAAAAGCTATCATCTTTCATGTAGCCCAATCAATGCTATTTTTTGTTGAATGATATTTATTCCCAAGGTTTGACAACCACCCTAGAAAGATCATTTTTTTGTTCTTCACAATTGATATTGTTGTTGATATTATGTGCTTGATTCATTGATTATTTAAGTCATATGTATCACATTGTGTATCAATCACTTGTATATTGTCTTGGGTATCAGAAGTTATATCAACATTTGCCATTATTTCAACTATATCACATGTTTCATGAAACTTTTAAATAAGGTCCTTTGTTTCACACGTTAAATCACTTTCCTTTATTAGCTCTTCTATGCCAAAACTTGCAATAATTCTCTAGATGAATTCATATATATCACAAGATATATTGACCTTTTCCATTAGATGTTATGTATCACAAATTGCATCTACCTTCACAATAGACATTGCATCAATCATATCATCAATTTAATCTTGATTTTCTCTTAATTTAGTTTGAAGTGCATCAACTAATTGATCCTTTATATTATTTCTTTTTTAATATATTTTGCAGATGCTAGTGTATCAACCATTTGATCAATTATTGGCTTTTTTTTTTCGCTATTTCTACTCGAGTAATTTAATTTTATTGTGCAATTGATGGTTGCACTCTTGCAAATCTTTAATTTCTTGAGAATCATTTTGTAGACACTTTCCTCCTTTACCCATTTTCACTTGATCTGCTTGCTTGTACTCACTCACTTGATTTATGTCACCTTAGAGTGTCAGGTTCTACCAATAATGCACCCTAAAGTGTAATTACAATGATTGACTTTTGACTAAGTTGACCCCTTTATTCAATTTCAGGCAGGTCTTGTTACAATTCCTTTTTGTGTGAAAACACTTTTTGACTTCGAAGGGTTTGATAACTTACCCTTTGATATGTTCCAATTAATTTGATTTTAATGTCTCGTTACTTGGACCATACACATCAAAATTTTACACAATGACCAACGTCCTTGGACCCCCTTATTCAATTTCAAGGGCGGTCTAGGACATAATCACCACCAAAAATTTGGAATTTTCATGACTCTTGATGTAAATATCTCCTACATAGAAAAGTGATTATTTTTAATAGTGTGTATCCATTCTCTTGTTAAAATATTCTTACACAATGTCATTTTTATGTCCTTGTTCCAACTTAAGTCTCCATTAATCCTCTATAAATATTCAAATTCAAAATACTTCCATCGGAATTTAGCCATAAGGTTATTGTACCTTTTCAATAAAGGTCTTTTCAAATGGAAACCTATACTCAATAGCTATCATGACAGCTTATTCCATCTTTATAATCTTCCTTCAAGAAGTTAGTAAGATACTTTTTTCCTTCAAAATATAACAGAATGACATGAGCAAGACATGACAAGTGAATTGGCAGAAAAATCTTAAAACCCTTGTTTTATATGTTGTATTGATCTCAAAATTTGAATTTATAATACATCAATGACCATTCTACGTCTTCTAGATCTAGATCTAGATCACACTGACAACTCATTAGTGGATCATCGAGACACCTCATCAAGATAAGAATTACAAGCCATGTCAATTGTATTCTCAAACTTTGTGATTGTCTAGGGACTCATATACTAACATAATTCAGCATGGAATGATGTATCTAAATGCAATTCTTGGAAGACATTCCTAGGACAAATGCCTACCTCTAACACAAGTTTAGCTACACATCATAATAATGATATAAATAAAGCTATGATGAAACCTTATCCAAAAGATTCAAATCTATTGGCATCAATTTTGGTAGCTCTCTAAGGCTTGACCATTTTCAACAAAGAGGAAAGAGAGAGACAATCTCATATGCAAATATGGGTGAAAGATAGCCCATCACATTTTATTATGGAAAATGTGAGTCAAAATAATTTTTTCCTTGAAGACATTGTGAATAAATTAGCCTTATTACTACACATTCACAACTCTACACAATCTAATGGCTAAAAGAAGGACAAGGACTCATAATAACCCAATAGTGCAATATATCCTACTTTATTAAGCCTTTTAAAGATGAAGTTATTTGGGACATATCACCACTCTTAGCCATTGATGTACCGTTTGGAAAACCATACTCATGGGATAGTAATGGCAATCATCAATCTAGATCACAAAAAGTGATTATCAATATTAAGAATTAGAGGTATAACATTCCTAAACATCAACTTACGTTGGTTTTATCTTTGGTTTCAATGAAACAAGTTAAAACATTGATCAACCATTCTAAAAAAATCATGTTATTGATTATTAGACATTAGCATTCTAAGAAGATCATAGTAACTAGTCTACTCTCTGAGTTTAGGTTTTTATGATACACGCACAATTTTAATTTAATACTTCCAGATCATCACATCATGTTTTTTTAGTCAATGTTTCACGCCAACAAGTGTGGCGCATCATTAGGACACTGATGAGAAATTTGATCAAACTTGACCCTATATCGATTCTTATACTATTTTTTAGTTATTAATTTCATTGTAATATGATTTTATTAAAATTAATATTTATATTATGTTTCTTTTCTTTTAACTAATTCCCTTGTGTGTGTGTGTGTGTGTGTGATTTTTACCTTTTCTACACATTTATTTGACCTACTCATAATTGTATTTTTCCCTATTTTTTTTTTTACTTTTTTAGAGTTTCATACTCAACATCTCTCAACTATTTATTTAATGGAGCTTGATCAGATTTATCATCAATGTCTTGATGATGACTCATAGTTGTTGGCCTGAAACACCGACTAAAAAAAACATAATGTGATGGTTCCATAAGTATTAAATCAAAATAACTAGTCTACCATTCACTCACCATAACTCTCAATAGCAGTAGTAACCCAACAAAGTACTTAAAGAATACAAAGATGTGTTCAAAGATCCAGTGGGAGTGTCATGAAATTGCTAGGAAAACCACTCCATAGATCTTGTTATCAACCTCATTTTGTTCACCTACTTTATTAGGAGTATTTCTAGCCTTACACATCACGTTGGTAGCCTTTAGACCTCATTTCCATCATTTGATGACCTCAATTTTCCATTGAGTCAAGTCAAACTTTTCAATTTGACCAAATAGCTCGCCCATAATGTTTACCTCATTGTTTGTGTGCAGGATGTGCTCATAACTTTTTAAAATCCGCACATTGACTCCAAAAGAAATATTTTTTCAATTCATTAATGTTGTGCACCTTCCAAACTGGCATTGTGGCAATCCATTCCATCCATCCATACATTGCAAGATTGAAGAATGTTTTTTCTATCATCTAAAGTCTAGAGTAGAGCATGGAAGGAGGCAAAGGGTTATCTCTTGAGATAGCTTTCGAACCCACCTTCTTTAACTATCTTAAGGTGCTTTATATAAATTTATTGTTTCTATTTGAATCTTTTGATATTCTTTATTCTAAGATATGGAATGCATGCTTCTTAATTTATTTTATGTTATAAGATAGAGTAACGAATGGTTTTCTTATCCTTTTTAGTTGATGTCCATTCTATTTTCTACTTAATAAACACAACTATTAAGCAGGTAATTTTTAGTACATATTGGTAATAAACTAACAAATACAATATTGATGGCCATATTAGGGATGAAACCTTTTTCATCTTTAGTTGTGTGTGTGTCTCATCAGGGTTTTATGGTAGAATAATCTTACTTGCATTTATCTACTTCCTAATTGTTGTAGCTATCACTTTCAATCAACCTAAGTAGGAAACTCTTTCTTTCACCCTCAATTGTGAGCATCTTTTCAATTTTCTAAGTTTTTTCATGGTGCAGTTTCTCTTCCTAAACCATGCAATAGTGACAATTTTTAGATTAACCTTGATGATGTGCATTTTAGGTAGATTTATATGGTTTATATCAATTTTATTTTTTTTACTTTCAGCTTGTTTCTAGGATTTACCTAGTATATTTGCATAGTTCTCATTTCTATTTATTACCAAATCACAATTGCTTGTTGAAGTTTTTCTCTTAAATATTGTAGGCAAGGAAAATGTTTTTTTAATACCCCTAGTACTTGTTGCCTTTAGGGTTTTGATTGGAAACCTCAAACTATTTTTGTTTCATTTATCATTCTAGATTTAATTTGTAGTTGATTTATCCTATTTTTACTTTTCTTAAAGTCACATTGGTATTAGTTAAGGAATTAAAACTTTTTTGTTCAAACTTGGTTTACTTTCTTTTCAAAACTTAGGTTTAGTAGTTTAGTTTCATTGCGTTTTTCACCAATTAAAGCTCATTATTTAGCTTTTGATTCCTTTGAAGTGCTTTATTATAGGAAAGCAACTAGATTGAGAAAAAATACCTTATGTTTTATTGTTGATAATATTTTTGTTATTTTCATTGTTTTGTATTTTGGTTCAATGATTACACTGGCCCTCATTTAGGCCATGTTTGAAACTGTTCTTGGTTGGATGTTTATAGAAGTGTATCTTCTAAAAGGTTTGAAAGTATTATTTATTGTTCAAAGAAAAATAACATCCTCTCTTTAGTCTTTGACATAATTACTTTTCGTTTCAAGTACATTTATTTCTAGCTTTAATTAAAAGTTTCCTTTTAGCAATAATTTATTTGTTGCACACACCACAAGTGCACACATACCACACCTTATGAAAATACTTAGTTCATGACACTAATTGTAACCGTAAAAACAACAATATTGTTAAACAAACTAAAATTCATCTCTCTCAAAAAAAAAAAATCTTTTAGTTAGGCTACAATTGTGGGGATAGTTATCCAAATAATTCACCACAATTTTATACATTGAGACATGGTTGTTGTTCTTTAGACTACTTTTAAATCATTTCTATCAAATACAACTCAAAATGTTGAAAAAATGTGTAACTAGGTTCGGTCTTCTTAAATATGAAGTGTACTTTTGAGTCGTGTATATTTTAAATGAAAAAAAAATAAAAATGTTATTGTTATTTTTGTAGCATGGGTGTCATGTTCAAGGTCTTTTATTTTAGAGGACAAGCACCCATTTAGTGCTTCTAGGGTTTTTCTTGTTAGTTTTTGTAGCATCAGATGTGTTCTAGCCACGAAATTTTGTGGAGAGGCTAGAATACACGAGTTATCCAAAACCCAAAAATCGTTTCTGGAAATTCCACCTAAAAGTGGCTTAGTTAGATTATTAACCGGTTTTAATTATTTCCTAAATCTAAACTTAGGCAACATGGTTAATTAATCAAAATTAATTAAGTCAAGGAAAGAGTCATCTAGAAACTCACACGGATCGACTCCAAGTTGATCCTAGTCATTGGTTAAGTTTTAATCTTGGTCCTTGGTGCTCCAACAGAGGATTATAAGAGGGGGTCGATGTGGTGATGGAGAAAATCACTTCAGTAGTTCGATTTCATTGGCAGATTGATTTCCAGACTAGCAACGGTCAGTTTCCAGATAGGGATTCAGAGAGATCAAAGAAGTGTGAAGGGTAGGGACAGTGATTCAAAGGAAATATTTTCTAGATCCAGCGAGGCAACAACAAGAGGGTATAGTTATCCCAGAGAGGCAGTGTTGAGGGACAATGCACTTGCTTCAGCCAAGCAATTCGATTTGGAGGAAGGAAAAATAGTTCTCAACTCTAGAGGTCGGGAAGAAGTCCCAGAGGGATAAAGAGACGATTTTCTCACCATCCAAAGGTTAAAAAATCCATCAGAGACCACTCTGAGGCAAGTCGTCTAGCCAGCTACGTAGAGCAGCGCAGAGCTCCAGGAGGCTGAGTTCTGGTAAACAAAGTCGTGCCCAAAATTGCCTGAGGGAGAAGGGTAATTTCCCTTTAGTATTTTTCCCAGATTTTCTTGATGTTTGGATTTCCAGTTGGGCATCCATAGATGTATTCGGATTTCACTGTTGCATAATAATAAAACCCTCATCTATTGCATCGATTTTTCGAGTTGGGTTTTTCCGGGGACTTTTGTCCAAAAATAATTGTGTTTGTTTTATGTGTGTGTATTAGCATTTATTCTTCCACAATTTTATTTGTGTAGGTTGCAATGTGATTTATTCAGTTTTTTGTTGAAATTTGGTTACCGGAGGATGGGTGGTTCCCTAAAGCTTTGATCTTTGGCCTAGGGAAAAGTGTCCAAAAGAATTTAATTTTTCTCCTAAAGTGACTTTATAAAGTTATAAAATCAAATCTAATTTAAAAGTGACTTTAAGTGATAAAGTTAATAGAGTCTAATTTTAAAGTGAATTTAATAAAGTCATTGTGAAATTAGAAAGTGAAAAGTGACTTTGGAAATAAATTACTAAGAGGGTCTTTATTAAAGTGGGGTGAATAAAAAAAATATAAAGTGAGATCTAAATGAGCATTTAATCTCAGCCCTAGATCTAAAGTTATCTCAACCATTGGATTTAGGTATTCCCCAAAAGTCACTTAGGGTTAGATTAAAAGAGAAAAATGAGAGAAAAGATCATTCATTCTTTCATGAGCAAATTGAGAGAGAAGAGAAAGCTAAAGAGAAATTTCTGAGCAGAGGGAGAGCAGCAATAGCTACACAGAAAATCCGTACAGCAGGAGGGTACATTTATGTACAGCAACATTTATTGGCACGTTTACCCAGACAAAAAAAATTGTACAACAAGATTGCACGCATTTCAAGGCAAGGTACAACACAGATTTTGAGGAGCAGTTTTCAGTAGCAAAGGGCACGAATTTTTAGGCTGTTTCAAGGCTCGAAAATCGAGGAGAGGTTGCTGTACATTTTCATATAGTCCATATAGGCAGATTCTAGAACATTTTTCAAGGATGCAAGTACAACATTTAATGCTGTAATTTTTCTGTTAAATTTATGTTTGTTGTTGGCACGATTTTCAAGGTTGGAGGTTGACACGGAAATCGAGATAAGTGGTTTTTTTATTTGCTATAATTTTTCACTGTGTTTTGTTGTTCAATGTAAAAGTATATTCAGAAATAAAGAGAAGCTTTCAAACTGGTTTTCCCCAAGAGTTGTAGGGGGTTTTTCCAGGGTCAAGTTGACTAAAAATCAGCGTGTATATTTTCTGTGTGTGGTTGATTTACTTTTCTAAGTTTTATTTATGCATTTTAGCACAGTGAAATTTCAGAATTTGTGTTTTCAAAAAATATTTATTTTTCCAGCGTGTTGAATGTATGGCTATTGGAATGGGAATTTAACCTTATGGGTGAAATAAGGAGAAATTGAAAACCGAAGTTGGGAACAGAAATTTCTACATGGTATCAGAGCTATTTTGCTGAAAAGTGCAGTTTAGGACAACAAGAAGAAAAATTACAACAAGTGATTTTTCACACATAAAACAGTACCTTTACTATAGCAGTGTTTTTTTCAGTTTATTAGGACAGCAAGCATGTCTTTGGGCTTGAGGGTGGATGATAGGTTGGATGGGCATAATAACTACAGTGTGTGGAAGGAAAGAATGCAGAGCATCTTTGAGGAGGCAGAAGTTTGGGGTATAATGATGCCTACCCAACAGCACCCTGTGAATGTGCCTATTGATGTTGTTCAGTTGGTAGACTTTAAAAAGAAGAATAACAAGGGTAAGAGACTGATTCTTGATGGTATTAAAGACCATGTCATTCCTCATGTGAGATGAAAGATATTTTCTCATGAGATGTGGACAGCCTTGACCAATCTCTACCAGAGTACCAATGAGAACAAAAAAATGGTCCTAAGGGAGAAGTTGAAGACCGTTAAGATGGCTAAAATTGTTAGTGCTACTGGATATCTCACAAAGTTCAGTAATGTGAGAGATGTGTTGGCAGCAGTTGGAGAGGTCATTCCACCCACTGAGTTGGTGTGGATTGTAGTGAATGGCCTTTCTAGTTCATGGCTGAACTTTGCTGATGGGGTTTGTGCACGTGAGACCCTTCCCACTTGGGAGAGGTTCTAGGATGATTGCATACAGACTGAAATCAGAAAGAGCCAGCTTGGGGAAGCCAAACCAGTTGAGCAAGATGAGGATGTAGCACTATTAGCAGAAGGCAAGAAAGGCAAGGGAAAGAAGCAAGCTTCCACAAGTGGTGGTGGGGGAAAAGACAAAGGTAAAGGTAAGCAGCTGAACAAGGAGAAGGACTATTCCAAGGTGAAGTGTTGGAATTTTCAAAGGATGAGACACTATGCAGTTGTGTGTCCAGAGAAGAAGAAGAAGGGGAAGAACCAGAGCATGGCAGCATTAGCAGAGATAGAGGACTTTTCAGATAGCTTTGACTGGGAGTTTGTGTTCATTACTTGTGAGTCCACTAGTGTAGGATCACCTACCACGGAGGTTGAGAGGGAGTGTGCATTTACCTCCACTAGAGGAGCATCTTCAAGTATCTGGTATGTTGACAGTGGGGCTTCATGTCATATGACAGGAGTTCGTGAGTACTTCTCATAGCTTTCAGAGAGTGGCACTGGTATAGAGGTAGTACTCGGAGATGACAACGTTGCTAGAGCAGTCGGTGTGGAGACATTGACATTTGATAGGGAACCCAAACGTCCCTTGAAGGTGTCAGATGTTCTATATGTGTTAGGGATGAATTAGAGGAATTTTGAGGTCTAAAATGGGGCCTCCTAAGGAAATAATAAAATAATAACTAAACCAATAAAATAATATTATGAATTTGCAATTCACTTTTTGCACCACAATCCATGTAACCATAGTTAAATTCAATGTAATATCCCTATTTCAGGAATATTTCCAAGCTGCTCAATAGGAATTTTGTATAGGGAAATATGGCTCAAAGCTTTGATACCACTGTAATATCCCTTTTTCCAGGACATCTCAAAACACACCAAACCCCAACCAGAGATTGACTGGGAGGGCATCTACCGGATATGTCGCCTCTAAAAGAGGACGAGATCCGGAGGCTATCTGGCCCTTTCCAGACTCTGTCTAAGAGTAAGAGATAAACACACCAAGTGGTATAGAACTAGAACACCTAAACAATAATAGTGCAGCAAACTGTAGTATCCCAAAAATGGAATTCTCAGCAGATCATGACTCAAAAACGCATTCCTCGGGAAAGTATGCTTCAGAAAATATAAAAAAGTGTTTATAAACACTCAGAAACCCACTCCAAATACTGCAGCAACCTTTAATCAACTTTTAGGGGCAAAAAGGTGGGGAAAAGTGAGGATTTTGGCCCTAAAATGAGTGTATAAGAAAATCTGCGTAAACTGACGGGTCAAGGTTCTGGAATATGTTACATTAGGTTAAGAGGGACTTCCATGTCGAATTTCAGCTCAAAAAAAGGCGTTTTGTTATGCTAAACAGTTCCTCCTTCCCAACTAGTCAAGAAAAACCTTGATTCCCAAGACTTTGAGTATGCAGAATTTTACTGAAGCAAGGGAAGCGTATTTTCTGAAGGTATGAGATTTAAATCACTATGAATAATTAGAGAATGAGTTTGAGAACAAGGCATAGGCTTTCAGCAAGGTTAAACAACAGTTTTATATAGAAAACCCCTCAAGATAGAGGTGTCGCAAGACAAAGATTGATCTAGAAACCCTTCAGCGTTTTCTCCAGGAGGCTGAAGCTTATATTTATTATATTACAGATCTGAAACTGATAAATACATGAAAACATAGATCTATAATGAGACAAAATTCCCAAAGGGCTCTTTATTACTTTCCCCTTGGGGATTTCAGCAATACATGAGAATGCCGGAGCAGATCTGAGTTTTACTGCAGAAGATTTGAAGAATGATTCAGAATTTCTGAAGCAAACTTCAGTATCAGATCAGAAATATACTTGGATTGGTTGGCCAATCCAAGGATCACCTTCAATCAGAGATCTAACTCCAAAATGATGCCAAAACCCCTGGAACGCTGCTCCTTCAGCAATAACGTAGATCTGGGGAAAGAACTATGCAGTATACCATGAAGAACATATAGGCCTGATGCCAAGATCTGATAATAAGCTCCAATATCTCCCAATCTGATCCTCCAAAGGAAAGAGAGACTCTCCCTCTGAAAAACAAGAGAAGGAGGTGGTGTCGTAAAGTCACCACGACAACACCCTACAACACAGTATTACGTTGCTGCAGTAATAACGCTGTCCTGGAGGATGATGCTAAGAAAATAACCTTGCCCGAGCAGGCACTCGAAGTCCCCCGGGGCTAAGGGTGAGATCTCCGCACGGAGACACTCGGTTGCACTAAACAGTGCAGCAGACGGGCTAAACAGCCAGCGTGCTAAAGAAGACAAATGCCTCACTCAACAATCCATAATCCAAGCATGAATGAAATGAGGAGGCTCCTTCATCTTTTATAGTGTTGGTTTCCCTCCAAAACCCAGCGTAGTCTCTCTCTCTCCTCCATGTGGTGTTGGGTCCCCCCCTTGACTCCCACTTAAGTCACAACGTTGTGCTACTAGGTGGATGTCTTATTTCATTTAAGTGAGTTTAGACCCTCTTTACTCAATTTTTATTTATTTACAAACTATAGGTGCCAAAATAAACAAAATAGAATATTCCAATTTGCTGTCGCAAATTAGGAATATTACAGTCCCCCCCTGGCAAAATGTTGCTTGCCCTCAAGCAACTGCCTAAACAAGTCTCCTTCCTAGTTGATGCTCTCCACCGATACTGCAAAATGTGCTTGGGTCCCAGATGCGCCACTGAATCTTCTCTATCCTCTGCATCACCCTAATATGAAGGGATATCTCAATGCCAGGATCCCAAACCGATCTCTCATGGTACCAGCCAACCAATAATCCTCCTGGATCCCATTGCCACCATGGCCAATAATAGCCCAAGTCCTATGGCTCGAACTGCACACTGCCTCTGGCTATGACTGATGAAGACCATGACCCCTGTTGCTCTGCATCTATGACTGTGTAAGCTGGCCCATCAACTGTGTACCAACTCATCACCTCTCTCCAATCAACTGCAAGGGTAGAACTGAAGAATCTCCACTCGAGGCATGGAGTTTGGAATGTAATGAGGAACATCTCCCTCATGTGGATCCTCCATACCCAAGCAATCATCCAAACAAAATGAGCCACCTCCCAACAAGGCAACTCCTGAAAATCTCCTTCCACCTTGAGCTCCGGTAATGAAGGTGGGCTGAAAATCTGAACTTGGCAAGCATCATAGCTTACCCCATGCTGTCCTCCTCTCCACTTATGATAAGTGTAGAGTGCATGTTGATCCTGGGCTGCAAAATCATTTCCTTCCAATGGAAAAGTGAAGAACAATCCTCCAAAGAAGGTCCCTCCAACAATGAAGAACAAGCTGGCCCAAGACAATTCATCCATGAAGAATAGGACATGGTCATCATGGATCATCCTAATGAGATGTTTGCTGAATATTTTACATGATGATACATGATGTAAACAATCTCTCACGAGGATACAACGCAGTTTCATCCATTGCAACTTCAGAAAATTACATGGCAAGCAATGTACAAGATCCATGACATCTACTAACGGATAGTAAATGGCTGAATATGACAACAACATGAGACCAAACACTTGCCCATGGCTACACAATGGATGACTATCAATCTCATGGCTCACCTTAAAAGAAAACGCATATGTAGTAGTGGTGGCCATGCCTCCTCCCATGCTCCCATTAGAACATGTAGTGCAGAAATTGTGAGAATTCTTCCCACTCAAAGACACATCCAGCTCATGTGTCTCCCTCATAATCAAGCCTCCCATACAAATATGATCTATATCAACAAATGGAGACCTGATCAGCAATAATATGAAGAGAATGCTGAAGGTTTCATGTGGTGCAAGAAGGTACCAACAGCTTCCCAAACAAGTACAACACAGTTTTACAAGTTGCTGCTTGATGAAAGTACAAGGCAAAATGTTTCTTCTTACATAGTTAATCATGCATGTCTCCATATGATACATGCTATAGTGCATCAAATGAACATACATGTAGGGATAAAACATTTGCCCAAGGCCACAAAAGAGATGGCTGCCTCCATCATGTAGATTGGCCCAATACAACTCATGGAGCAATATGACAAGCTGTCCCCCTTGTGAAGCAATGCACTGCATAGGAATGGTAAGAGTGTGCAAATCAATGAATGTATAAACAAACTTCTCACCATATGCTGGAAGTAAGATAGTGCATGGGTCCATACACGAGTCTTCCATAGTTCTTTGGCCCATTATGAAGAAGAATGAACCGTGTGCTACAAGAAGATAATCCTCCTGATGCTTGGGAACCCAAGTCAAGAAGAATATTCCATAGATGTCTCTATCATCATTACCTACTCTTTGTTCATCAAGTGAAACAAATATGAAGTGATCCTGGGACCTATGGGTTATAGATCCACCATATTTACGCTGGGCACACTTCATCCATAAGTCTCTACTCCAAGGTGACAATGCTGTGAGCTCATGCAAGTAAACTCCTATCAATACAAAGCTCTGTTCTTTGACATGCTCCTTGTCAAAGACTCCTCTAATAATGCTGCAACAAATATGGAATACCTCCTAAGATGGAAGTGCTTCCCAATCATCGTCAAAGACCAAGGAGATAGTGCCATCTCCTCCTCTTGCAACATCATACAAAGTGTGAGAGAAAATCTTCCCTTGCTCTCCCAGAAACAAACCAAGCAACAAGACATTGTGTTGCCTCCCCATACCTCCATCATACCAATCATGTGATGAAGACACAATGAATGATATGAGTATCATATCAATACCATGCATCCATACTCTATGATGCTCAATGATGCAAGTATCTTGCCATCTTTCCTTCATCCTCCGACTCTTAGGAAGAGTGTTTGCCAAGTGATGGCCAAACTCTTTCAAGAGTAACTAGGGCAGCCAAGCCTCCTGCTGCCCGGTATCATAGATCTGCAAGTACGAGTGATGGCCAAACTCCCTCAAGAGTAACCAGCGCAACCAAGCCTCCTGCTACCTGGTATCACATATCTGCAAGTAGCCTCCTAGCTCCTTGCTCATCATCCCCATCCACTCAATCACTTGTGGATGCCTCCTTCTTCTCCTCATCCTGGTATTCCTCCAATGAGGGCTACCATCTCCCCAAATCAAATTCCTGACTTTGCACTTCATGGGATTTTGAAATATAAACTTCTCAAGGATCAATGAGACCCTATCAAGAATCAAATAGGTGGTAGGAAAAAACTTCCCATCATGATGTGTATGGCTCAAGGGATGTCCAACACAAGCATCAGAGATGTTATCCATCCTAAGATGTCCTCCATCTTCTATCTACTCTTGTGAGAAGGGAAGAAAAGCATTGCATCCCATAGTGTGTCGAAGTGCATCTCCAGTGAGATCTCTCCTTGAGACCTGCAAAAGTGAATCTCCACAACTTTCTAAAGAAGCTACTGCAACAATGGTTTGTGGAAATTCTTTTATACCTTGATGTGTATTTGGAACTTCTTGTAGGGTTGCAAGAGTCCCATCCTCAAAAGTGTTGGCTGCCCCAATTGTTGATGCATGTGGCTGCTCCTCCATGAGTGTGACAACGTTTTCACAAGCCTCCTCAAGAGGTGATGTGATCTCTTCTTCTTGATGAGAATTGGAAGCGCATGGTACTTCCTCTTCTTTTTCTTCATTCTTCTTAACCTCTTCAAAGGTGGATGTATTTCTTCTAGATCTGAAAAGAGATGAGAATAAACTCTCCTTTTTCAGCGTTCCAGTCTTCTTGGGCTTAGACTCACAGGGACTATTGGATCCCTCATGCATGGGAAGAGGTGATATCCCAGTGGTACGCTGCAAATCTGAACTCTGCATGTTAGAAACTCCTCTGTTACCATTGTACCTTCCTCCTTCATCCTACATGAGCTGACAGTAATATTTGAAAGGCAAAGCTGCTTTGAAGTCTTCCCCCTTGGACTGCCATTCTCGGAAATAATCTCCAAAGGGTATATGACCATGCTGATGTGAGATCCTCATATTTGCCATAGATAAATAGCTCCATAGGCTGAGCCAGAACTATGCTTCGATACCACTGTAATATCCCTATTTCATGAATATTTCCAAGCTGCTCAATAGGAATGTTGTATAGGTAAATATGGCTCAAAGCTTTGATACCACTGTAATATCCCTTTTTCCAGGATATCTCAAAACACACCAAACCCCAACCAGAGATTGACTGGGAGGGCATTTACTGGATATGTCGCCTCTAAAAGAGGACGAGATCTGGAGGCTATCTGGCCCTTTCCAGACTCTGTCTAAGAGTAAGAGATAAACACACCAAGTGGTATAGAACTAGAACACCTAAACAATAATAGTGCAGCAAACTGTAGTATCCCAAAAATGGAATTCTTAGCAGATCATGACTCAAAAACGCATTCCTCAGGAAAGTATGCTTCATAAAATATAAAAAAGTGTTTATAAACACTCAGCAACCCACTCCAAATACTGCAGCAACCTTTACTCAACTTTTAGGGGCAAAAAGGTGGGGAAAAGTGAGGATTTTGGCCCTAAAATGAGTGTATAAGAAAATCTGCATAAACTGACGGGTCAAGGTTCTGGAATATGTTACATTAGGTTAAGAGGGACTTCCATGTCGAATTTCAGCTCAAAAAAATGCGTTTTGCTATGTTAAACAGTTCCTCCTTCCCAACTAGTCAAGAAAAACCCTGATTTCCCAAGACTTTGAGTATGCAAAATTTTACTGAAGCAAGGGCAGCGTATTTTCTGAAGGTATGAGATGTAAATCACTATGAATAATCAGAGAATGAGTTTGAGAACAAGGCATAGGCTTTCAGCAAGGTTAAACAACAGTTTTATATAGAAAACCCCTCAAGATAGAGGTGTCGCAAGACAAAGATTGATCCAGAAACCCTTCTTCGTTTTCTCCAGGAGGCTGAAGCTTATATTTATTATATTACAGATCTGCAACTAATAAATACATGAAAACATAGATCTATAATGAGACAAAATGCCCAAAGGGCTCTTTATTACTTTCCCCTTGGGGATTTTAGCAATACATGAGAATGCCGGAGCAGATCTGAGTTTTACTGCAGCAGATCTGAAGAATGATTCAGAATTTCTGAAGCAAACTTCAGTATCATATCAGAAATATACTTGGATTGGTTGGCCAATCCAAGGATCACCCTCAATCAGAGATCTAACTCCAAAATGATGCCAAAACCCTTGGAACGCTGCTCCTTCAGCAATAACGCAGATCTGGGGAAAGAACTGCGCAATATACCATGAAGAACATATAGGCCTGATGCCAAGATCTGATAATAAGCTCCAATATCTCCCAATCTGATCCTCCAAAGGAAAGAGAGGCTCTCCCTCTGAAAAACAAGAGGAGGTGGTGTCGTAAAGTCACCACGGCAACACCCTACAACACAGTATTACGCCGCTGCAGCAATAACGCTGTCCTGGAGGATGATGCTAAGAAAATAACCTTGCCTGAGTAGGCACTCGAAGTCCCCCGGGGCTAAGGGTGAGATCTCCGCATGGAGACGCTCGGTGCACTAAACAATGCAGCAGACGGGCTAAACAACCAGCGTGCCAAAGAAGACAATATGTCTCACTCAACAATCCATAATCCAAGCATGAATGAAATGAGGAGGCTCCTTCATCTTTTATAGTGTTGGTTTCCCTCCAAAACCCAACATAGTCTCTCTCTCTCCTCCACGTGGTGTTGGGTCCCCCCCTTGACTCCCACTTAAGTCACAGCGTTGTGCTACTAGGTGGATGTCTTATTTCATTTAAGTGAGTTTAGACCCTCTTTACTCACTTTTTATTTATTTACAAACTATAGGTGCCAAAATAAACAAAATAGAATATTCCAATTTGCTGTCGCAAATTAGGAATATTACATTCAATTAAAAATTTGTACCAAAATAAAATTAATAAAAAAATTGTATTGATGTGACTATAAATAAGAATTAGCTTCTCAAGAAAAAGTCTTTATCATTGAACAACTAATGCATTTGTCCTTTGTACTTAAATAACTTAAAATAAAATATAAGTATAAATTTATAAATTCTTAATTATATTATATGTTATTAATTAAAATTTATATTATTTAAATGATATAATAACATGTAATTAATATACTATATAAAAATAATATAATATAATATAATAAATGTATAGGGATATGCATTGTTTCTTTCAAGAAATATAAAATGACAATAATATATTTTTATTCAAAAAGTGTGAAATGACATTTATTATGAGTACTTTACTTTGACTTTAAAAGTAATTAGAGCACTACCATGGTTAACCATGAGTTTTTATCCACCATTGAGAATGTAACAAGTAGGTACCTTTAACTCGAGCAATGCCACCTCAACCATTAGGGATGATGTCATCCCCTTAAATGTGATTGGTTCTCATAAAGTTAATTTTTATTGTACATTTTCCTTAGGAAGCCCATTTTAGACCTCAAAATTCCCCTAATGGAGGAAGAACCTCATATCCGTCTCAACATTGGAGGACAGAGGATATGAGATATTGTTCAGTAGATGACAGGTGTTTATATATCCCAGGGGTGCTCCAGCTGAGTCAGCTAGAGTGATTGGTGTACGCCATGCAAAGGTGTACAAGTTTGCATTTCAGCACCTTTTGGCATTGAGCAGCAGTACCGACAACAAAGCTAGCATTTCAAAGCTGTGCGAGATTTGGCAACACAGGATGGGGCACATGTATCATGGAGCCTTGAGGACATTCCGGGAGATCACTACAAGTGTGCCAGATTTCAGTACTGATCACTTTGATACATGCAGAGGATGTGCTATGGGCAAGTTTTCCAAATCCCCTTTTCCCATCAGTGACAACAGATCAACTAGGGTACTTGATTTGATTCATTTCGATGTGAGCGGTCAGATGTCTCATGTTTCCTTGAGTGGATATGAGTATTATGTTTTATTCATTGATGATCTCTCCAGGAGGACCTGGATTTATTTCTTGAAGACCAAGAGTGAGGTCTTCAAGTGGTTTCAGGAGTTCAGAGCTCTTGTGGAGACTCAGACAGGTCGGAAGATCAAGTCCCTGAGGTCAGACAATGGAGGGGAGTACACCCTTGGTGAGTTTGTTGACTATTGTGCGGAGGCAGGCATCGGAGGGGCTGCCAAAGCCATGCTACATGATAAGGGGTTATCGGTGTTTTTGTGGGCAGAGGCCTGCAACACTATTGTTTATTTGTAGAACAGGAGTCAGCATCGTGCCTTGGGGCATGTGACATTGGAGGAGGATTTTTCTGGGAAGAAGCCTAATATTGGTCATCTTTGTATCTTTGGGTGTATTGCATACTCCTACATACCCAAGGAGAAGAGGACCAAGCTAGATCCCATCGCAGAGAAGGGTATCTTTGTGGGCTACAGTGAGACCTCAAAAGCCTTTCAGATTTATATTCTCGCACAGAGGAGAGTTTTTGTTAGGCGAGACGTGAAATTCGAGGAGGACAGGGCTTTCAGGAGGTCACGAGAGTTAGAGTATTTAGATCAGCCAGACCCACAGGAGCAGCTGAGTTAGGCACATGGATCCAGTGGGCAGGGATCAAGATGATTAGGAGGTACATCGATTACGGTGTCAAGTCTATCAGTGAGCAGTGGCTCGCAGAGTCAGAGGGGTGGTGCTTCAGGCAGCATGCAGAGCAATCCGTAGAGCAGTTCACTAGGCAGTCCACTGATGGACAGTTCATACGGTACTTCAACATCTACAGGTTCAGGTTCAGGCAGGAGGACAACATACAGACAGTCAGGAGTTTAGGCTCTTGATGGGGAGGAGGAGTTTCATTCTCCAGTGGGAGAAATGTGCTTAGGGAAGAGGAAGCCCAAGTGGCTTTAGGATACCTTGAGAGAGGTCACATCTGTTGTTGGGCCGAAGAGGCCGGTCAGAGAGAGCAGACCACCTGATAAGTTTTGTAGCTATATGGCAATGTTTTCCAACATCGTTGACTCTGAGCCTTCTAGCTATGAGGAGGCAGCTAGCCAGCAGGTCTGGAGAGAGGCCATGCAGGAGGAGTATTCTTATATCATGAGGAATGATGTTTGGGAGGTGGTGCCGAGGCCTGAGGGAAAATCTGTGCTTACTTCCAGATGTCTTTACAAGGTAAAGTATGTTGCATATGGTAGCATTGAGAAATTCAAGGCAAGGTTTGTGGCTAGAGGGTTCTCCCAGGTAGAGGGAGTAGATTATGAGGAGACCTTCGCTCCCGTGGCTCGATATACTTCAATTCGCTCCATCATATCGATAGCAGTAGAGATGGGTTGGGAGATCCACCAAATGAATGTGAAGACCGCATTTCTCAATGGCTTCATACAGGAGGAGGTGTACATTGAGCAGCCACAGGGCTTTGAGATGCATGGGAAGGAGTCCCATGTGTGCGGACTGAAGAAGGCCCTTTATGGCCTGAAGCAAACTCTCAGAGCTTGGTACTCCAGGATTGATACTTACTTGCAGGAGATGGGTTTCACAAAGAGTGATGCAGATCCGAACCTAAATTTATTGTGATAGGTGAGGAGCCTCTCATTCTGGTGTTGTATGTGGATGACTTGGTCATTACAGGTGCAGAGAGACTCGTAGAGAGTGGCAAGAGAGATCTTGCATCGGAGTTCGAGATGAAGGACATTGGCTTGATGCATTACTTTTTGGGTTCGGAGGTGTGGCAGGAGGAGGGGCATTTCTTCCTATAGTAGGGGAAGTATATTGTGGACATCCTTGGCAGATTCCACATGGAGGATTGTAGACCCATGTTGACATTGATGATCACCAATTGGAAGAAGCTTCACACTTCAGATTCCGAGTTGGTGGACCCCACATTGTATAGACAGCTGATTGGTTCCTTGATGTTTTTGGTCAACACTAGACCAGATATATGTTTTGCAGTCAACACGATGAGCCAGTTCATGTGTGAGCCTAGGAGGGTGCACTGGGTTGCTGCAAAACACATTTGGCAGTACTTGCAAGGGACAGTGGATTATGGTTTGGATTATAGGCAGGGCGATGGAGTGAGATTGGCAGGTTACACTAATTTTGATTGGGCAAGTTGCGCTTCTGATAGGAAGAGCACTTTAGGGTGTTGTTTTGGGTTGGGTTCGGCAGTGGTGTCGTGGTTCAGCCGAAAGCAGTAGTCAGTAGCATTGAGTTCAGTGGAAGCAGAGTACATGGCAGCCAGTCTAGCTAGTTGTGAGGCCATATGGCTTCGCAAGATGTTGTTTGGATTATTTGGTCAGTCGTTGAGACCTTCAGTGATATACTATGATAATCATAGTTGCATTAAACTCACGGAGAATCCAGTATTTCATGACATGTCAAAGCATATCGGCATCAAATATCACTTCATTAGAGACTATGTTCAGAAGGGAGCTGTGAAGCTTGAGTATATTCCCACTGATGAGCATGTTGCATATATTCTTACCAAAGCCTTACCACGGGGCAAGCATGTGTACTTCAGAGACAAGATGGGTGTGGTGAGGAACACCTTCCTCGATAAGAGGGAGTGTTGAAATTTGGTTACCGGAGGACAGGTGGTTCCTTAAGGCTTTGATCTTTGGCCTAAGGAAAGTGTCCAAAAGAATTTTATTTTTCTCCTAAAGTGACTTTATAAAGTTATAAAGTCAAACCTAATTTAAAAGTGACTTTAAGTGATAAAGTTACTAAGTCTAATTTTAAAGTGACTTTAATAAAGTCAATGTGAAATTAGAAAGTGAAAAGTGATTTTGGAAATAAATGACTAAGAGGGTATTTATTAAAGTGGGATGAATTAAAATATATAAAGTGAGATTTAAATGAGCATTTAATCTCAGCCCTATATCTAAAGCTATCTCAGCCATCAGATTTAGAGATTCTCCAAAAGTCACTTAGGGTTAGGTTAAAGGAGGAAAATGAGAGAAAAGATCATTCATTCTTTCATGAGAAGATTGAGAGAGGAGGAGAGAAAGCTAAAGAGAAATTTTTGAGCGGAGGGAGAGCAACAATAGCTACACAGAAAATCCTTACAATAGGAGGGCACATTTCCCAAGGCAGCATTTTCGTACAACAACATTTATTGGCACATTTATCGAGACAAAAAAATTCATACAACAAGATTGCATGCATTTCAAGGCAAGGTACAACACAGATTTCGAGGAGCGGTTTTCAACAATAAAGGGCATGAATTTCGAGGTTGTTTTAGGGCTCGAAAATCGAGGACAGGCTACTGTACATTTTCGTATAGAATCCATACAGTCCGTACAGGCAGATTCAGGCACATTTTTTGAGGCTGCAAGTACAAAATTTAATGCTATAATTTTTCTGTTAAATTTATGTTTTCTGTTGGCATGATTTTCAAGGTTGGAGGTTGACACAAAAATCGAGATAAGTGGGTTTTGTATTTGCTGTAATTTTTTACTGTGTTTTGCTGTTCACGGTAAAAGCATATTCATAAATAAAGAGAAGCTTTCAAACTGGTTTTCCCCAATAGTTGTAGGGGGTTTTTCCAGAGTCAAGTTGACCAAAAATCAACGTGTCTATTTTCTGTGTGTGGCTGATTTATTTTTTTGAGTTTTATTTTTGCATTTCAGCACTGTGAAATTTCCAGAATTTGTGTTTTCAGAAAATATTTATTTTTCTAGCTTGTTGAATGTATGGCTATGGGAATGGGCATTTAACCTTATGGGTGAAATAAGGAGAAACTGAAAACTAGGGTTGGTAACAAAAATTTCTATATTTTTCTTTTCTGTAAAAAACTGCAAATAAATTGTTTAATTAAATAAAAAATTAGGAGAATAATTTCCAGTTGCTACAATATGATTCCGATTTTTGGAATTTTCACAGGGCATTAGAGTGTAGTTGATCAGTCGGAGAACTTAAAGGCGAAGATGAAGGAATTTCGTTGTTCAATGTGGGCATCAGATCGAAATTCCCTAGGGGCGACACAATCACTTTTCCAAAAGGCTGAGTTACATGAGGATATTCGATTTTTCTGAGTGAGGGGAAGAAAAATTAGATCTATCCAGTTTGAGTGATTCCAGAGGAAGATGGAGCAACTGAGTATTTTTGTTGGGAATATCTCTAGTTGGACACAGGGTGTTTTGTAGCAGTTTGCTATTGCATAACCTACGTCGGGTGGAAGAAGAGCACACACAGAGGAAAAATTTCTCTCGGGGAAGTTCTAGTCTCGGAAGTTCAAATTTCCAATTGTAGATCGGTAGTAGAACCTAGCAGAGTAGCAGTCGAGCACAATGGAAGAGGGAGTTTTCGACTTGATCATAGATGGCTGCCACAGGTGGGCATAATCCATGGAAGAGCAACAGATTAGATCTAGTTGCTACATATTCCTCACATGGTTCAATATCCTTGCTACGGGAGCCTAACAGAATTAGTAGCAGAAGGATCATAGTTTCAGCAGGTGCAGTCATTCATTCTGATGACATTTGCATAGCTAATTGTAGTCAGTACTTGAGAAACAGTTGTAGAACTAGTTGCAGTGACACAGGTAGTCCGAATTTCCTAGTTGCAGGATGCAGGTGCAGTTCCAGCCATAATATTCCCACTGCAAAGCTACAGAGTTCGATTTTTAATACATGAGGACAGTGCAAGCTGTCAGGAGGGAGCATAGAGATTTCCCATAGGGATATCGAGATTCACTGGGATTCTAGTTTCAGAGGGAGTATCCCTATGGAAGCTCGTACTTCAGGATTTGAGGAGATTAGACTCATTATTACACTAGTTGTAGTAGCAATGCAGAAGCATCAACAGAGAAGTAGCATTAGCAATATGAGTAGATCAGACTTCGCTATGTTCTATGATACACCTCTAGGAGTGAGGTGGGGTGACTTGGTGCTGTAGCCCCAAAGCACTAAAAATAGGCAGGATCCTTAAGGAGTCCACCTCTTGGATCGATACCTGGCTACGGGGGCCCACAATATTCAATATCAATATGGACTAGTAGCAGTGGTGCAATCAGATGCTGGGGAGTGCAGTGCAGTGTTGGCAGTAGTGCAGCTGGCACAGTGCAGTGTCAGCAGCAGTGCAGAGTCTTCTCTATACAGTGCAAAGGATAGATGCAGTTAGGACTCAGGTGAAATATCCATCACACTAAACTTATTTGGTTCAGTATTTTGGATGGATTTATATTGCAAATATTGTAGTTGCAGTAGTAGCAGATGAGAGGGAGTTGCAGTGATGATGTTCTGTTGGTAGCAGTTTAGTAGGATCAACTAGCATTATCAATATGAGTAGATCAGACTTCGCTACGTTCGATGATATACCTCTAGGAGTGAGGTGGGGTGACTTGGTGTTGTAGCCCCAGAGCACTAAAAATAGGTAGGATCCTTAAGGAGTCCACCTCTTGGATCAATACCTGGCTACGGGGGCCCACAATATTCAGTATCAATATGGACCAGTGGTAGTTGGTGCAATCAGATGCTGGAGTGTGCAGTGCAGTGTCAGCAACAACGCAAAGTCTTCTCTATACAATGCAAAGGATAGTAGCAGTTAGGACTTAGGTGAAATATCCATCATACTAAACTTAGTTGGTTCAGTATTTTGGATGGTTTTCTATTGCAGATGTTGTAGTTACAGCAGTAGCAGATGAGAGGGAGTTGCAGTGATGATGTTGTGTTGGCGGTAGTTTAGTAGGATCAACAGCAACACAAATGTAGCTCATATAAGAGTTGTGCAGTGGTTGGTGGGCACCAGTAGCTAGACATCAGCAGTGTGATACGAGATGGTGCAGAGACATGGTGTTGTGGTAGAAGGTGCAACACTAGAACACATTCCTCGCTAAGAGAGAGTGTTAGTTTTTGTAGCATCAGATGTGTTCTAGTCACGACATTTTGTGGAGAGGCTTGAAAATTTCGTGACTAGAATACATGATTTCTCCAAAGCCTAGAAATCATTTCCGGAAATTCTGCTTAGAAGTGGCTTAGTTAGATTATTAACCGGTTTTTAAGTATTTTTTAAGTCTAAACTTAGGGAATATGGTTAATTAAGCATAATTAATTAAGTCAAGCGTGAATAATCTAGAAACTCACACGGATCGACTCCAAGATGATCCTAGACATTGATTAAGTTTTAATATTGTTTGTTGGTGCTCCAACAAAGGATTATAAGAGTAGGTCAATGTGGTGATGGAGAAAATCAATTCAGCGATTCGATTTCATTGGTAGATCGATTTCCAGAGTAGCAGTAGTTAGCTTCCAGAGAGATATTTAGAGAGATGAAAGCAGTGTGAAGGGCAGGGATAGTGATCTGGAGGAAAGATTTTCTAGATCTGGAGAGGCAACATCAAGAGGGTCAAGTTATTCCAAAGAGGTAGTGCTGAGGGACAACATGGTTGCTTCAGCCAGGCAGTACGATTTGGATGAAGGAAAAATCGTCTCAATTCCATAGGTTGGGAAGAAGTCCCAGAGGGTCGGAGAGACAATTTTATCAGCATCCAAAGGTAGAACGACTTCATCATAGCCCATTATGAGGAAATTCGTCCAGCCAACTACATAGATCAATGCAGAGGCTGACGTAGAGCTTGAGGAGGTCGAGTTCTAGTAGACAAATTCGTGCCAGAAATTGCCTGAGGGAGAAGGGTAATTTCCCTTCATTATTTTTCCCATATTTTCTTGTTGTTTGGATTTCCAGTTGGGCATCCATAGATGTACTCAGATTTTATTGTTGCATAATAATAAAACCCACATTTGTTGCACCATTTTTCCCGAGTTGGGTTTTTCTGGGGACTTCTTTTCCAAAAATAATTGTGTTCATTTTATGTGTGTGTGCTAGCATTTCTTCCAACATTTATTCTTCCGCAGTTTTATTTGTGTAGGTTGCAGTGTGATTTATTCAATATTTATCATAAAAAACTTCAAATAAAGTGTTTAATTAAATAAACAATTAAGAGAATAATTCCCAGTGGCTGCAATAAGATTCCGTTTTTTGGAATTTTCACATGTCCTAGGGTCAAAAGAGTCATTTTCATATGAATAAGACCCCATCGGCCACATTTTAACTTGTAGAAAGAATTATTTTTGTATTTAAAAGTGTCAAAATACCCTCCAAGACCAAGTCGGCCTGAAAGCTAAGAATTCAGCCTCAATTAGGACATTTCGTCCACTTTGGAATCCTATATATGTTAGAAAATCAGAAAGGCGGAAAGATTTTCTTTATGTTGATAATTACTTATGATGTTCTTATGTTCTTATTAACTTTCTTATGTTATTTTTTTATCTTTGTTTCATCAAGATATTATCAAAAGAAAAAAATGAAGACTAGGGACATCTGATGTAGGCAGATAATTAGGGCTAAAACTCCTATATAGGGGAAAAACCAATCAAGAACTCTTCCTTCATTAATTTTGATTGAGATGGACCAAGACCTTAGACCAATAGACCTTCCTCCTCCACCAAGTCAACCTCCCAAGATTATGTAGTAGTCTCTTCTTATCTAGGAGCTTCAACCCAACAATAATCCAACAATTTGACTTCCCATTTGCAGAATTTCGACCCCCTACAACATAATTTAGGCCCCTAATAAATATAGAATTTTGTCCCCATTGCAGTAGTGACAAAAATTCACATGTGTTGGAAAAAGAGATTAAATCTTTACTTTTATGCTTGAGAGAGTCCTCGTTCTCCTTTGATATCCTTCTTCTCCTTCTTCCTTGAAATTTGCCCATTTTCTTGCCCCAGTAACTGCAAATCGAACTAGTTGTGTGTGAGTGACAAATGAGGTCGAGTTGTTGTCTTTATATAGTGATTTTTCTACCCATATTTAGGCCGACTTGTCCAGTTTTAGGCCAACTTGGTGGAGGAGGCCTAGAAGACTTATTTTAGCAGAAAATAAATTGATTTCTTGACAAATAATTCCCATGAAGGGTTATTTACATTATGACATGGACAAGGACACTTGACATAAACCCTAAAAGCTTGCAATGGAGGATTTGACCTAAAAATAATTGACCCAAGCATGAAACCCATGCTTTAATAAATCAATTTTAATAATAATTAAAAAATCATTTTCTTTCTTTTGAAAAATGCATTATATTGTGACTTGAATACATTTATGAAGATCGACCTAGTTACATTCTTCAACACTTCCTCTTAACTGGGGAGGTATTCATAATTACAACTATATAGAGGTACATGGAAGATCTCCAAAATGAACTATGAAGAGTTCTGGTATAGTCAGTGCCTTGGACTAGATACCTAACCAAGTTTATCTATTCGGGTGGGACTAATATGGACTCAAGCATTCATCCTGTCTAGGTGCCATTAGGATTATTTTCTAACCATCAACACATGGATCTAGGTGTGTATCCAAGGTCAGAGCTACATGACCAACACCACCCTCCCTCTTCGAGATCTAGAAATCAACACATAGGCCAGTCATATGTCCTCCCAAGCATCCTCCATTAAATGATTCAACTCTCCCTAATAAATTAGATTTATCCACTTTTCCAAGCATGCTTTGACCTTATTATGGAGATATTTGACATGTACAAGCACAAATCCCAATTTAATAATAAACTTTAAAACATACAAACAAGTAAAAAGAAACCTATGGGGTCCTTAACCATTCGAATGTTTCCAGTACCATCAAGCTATATACAATTTTTTCGGAAGCTTTCTCCTTCTTGTTTCAGCACCAAACATATCCTTAATACTTTCTCAATTTATCTGAAGTTATTTCATTGTCATAATGTGCCCTCCTTGTTTCCTAGGGAGAGATATCCTTCCTGATATGCAAGCTCCCTCTTAACTTAGGGAGATCAACTAATTTCTTCTTCTATAACATCAGAGAACATTTTATGGCTACATTCCTTCATTTATCATGTTTATATAGACATCTTCATTATCTTGAAGATTGTGTACCTGCAAATACTTCAATAGAAATGAAAACCAAATACAAATATACAAAAGCATGAAGTTAACTATACCAAAAATCAAGTCATTATAATGGAAGAAGTCCCAGAGGGTCAGAGAGACAATTTTATCAACATCCAAAGGTAGAACGAGTTCATCATAGCTCATTATGAGGCAATTCATCCAGCCAACTACGTAGAGAAATGCAGAGGTTGACGTAGAGCTCGAGGAGGTCAAGTTCTAGTAGACAAAGTCGTGCCAGAAATTGCCTGAGGGAGAAGGGTAATTTCCCTTAAGTATTTTTCCCATATTTTCTTGTTGTTTGGATTTCCAATTGGGAATCCATAGATGTACTCATATTTTAATATTTCATAATAATAAAACCCACATCTGTTGCACCAGTTTTCCTGAGTTGGGCTTTTCTGGGGACTTTTTTTCCAAAAATAATTGTGTTCATTTTATGTGTATGTGCTAGCATTTCTTCCAACATTTATTCTTCCGCAGTTTTATTTGTATAGGTTGTAGTGTGATTTATTCAATATTTTCGTAGAAAACTTCAAATAAATTGTTTAATTAAATAAACAATTGGGAGAATAATTTCTAGTTGCTGCAATAAGAATCCGTTTTTTAGAATTTTCACATGTCCTAGGGTCAAGAAGTCAAAAGAGTCATTGTCATATGAATAAGACCCCATCGGGCACTTTGTAACTTGTAGAAAGAATTATTTGTGTATTTAAAAGTGTCAAAATACCCTCCAAGACCAAGTCGACCTGGAAGCTAAGAAGTCAGCCTCAATTAGGACATTTTGTCCACCTTGGAATCCTATATATGTTAGAAAATAAGAAAGGCAGAAAGATTTTGTTTATGTTGATAATTACTTATGATGTTCTTATGTTCGTATTAACTTTCTTATGTTCTTTTTTTATCTTTGTTTCATCAAAAAATTATCAAAAGAAAAATATGAAGACTAGGGACACCAGATGTAGGTAGACAACCAGGGCTAAAACTCCTATATAGAGGAAAAACCAGTCAAGAACTCTTCCTTCATTAATTTAGATTGAGATGGACCAATACCTTAGACCAATAGACCTTCCTCCTCCACCAAGTCAACCTCCCAAGATTATGTAGTAGTCTCTTATTATCTAGAGCTTCAACCCAACAATAATCCAACAATTTGACTTCCCATTTGTAGAATTTCGACCCCCTACAACAGAATTTCGGCCCCCTCATAACTACATAATTTTGTCCCTCTTGCAACAGTGACAAAACTTCACACGTGTTGGAAAAAGAGATTAAATCTTGACTTTTATGCTTGAGAGAATCCTCGTTCTCCTTCGATATCCTTCTTCTCCTTCTTCCTTGAATTTCACCCATTTTCTTGCCCTAGTAACTACAAATCAAACTAGTTGTGTGTGAGTGACAAATGAGGTTCAGTTGCTGCCTTTATATAGTGATTTTGCTACCCATATTTAGGCTGACTTGTCCAGTTTTAGGCCAACTTGATGGAGGAGGTCTAGAAGACTAATTTAAATAGAAAATAAATATATTTCTTGACAAATAATTCCCATGATGGGTTATTTACATTATGACATGGATTACGACACTTGAAACAAACCCTAAAAGCTTGCAATGGAGGATTTGACCTAAAAATAATTGACCCAAGCATGAAACCCATGATTTAATGAGTCAATTTTAATAATAATAAAAATCATATTCTTTCTTTTGAAAAATACATTATATTGTGACTTGAATACATTTATGAAGATCGAACCTAGTTACATTCTTCAATACTCCCTCTTAACTGGGGAGGTATTCATAATTACAACTATATAGAGGTACATGGAAGATCTCCAAAATGAACTACGAAGAGTTCTGGTACACTTAGTGCCTCTGACTAGATACCTGACCAGGGTTATCTATTCGGGTGGGACTAAGATGGACTCAAGCATTCAGCCAGTCTAGGTGCCACTAGGCTTATTTGCTAACCATCGACACATGGATCTAGGTGTGTATCTAAGTTCAGAGCTCCATGACCAATGCCACCCTCCCTCTTCGAGATCTAGAATTCAACACATAGGTCAGTCATATGTCCTCCCAAGCATCCTCCATTAGATTATTCAACTCTCCCTAATAAACTAGATATATCCACTTTTCCAAGCATGCTTTGACCTTATTAAGGAGATATTTGACCTCTACAAGCACAAATCCCAATTTAATAATAAACTTTCAAACATACAAACAAGTAAACACAAACCTGTGGGGTCCTAAACCATTCGAATGTTGCCAGTACGATCAAGTTATATACAATTTTGTCGGAAGATTTCTCCTTCTTGTTTCAACACCAAACGTATCCTTAGTACTTTCTCAAATTATCTAAAGTTATTTCATTGTCATAATGTGCCCTCCCTGTTTCCTAGGGAGAGATATCCTTCCTTCTATCCAAGCTCCCTCTTAACTAAGGGAGATCAACTAATTTCTTCTTCTATAACATCGGAGAACATTTTATGGCTGCATTCCTTCCTTAATCATACTTATATGAACATCTTCATCATCTTGAATATTGTGTACCTACAAATACTTCAATAGAAACCACAACCAAATACAAATATACAAAAGCATGAAGTTAACTATACCAAAAATCAAGTCATTATAATGGAAGAAGTCTCAGAGGGTTGGAGAGACAATTTTATCAGCATCCCAAGGTAGAATGACTTCATCACAACCCATTATGAGGAAATTCGTCTAGCCAACTACGTAGAGCAATGCAGAGGCTGACTTAGAGCTCGAGGAGGTCGAGTTCTAGTAGACAAAATCATGCCAGAAATTGCCTGAGGGAGAAGGGTAATTTCCCTTCAGTATTTTTCCCATATTTTCTTGTTGTTTGGATTTCCAGTTGGGCATCCATAGATGTACTTAGATTTTATTGTTGCATAATAATAAAACCCACATTTTTTGCTCCAATTTTCCCAAGTTGTGTTTTTCTCGGGATTTTTTTTTCCAAAAATAATTGTGTTCATTTTATGTTTGTGTGCTAGCATTTCTTCTAGAATTTAATAAATTGTTTAATTAAATAAACAATTAGGAGAATAATTTCCAGATGTTGCAATAAGAATATGTTTTTCAGAATTTTCACATGTCCTAGGGTCAAGAAGTCAAAAGGGTCATTGTCATATGAATAAGATCCCATCGGGCACATTGTAACTTGTAAAAAGAATTATTTTTGTATTTAAAAGTCTAAAAATATCATCCAAGACCAAGTCGGCCTCGAAGCTAAGAAGTCAACCTCAATTAGGACATTTCTTCCACCTTTGAATCCCATATATGTTAGAAAATCATAAAGGCAGAAATATTTTCTTTATGTTGATAATTACTTATGATGTTTTTATGTTCTTATTAACTTTCTTATGTTCTTTTTTTATCTTTGTTTCATCAAGCAATTATCAAAAGAAAAATATGAAGACTAGGGACACTAGATGTAGGCGGACAACTAGGGCTAAAACTCCTATATGAAGGAAAAACCAGTCAATAACTCTTCCTTCATTAATTTAGATTGATATGGACCAAGTGTTGAGATTGCAACAAGATGATGAGCTTAGTGGAAAGAAGTCGTCTTCACTAAGTGGGCTCGTAGGCTATTTTTGGGGCAAAGTCTATTTTTAGACATATGGATCATGTTCTATGAGTTGCAGGATGCTATTTGTGGATGGTTGGTCAAGTTGGAAAAATATATGGACTTCTACTTTTAGACATATTGGGCGGAATCTATTTTTAGATTGCCGGTCTAAAAATAGATATGTCGAATATTATTAGCTCTTAATAATATTTGGACTATAAACATTATCTTATTCTCTTGAAGCACTTTAGTTAAGTGCACAGATGTGGCACAGGAGCTGATAGAAGGAATTATGCTATTCCTAAGGGTTAAGTGGAGCTATTGCATGGATACTTCAGTTAGAACTCATGTGAGAGAGTTTGGTGGAGTTGATTGAGGAAGTTAATGGAGTTGTGTTCAGTTTAACTAATCTAAACATAGTTGAGCTAGTTGTATCTAGTCTAACTGATTGATACACTAGTTAGAGTGGTGTGAATTAATTAATAATTAATTCACTAATTATAAACTCATTAATCAACTAAATAATACATCAGTTAACTTCAGTGCATGGACAGTTTCAGTGGAGACCAGTGAAGAGATAGGTGAAAGAGCAGTGTGACTATCAGTTGTGACTATACTGTTGCATGATTTGCAACAACCAGTGATTGGAGAAGCCAATGAGGATTGCGTAGTACAAGCCAGGTGGTTTGAAGTTATTTATGAGCCATTCTATAGCATTGATTATGCAATAGAGGCAGGCTATCAGGTGGGAGAGATTGGAGCATGTGTTTTGCTAGATCTAGCTTGATTAGTGTGTAGCAATTGGAGATTATACTGAGAGCTTGTGAGGAGCTTTGTATGATGATTGTTACATGATCTCTATGAAATATAATATACAGATAGTTGGGGTTTTCAGCTTTAAGCTTTCCCATGAAATACTGTGTTCATATGTGTGATTGTTTATGGTTTTAATGTGCGCATGCAATTGATTTTATTTCCGCATGTAATGATCAATGGTAGAAGAGATTCTGTATTGTGCATGAAGCTAAAATAGTGTGTGATCATGAGAATCTCGGTGAATAATATAACAGTTATTCAAATTTCTACATGGTATCAGAGCGATATTGATCATTGGAGCAATTGCAAAACATTGAAGCGGTTGAGTTTTGAGCTGGTGGAATTCGAATTTGCAGTAGTGTTTTCTTGGTGTCGAAGTTGAGATGTCTTTCAATGGATTGCGATTGGAGTATGCCCTTGAGGGCAGCTCGAATTATATTGCATGGAAGGATAGGATGGAGGCGGTGCTGGATGACAATGGGTTGAAGGATTTCATAGATGCAGAAATTCCAAAACCTGCTTCCAGTGATGCTGCCGCACTTGACGCATGGCAAAAGAAGACAACAAAGTGTTGAAGAATTCTGTTGGAAGGTTTAAAGGATCACATAGTGTCCAGCCTTCATGGTAAGGCTTCTCCATTCTTGATGTGGAAAATTTTGATAGACTTATTCCAAATCAAGAGCGACCAGAGGAAGTTGGTGCTCAAGGATAAACTCAGGAACATAAAAATGGAGAAAGGCGACAGTATGCCCAAGTACCTCACGAAGTTCATCCAATGTAGGGATGAGCTAGGAAGTGTGGGGGTTACTGTTGATGACGAGGAATTGGTGAGCTTGGCTCTCCTTGGGCTTCCGAAGAGTTGGCATTCCTATTAGGACTCTTTCAATGGTCGGGAGAAATTGCCAGGATGGGAGCGACTTTGGTCTGATCTTGTGCAAGAGGATATAAGGCGAAGTACCAGGGACGGATCTTCATCAAAGAACTCAGATGAAGAAAAGTGCACTTTGGTTGCCAAAGCAAGGAAGGGGAAGAGCAAGAAGCATGCTTCTCAATCTGGTGCGAAAGGCAAGAAGCAAGACATGTCCAAGGTGAAGTGCTTTCATTGTCACCAACACGGACATTACGCCACTAATTGTCCATAGAAGAAGAAGAAAAATAAACGGTACAGCTGGATGTAGTGGGCGCCTCGCCGGTTTGAGCTATATTTTCGCTGATCACATGCTTGGTTTCAAGTGTGATGGGATCGGTGTGGTTTCTTGACAATGGTGCATCTTTCCATATGACCGGAGACAAAGATTTGTTTAGTGATCTGGAGGAAAAGGATCTTGGAGTGCACATCGAGATGGGCAATGATGGTAGATACAGTGCGACTGGTATCGGGACCATTTCCTTTGAGAGGGAGTCCGGTAAACCTTTCATCTTGAAGGATGTCATGCATGTTCCAGGATTGAAGAAGAATTTGATCTCCGTGGCGATGCTGGAAGACAAGGGTTATGATGTTGTTTTTAGCGAGGGAAAAGCTTTCTGTGCGGTAAGGCAAGCTGGTGAGACTTGGGAGGATAGGGGTTCGAGTTAAGAACCTTTATCAATTGCGGAGGTGAATGCGTGCAACGCCGGCGACAGCGGAGCAAAGGCGGGGAAGGAGGTGGTGGCGGGATGATGGCGAGTTGTGGCACCGGAGATTGGGCCACCTTCACCATAGAGCTTTGAAGATACTGCAGCAGATTTCTACTGGGCTTCCTATGGGTACTCTTGCGCAGTCAAATTAGTGCAAGGGATGTACCTTGGGAAAATTTGTGAAAGCCACCTTTCAAGAGAAGGATAGTCGCGCCAAGACGATCCTTGAGAGATCACACAGACGTGTGTGGACCTTTCTCAGTAGCTTCGACAACAAAGCACAGGTACTATGTGATATTTGTTGATGATTTTTCTCGTAAGTGCTGGATCTTCTTCATGCAGAAGAAGAGCGAGACATACTTAAAGTTCTGTGAGTTCAAGGCACTGGTTGAGAAAGAATCGGGGAAGCAGGTGAAGGCTCTCAGGAGCGACAATGGTGGTGAATTCATCTCTGGCGAATTCAAGGACTTTTGTAGCGTAGAAGGAATTCGAAGAGAGCTCATAGCACCTCATAACCCACAGCAGAACGGGGTTGCTGAGCGGAAGAACAGAACGATCGTGGGTGTTGCACGGGCGATGTTGCATGATCAGGGCCTTTCCATACACTTGTGGGCTGAGGCATGCAATACTGCAGTATATGTGCAGAACCGTTGTCCTCATAGGATACTTGGCATGAGTACACCCAAGGAGGCGTTTTCTGGTAAGAGGCCTGATATTTCCCATATGAGGATTTTTGGTTCACCTGTTTACATTCATGTGACGAAGGATGCCAGGAAGAAGCTGGAGCTAACTGCAGAGGTTGGGATATTTGTGGGGTACGCTGATACACCCCACAACTATCGTGTGTATTTTCCAGACAGTGGCAAGACTGTTGTGTGACGGGATATCAAATTTCATGAGGAGAAAGCCATGAAGTGTTCGCTTGAGAGGGAGCCACACTTGCATGCAAATGAGGAGCTATTAGTTCCTAAGGATGAGCCTCAGGATGTGGATCAGCCACAAGAGGAGGTTCATGGAGTGGAAGAAACCACTGCGCAAACAACAACTATCGCAGGCTCAAGCGCATTGCTGTGAGCCAGCGACCGTTCAAGATGCAAGAGAGGATTGTAGAGTACCTACATCACAAAACACAGAGACAAATACCCCAACACATACCGGATACATGGCTCTTATGAGCAAGTGTATCGTGACAGAGCCATCCTCTTTCGAGGAAGCTGTGGAGGACCCCGCATGGGCAGATGCCATGGTGGAAGAGTATGATTCGATTGTCAGAAACAGTGCATGGGAGATTGTCCCGAGGCCGGAGGGGAAATCAGTGGTGGGTTCGAGATGGATCTACAAAGTGAAGCAGGCGGCTGACGGGAGTGTGGAGAAGTACAAGGCAAGATTTGTTGCCCGTGGCTTCTCACAGATCGAGGGGATCAATTATGAGGAGACCTTTGCACCTGTCGCAAGGTACTCTTCCATACGGACGATCCTAGCTCTCTCAGTGCAGATGGGGTGGCACATCCATCAGATGGATGTGAAGACTGCGTTCCTCAATGGAGTCATTGAGGAGGAGGTGTACATAGAGCATCCCAAAGGTTTCGAGATCTTCAGCAGTGAGTCGCATGTGTGCAGGCTCAAGAGAGCGTTGTATGGGTTGAAACAAGCACCTCGTGCTTGGTACACACGGATAGACAGTTATTTCACCGGACTTGGATTCTCCAAGAGTGAGGCGGATCCGAACCTATACTAGATTGTGGTGGAGGGTAAGTTGCTGATCATTGTACTTTATGTAGATGATTTGATTTTGACAGGTGATGAGCTGTTGATACTCTCATGCAAGGAGGATCTTGCAAAAGAGTTTGAGATGAGGGACTTGGGCCTCCTTCATTATTTCCTGGGATTGGAAATTTGGCAGCGCAGTGATGGACTATTTGTTTCTCAGGGTAAGTATGCCCGGGAGATACTGGAGAAGTTCAACATGCATGGCTGCAAGCCTGTTGATACTCCTCTTCCTGGTGGTTGGAGGAAGGAGGATGCTACTTCGGCGGAGGTAGTGGATGCCACTGTTTATCGAAAGTTGGTGGGGTCGCTTATGTATCTAGTCAATACACGACCTGACATATGTTATGCTATTAACCAGCTTTCAAAAGCTATGGTTAAGCCTACCAAGCTCTTCTGGAAGGCAGGCAAGCATGTATTGAGATATATCAGAGGCACATTGGGATATGGATCATGGTACAAACAGGAGGATGAGTTGAGGCAGCATGGCTTCACGGATCGATATCATCATATTAGAGATTGTGTGGAGCGGAAGATCATGTTACTTTCATACATTCCCATGGAGGATTAGGATGCTGATATCTTAACGAAGACGCTCACCAAGAGCAAATTCGAATACCACAGAGGCAGGATAGGGGTGGCAGATAATCCTTATCTTGTTGAGAGGGAGTGTTGAGATTGCAACAAGATGACAAGCTTAGTGGAAAGAAGTCGCCTTCACTAAGTGGGCCCGCAGGCTATTTTTGGCGCAAAGTCTATTTTTAGACATATGGATCATGTTCTATGAGTTGCAGGATGCTATTTGTGGATAGTTGGTCAAGTTGGAAAAATAAATGGACTTATATTTTTAGACATATTGGGCGGAATCTATTTTTAGATTGCCAGTCTAAAAATAGATATGTCGAATATTATTAGCTCTTAATAATATTTGGACTATAAACATTATCTTATTCTCTTGGAGCACTTCAGTTAAGTGCACAGATGTGGCACAGGAGCTGACAGAAGGAATTATGCTATTCCTTAGGGTTAAGTGGAGATATTGCATGGATACTTCAGTTAGAACTCATGTGAGAGAGTTTGGTGGAGTTGATTGAGGAAGTTAATGGAGTTGTGTTCAGTTTAACTAATCTAAACATATTTGAGCTAGTTGTATCTAGTCTAACTGATTGATACACTAGTGAGAGTGGTGTGAATTAATTAATAATTAATTCACTAATTATAAACTCATTAATCAACTAAAGAACACATCAGTTAACTTCAGTGCATGGACAGTTTCAGTGGAGACCAGTGAAGAGATAGGTGAAAGAGCAGTGTGACTATCAGTTGTGACTATACTGTTACATGATTTGCAACAACCAGTGATTGGAGAAGCCAATGAGGATTGCATAGTACAAGCTAGGTGGTTCGAAGTTATTTATGAGCCATTCTACAACATTGATTACGCAATAGAGGTAGGCTATCAGGTGGGAGAGATTGGAGCATGTGTTTTGCTAGATCTAGCTTGATCAGTGTGTAGCAATTAGAGATTATACTGAGAGCTTGTGAGGAGCTTTGTATGATGATTTTTACATGATCTCTATGACATATAATATACAGATAGTTAGGGTTTTCAACTTTAAGCTTTCCCATGAAATACTGTGTTCATATGTGTGATTGTTTATGGTTTTAATGTGCGCATGCAATTGATTTTATTTCTGCATGTAATGATCAATGGTAGAAGAGATTCTGTATTGTGCATGAAGCTAAAATAGTGTGTGATCAGGAGAATCTCGGTGAATAATATATCAGTTATTCAAATTTCTACACCAAGACCTTAGACCAATAGACCTTCCTCCTCCACCAAGTCAACCTCCCAATATTATTTAGTAGTCTCTTCTTATCTAGAAGCTTCAACCCAACAATAATCCAACAATTTGACTTCCCATTTGTAGAATTTCGACCCCCTACAATAGAATTTTGGCCCCCTAATAACTACACAGTTTTTTCCCTCTTGCAACAGTGACAAAACTTCACATGTGTTGGAAAAAGAGATTAAATATTGACTTTTATGCTTGAGAGATTCCTCGTTCTCCTTCGATATCCTTCTGCCTTGAAATTCACCCATTTTCTTGCCCCAGTAACTGCATATCAGACTAGTTGTGTGTGAGTGACAAATGAGGTCGAGTTGTTGCCTTTATATAGTGATTTTGCTACCCATATTTAGGCTGACTTGTCTAATTTTAGGCCGACTTGGTGGAGGAGGCCTATAGAATTATTTTAATAGAAAATAAATTTATTTCTTGACAAATAATTCCCAATATGGGTTATTTACATTATGACGGACTACGACACTTGAAAGAAACCCTAAAAGCTTGAAATGGAGGATTTGACCTAAAAATAATTGACCCAAGCATGAAACCCATGCTTTAATGAGTCAATTTTAATAATAATAATAAAATCATTTTCTTTCTTTTGAAAAATACATTATATTGTGACTTGAATACATTTATGAAGATCGAACCTAGTTACATTCTTCAACACTCCCTCTTAACTGGGGAGGTTTTCATAATTACAACTATATAGAGGTACATGGAAGATCTCCAAAATGAACTACGAAGAGTTCTGGTACACTCAATGCCTCGGACTAGATACCTGACCAGGGTTATCTATTCGGGTGGGACTAAGATGGACTCAAGCATTCAGCCAGTCTAGGTGCCATTAGGCTTTTGCTAACCATCGACACATGGATCTAGGTGTGTATCCAAGGTCAGATCTCCATGACCAACGCCACCCTCCCTCTTCGAGATCTATAAATCAACACATAGGCCGGTCATATGTCCTCCCAAGCATCCTCCATTAGATGATTCAAATCTCCCTAATAAACTATATATATACACTTTTCCAAGCATGCTTTGAACTTATTATGGAGATTTTTGACCTGTACAAGCACAAATCCCAATTTAATAATAAACTTTCAAACATAGAAACAAGTAAACACAAACCTGTGGGGTCCTTAACCATTCGAATGTTGCCAGTACCATCAAGTTATATACAATTTTGTCAGAAGCTTTCTCCTTCTTGTTTCAGCACCAAACATATCCTTAGTACTTTCTCAATTTATCTGAAGTTATTTCATTATCATAATGTGCCCTCCCTATTTCCTGGGGAGAGATATCCTTCCTTTTATCCAAGCTCCCTCTTAACTTAGGGAGATCAATTAATTTCTTCTTCTATAACATCAGAGAACATTTTATGGCTGCATTCCTTCCTTTATCATGCTTATATGAACATCTTCATCATCTTGAAGATTGTGTACCTGCAAATACTTTAATAGAAACTACAACCAAATACAAATATACAAAAGCATGAAGTTAACTATACCAAAAATCAAGTCATTATAATGGAAGAAGTTCCAATGGGTCGGAGAGACAATTTTATCAACATCCAAAGGTAGAATGACTTCATCACAACCCATTATGAGGCAATTCGTCCAGCCAACTATGTATAGAAATGTAGAGGCTAACGTAGAGCTTGAGGAGGTCAAGTTCTAGTAGACAAAGTCGTGCCAGAAATTGTTTGAGGGAGAAGGGTAATTTCCCTTCAGTATTTTTCCCATATTTTCTTGTTGTTTGGATTTCCAGTTGGGCATTCATAGAGTTACTTAGATTTTATTGTTGCATAATAATAAAACCCACATCTATTGCACCAGTTTTCCCGAGTTGGGTTTTTCTGGGGACTTTTTTCCAAATATAATTGTGTTCATTTTATGTGTGTGTGCTAGAATTTCTTCCAACATTTATTATTCCACAGTTTTATTTGTGTAGGTTACAGTGTGATTTATTCAATATTTGTCGTAGAAAACTTCAAATAAATTGTTTAATTAAATAAAAAATTAGGAGAGTAATTTCCAGTTGCTGCAATAAGATTCTGGTTTTCAGAATTTCACATGTCCTAGGGTCACGAAGTCAAAAGAGTCATTGTCATATGAATAAGACCCCATCGGGCACATTGTAACTTGTAAAAAGAATTATTTTTGTATTTAAAGGTGTCAAAATACCCTCCAAGACCAAGTCAGCCTGGAAGCTAAGAAGTCAGCTTCAATTAGGACATTTCGTCCACCTTGGAATCCTACATATGTTAGAAAATCAGAAAGGCGGAAATATTTTCTTTATGTTGATAATTACTTATGATCTTATGTTCTTATTAACTTTCTTGTGTTATTTTTTTATCTTTGTTTCATCAAGAAATTATCAAAACAAAAATATGAAGACTAGGGACACCAGATGTAGTGATGCAGGAGCATCAACCCGCCCAAGTCAACTTTAATTTTGCAAACCTTCCAGAAGTCGACATGGCCTAAAAGACAATCTTTTTGTTAAATTTGTATTATTAATAAAGTTTGTTGTAATTTGGTTGAGTGATTTTAGAGATCTTATGAGGAAGGATCGGATCTGGAATGATCCAATCCTCTTTTCTCCATTGTTATAAACTATATTCTTCATGCATTTGTGGAGGAGGCCAGACACGATGTAACATCAAACGCAAGAGGGCGATCTGGCTCATATATGCATGTTTTAACTCGAATTCAAAATTAATATAAATACGGTGTTTATTAGAGTGAATTTTTTCATTGTGTAAATGAGCTGTATTAATTGTTGAATTTATGTGTAACTCCAGTTTGAATGGGATCCATGTTTTTTTTATGTTCTCATTCAAGTATTATCTGTGTGTTTGTCTCCGACTTAAAATAGTTTATGAGCTAACGAGAACACAACATAATTGTGGTGAGCCGCATTGATTGTGTAAATTTGCAGCTGTGTTGCTGGAGTATTGACACCATTGTTTCACGAATGTTTGATTCCAGCATACACGGCGTAGAGGAGAAGGACTTGTTTTACGATATTGTTTGAGTTCTGCATAAGGAATACATCATTGGACGTTGACCAACGAAATTGAAAACCGCTGAGTATCGAGTGTGTGGTGCAGATCTACCTACTTTCTCATTGGAATTCACATTTCCTCATTTATTCAATATCGATTGATTGGTTTTTTAATTTACGATTGTGATGATATCTGGAGGCATTTAAGGCTTTTCAGAAGTTTTTTTCGCTGCTGGTTGGATTATTTCATCTAGATCGTGGGCCCATAACCCATAGATCCACGAATTGGGAAATATGCAGTTTTTTTGCATCAAAGTGGTATCAGAGTGGGAAAATTTTTCCTGCGAGAGAGTTTTGCATGCGAGGAAGAAGAGGTATAGTTATGTTAAAGATTTGTAAAGCTTGTGGTTTTTATATTTTGTGAAGGTAGCAGCAGAGGAAGGTGAGAATATTGCAGCAGCCTAGAGTAGGAGGCTCAAATGGTTCTAGAGGAGAGAACCAGAGAGATGTTGAAAGACTAAGCTTAGAGGAGAGAAGCTTGGTGAGGTATCTAGTAGCAGGGAGGACTTGCTATTGCAGAGGTTTTGTTGCAGCTCACAAAGGGAAATTCCACAGAGGATGTGGGTAGAATTGCTCAAGACTGTTGTTACGGGAAGATCACAAAGGGAAATTCCATAGAGGATGTGGGTAGAATTGCTAAGGAATAAAACTTGGTACTGATAGCAGAAAGAAGATCTGTTACAAAGATGAAGAAGGCATATGACCAGGAAGTCATAAAATTTTTGTACCTCGGGAGTCTGATGCAGAAGCATAAATCCGCCCAAGTCAAATTTAATTTTTCCAACCTTCCAGGAGTTGACATGGCCTAAAAGACAATCTTTTCATTAAATTTGGATTGTCGATAGAGTTTTTTGTAATTTGGTTGAGTGATTTTAGAGATCTTATGAGGAAATGTTGGATCTGGAATGATCCAATCCTCTTTTATCCGTTGTTATAAACTACATTCTTCATGCATTTGTGGAGGAGGCCAGACGCGATGTAACATCAAACGCGAGAGGGAGATCTGGCTCATATATGCGTGTTGTAAATCGAATTCAAAATTAATACAAATCCAGTGTTTATTAACGTGAATTTTTTCATTGTGTAAATGAGTTGTATTAGATGTTGAATTTCTCTGTAACTCCAGTTTGAATGGGATCCGTATTTTTTTATGTTCTCGTTCGAGTATTATCTATGTGTTTGTCTTCGAATTAAAATAGTTTATGAGCTAACGAGAATGCAGCATAATTGTGGTGAGCTGCATTGATTGTGTAAATTTGCAGTTGTGTTGCTTGAGTATTGACAACCATTGTTTCACGAATGTTTTATTCTAGCGTACACGACGTAGAGGAGAAGGACTTTTTTTACGATATTGTTTGAGTTCTGCGTAAGGAATACATCGTTGGACGTTGACCAACGAAATTGAAAACCGCTGAGTGTCGAGTGTGTGGCGCAGATCCGCCTACATTCTCATTGGAATTCACATTTCCTCATTTATTCAATATCGATTGATTGGTTTTGAATTTACGACTGTGATGATATCTGGAGGCATTCAAGGCTTTTTGGAAGTTTTGTTTGTTTCTGGTTGGATTATTTCGTCTAGATCGTGGGCCCATAACCCACAGATCCATGAATTGGGAAACATGCATTTTTGATGCATTATGTAGGCGTACATCTAGGGCTAAAACTCCTATATAGGGGAAAAACTAGTCAATAACTCTTCCTTCATTAATTCAGATTGAGATGGACCAAGACCTTAAACGAATAGACCTTCCTCCTCCACCAAGTCAACCTCCCAAGATTATGTAGTATTATCTTCTTATCTAGGGGCTTCAACCCAACAATAATCCAACAATTTGACTTCCCATTTGCATAATTTCGACCCCCTACAATAGAATTTCGGCCCCCTAATAACTACAGAATTTCCCCCCCTTGCAGCAGTGACAAAACTTCACATGTGTTGGAAAAAGAGATTAAATCTTGACTTTTATGCTTGAGAGATTCGTCGTTCTCCTTCGATATCCTTATTCTCCTTCTTCCTTGAAATTCTCCCATTTTCTTTCCCCAGTAACTACAGATTGAACTAGTTGTGTGTGAGTAAAAAATGAGGTCGAGTTGTTGCCTTTATATAGTGATTTTTCCACCCATATTTACGCTGACTTGTCTAGTTTTAGGCCGACTAGGTGGAGGAGGCCTAGAAGACTTATTTTAATAGAAAACAAATTTATTTCTTGACAAATAATTCCCAAGAAGGGTTATTTACATTATGACTTAGACTAGTACACTTGACACAAACCCTAAAATCTTGCAATGGAGGATTTGACCTAACAATAATTGACCCAAGCATGAAAACCATGCTTTAATAAGTCGATTTTAATAATAATAATAAAATCATTTTCTTTCTTTTGAAAAATACATTATATTGTGACTTGAATACATTTATGAAGATCGAACCTAGTTACATTCTTCAACACTCCCTCTTAACTGGGGAAGTATTCATAATTACAACTATATAGAGGTACATGGAATATCTCCAAAATGAACTACAAATGGTTCTAGTGCACTCAGTGCCTCGGACTAGATACCTGACCAGGATTATCTATTCAGGTGGGACTAAGATGGACTCAAGCATTCAGCTAGTCTAGGTGCCATTAGGCTCTTTTGCTAACCATTGACACATGGATCTAGGTGTGTATCCAAGGTCAGAGCTCCATGACCAACACCACCCTCCCTCTTCGAGATCTAGAAATCAACACATAGGCCAGTCATATGTCTTCCAAAGCATCCTCCATTAGATGATTCAAATCTCCCTAATAAACTAGATATATCCACTTTTCCAAGCATGCTTTGACCTTATTATGGATATATTTTATGTGTACAAGCACAAATCCCAATTTAATAATAAACTTAAAAACATACAAACAAGTAAACACAAACCTGTGGGGTCCTTAACCATTCGAATGTTGCCAATACCATCAAGTTATATAAAATTTTGTCAGAAGCTTTCTCCTTCTTGTTTCAGCACCAAACATATCCTTAGTACTTTCTCAATTTATCTGAAGTTATTTCATTATCATAATGTGCCCTTCCTGTTTCCTGGGGAGAGATATCCTTCCTTTTATCCAAGCTCCCTCTTAACTTAGGGAGATCAGCTAATTTCTTCCTCTATAACATCACAAAACATTTTATGGCTGCATTCCTTCCTTTATCATGCTTATATGAACATCTTCATCATCTCGAATATTGTTACCTGCAAATCCTTCAATAGAAACTACAACCAAATACAAATATACAAAAGCATGAAGTTAACTATACCAAAAATCAAGTCATTATAATGGAAGCATTAAAACATTCAAACTTTAGACATTTGTTACCTAAACCTAGTTAGGTTCATAATGAAAAAGAGAAACATACTTCAACCTTTTTCTAAGGTTATTTACATAAACCCTAGATCATACCAAGTTAATAGACTCTTACTCTTAAAAACCCTATATTCCACCATTGTGACACAAAGCTTTTAGATAATTTAAATTTAATCAAATAATAATTATACTATGCATGTTAAATTCTACTAGGGCTTGTTTCAAACCCTAGATATCAAAAATAAAACATATATTTAAATCCTAGATTATCAATCTTTACTAAGCATTTTTTTTCCTGGTGGTTCAATTTCCTATGTGCCCGCACACACGTACCGGCTACATCCACGGTTTTAATAAAATCGCAGTACATCCTCCCGCGGGGATCTACTATCGGCCTAGCACTGAGGCCTAACCCCGTAGGCATCAGCGAGATTTGATCCTCTGACCTCTCAATCAGGGAGTACTTCAAGCGGGGACTCCATCAATTGAGCTAACCCTTGGGGCTCTTACTATGCATTATTATAAACTCTATAATTCACAAAATATGAGCATCAACAATTAGGTCAGCATACTTGCAAATACATATCTGTGCACCAACAATTCACATCAACATCTACTAGATAAACCCAAGACACAAACATCAATACATCAAAGTTAGACATACAATAATTTTGACAAGACTAGGGTTTCAATCAAACATACGAAGACATACTCAAGGCTTCATCCTAGAAGCTTACTAGAAATCATAAGGGTTTTTCTCATAAACCCTAATTTATCTAACATTCATAACTTAGACAATGATAGCAAACCTTAAAGGGTTAGGGTTTTTATCATAACAATACAAAAACCCTTTAACATAGAATGAATAGGTTTTCTAGATTTCATCAACAACCCTAAGTAGCTAGGGTTTCATAATCAATATAGACCAACCCTTTAGGTTAGGGTTTTATAATGAACCTTTTAAGGTTCCATAAGAATGAAAAAATATAATGAGGGTAGATTTAATCTAATGATTAATCACCCAAACAAGAATATTTATGATTCAAAACCCTAGACATGACGATGCCAATAATGTAAAGAAAATTTAAAAAGAAAATGGTTGTACCTTTTACATGAAGAGAACTTTATTAAAATCTTATAATATAAAACATACCTTGAGTTGTTCTTTAAAAAACCTTGTAGGGAATCAAATATTAAAGGGCAGAATTTATTCCATGCTTCTATCCTCTGAAGTTTCCCCCATAATTATTCAATAACCTGGTAGGACTCCAATTCTTGATGGACTTCTAGAACTTCTTTCATGCTTCAATTTTTATCCTTCAAGGTCTCCTTCATAGCCTTTGTGTGTTCTGCAAGCTTTTCTTACCAAGGAAAATCATGAAGAGTAAGTTATTAGTATACAATACAAACAAAGCTTAATGTGGATAAACTAAATATGAAAGGATGAAACAAGATACTTATCTTTTGGTAAAATGGTGAAGGATCCCTCTTAATAAAATCTTTGAGGGATACCTGAAACTCATAAAAATAATTCAAAAATGCTCTAACAAGACATTTTATATCTATAAAATCTAAAAATCAAAACATAAAGGAAAACAATTTCAAAAAGTAAAAGACTGAGAGAGCTATGTGATAGAGAGAGGACTTAGTAGTAAAAGTTCTGGACTTCTGATTATTCGGTCTTGTTCTTCTTGGGAGGATCTTCATCTGCAACGTTCGCATGTTCCCTTTCTCTCTTTTTATTTCTTGGATTTTCTGGACAATGGCTTTTTTAATGGCCCATCTTTTGGAAATTGTAATAATTGACATTGGATAGGTCCATTCTCTCCTTTGGTCCTTTGAACTTCTTGAAGGTTCCCTTCTTCTTGTGGTGAGAATAATAGGCATTCAAGGTATTTTCTTCTTCATACTCCTTGTTGTTTACTATTTATATTATAGCTTCTTTTTTACTACATGCATTCCACATTTTTTCAAATGTTGGCATATCCTTCCAACTGTTGAGTCTTGATGCAAAGACAGGGCCAAGATTTAGGTAGTCCTAGAAGAGTAGTAATTACGAGCTCCTTTTCTGGGAAGACTTCATCTATTGCTTGGATTTCATCTATGATTATATATATTCTTATAAAGTATGATGAAACATTGTCATCATTTTTCATCTTAAAAATTCTTAGCTCATTCTTGAGGCTTGTTATTTGACCAATGTTCTTGATTGTTAATAACTTGGAGAGATCCTCATACATTTCTTGAGTGGAATTTATGTTGGATATGTATGGAATTATGTTATCCTTAACTCCATCCACTCTTATATTGATAGACACAATTTAAAATTCTATAAACTTTGTTTTCTCTGGTTTACTTGATTCCTTAGCAGGCTTCTTGACTCTTCCTTGAATAAGATCTAAAACTTTTTTCTTCTCGAGAATGAGGTATATTATTTTTTTTCTAGACCTTGTAGTTGGAGGCCCATTCTAATTTGTTCTCTCCCTTGACTTTTTCATCGTTCCTGTAGATAGTAGGCTTGTCTTCTTATGTGATCCCCCTTTTAATGACCATTTTCTTGATCTCCTTAACATGCCTTTTTCCTTCCTCTTCACCTTAGCTCTGATACCATGTTAGAAAATCAAAAAGGCAGAAGTATTTTCTTTATGTTGATAATTACTTGTGATGTTCTTATGTTCTTATTAACTTTCTTATGTTATTTTTTTTTAATATTTATTTCATCAATAAATTATCAAAAGCAAAATATGAATACCGGTGTCATGAGATGTAGGTGGACGACCAGGGCTAAAACCCCTATATAGGGGAAAACCTAGTAAAAAATTATTCCTTCAGTAATTCAGATTGAGATGGACCAAGACCCTACAAAAATACACCTTCGTCCTCCACCAAGTCAACCTTCCAAGATGATGTATTAATCTCTTCTTATAGAACATCTTAGACCCAACAAAAATACAACAATTCGACTTCCCAGTTGTAGAATTTTCATCCCCTGCAGCAAAATTTTTTCCTCCTAGTAACTGCAAAATTTCGACCCCCTTGCAACAGTTGCACAACTTCACACGTGTGGGAAAAAGAGAGAAAATATTTACTTTTGTGCTTGAGAGATTCCTGCTTCTCCTTTGTTATCATTCTTCTACTTCTTCATTGAAATTCACACTTTTTCTTTCCCCAGTAACTGTAGATCGAACTAGTTTTGTGTGAGTGACAAATGAGGTTAAGTTGTTGCCTTTATATAGTAATTATACTGCCCATATTTAGGATGACTTGTCCAATTTGAGGTCTACTTGGTGGAAGATGCCTAGAAGAATCATTTTAATAGAAAATAAATTTCTTTCTTAATGAATAATTCCCAAGAAGGGTTATTTACATTATGACATGAACAAGGACACTTGACACAAACCCTAGAAGCTTGCAATGGAGGTTTACCTAAAAATAATTAACCCAAGCATGAAACCCATGCTTTAATAAGTCAATTTTAATAATAATGAAAATACATTTTCTTTCTTTTGACAAACACATTATATTGTGACTTGAATACATTTATGAAGACTAAACCTAGTTACATTCTTCAACAATATATAGGAGGGAACTCGACCTCTGATGGACATCATTCATCCTCTCATCAGTCAAGTGAAGGAGAAGAAGAAGAAGGCTAGTGAAGAAGGAAGAATGGCAGAGTACAAGTATTTGAGTTATTTCTCTCTATATTTTCACACATGCGAATGAAGGAGGCTAGGGATTTGTTGTTGCAAGATTGAACTTGGAGAAATTGCAGAATGACGGTCGAAGGAAGGTCTAATAGGTCATCCTCAAGCCCTAGTAGAAGGATAAACTCAGGCGAAGTTCAGAGGAAGTCCTAGAAACCCTATATTTTCTCGCACTTGTGGAGGCAACAACTGTTGCAGGGGCCAATAATTTCAGACCTGTAGTAGAGGTCGAAATTATGTAGTTGGGGGTTGAAGTTGTGTACCTGGAAGAGATTTGACTAGGTTTGACTTGGAAAAGAGAAGTGCACCATCAAGAAGGTTGAACTTGGTATTGGAAGGGTATTTTTCTTAGTCTAGAGGTATTTTAATTCTCCATTTGAAGAATCTATAAGAAGAGAAGATATTTGTGAGTTTTTCTCTCAAGTTGAGAGGTTTTCGCCCTAGCTTGCAGCCTATATCCCGTGTTCTTGTATATTTTTTATCTTCTTCTTTTGATATTTGTTTAATGATAAGCATAACATAATAATAAGATAAGAATATAATAAGTAAGAAAAAACAAAAATACATCACAAGAAGTTATCAAGTTTAAGAGAAATCGTCCTAATTATAGCCTTATAGATTTCTCAACATAGTATTAGAGCTAAGGTTGGCTAAGGGCATGATGAAAATCACTACATCCTTGAAGAATTCTTTGAAGAAGTGCTCTATGGTATAAATTCATCTCAATAAAGGTATCAAGGCATTATGGAATCTCCATTAAGAATAGTATGACAATGACTTCTATAAAGGACGATGGGTTATTCTTAGCACTTTCTGACACATTTGAAGATAAGAATATTTTGGTAATCAACAGTGGAGCATAAATACTTATGAAAGGTGTGCACAAGAAACTAAAGACATTATCAAGAGGAAAATATTCCTACTCCATTGAACTTGGTGACAAGAAGAGCTATCATGTGAGAGGAATTGGATCAACCTCGATGGAGCTAGAGAATGGTGGAAATATTCATCACAACAACATCTTATTTATTCCAGGTTTGAAAAATAATTTACTTTTTATTTCGTGTCTAGAATATAATGGAGATAGTGTCACTTTTATAGATGGAAAGGTTGTAGTATGTGATAAAAATTTTAGCATTGAAAATGTAAAGATCATTGGGATTCATGAAGGAAGACTCTATAGATTTATAACTCCTCTCTCTCAAGCTTTGGTTCACATTGAAATAATTGCATGTGAACTTTGGCATAGAAGGTTTGATCACCTTCATTACAAAATATTACCAACTCTAATTAAATGGTTAATGGCATCCCTAAAGTCAAGGAGGATCATGAAGGAGTATTCAAGGGATGTGCATTAGGTAAAAATGTTAAGAGAACATTTGGAAGAAGTGATTCAAGGTCAAAATAAACTTAAGATATCATTAATTCTGATGTTTGTGGTCCTATTTCTACAAAGTATCTTGGAGGTCATCTATATTACATGACATTCAATGTTGACCACTGAAGGAAAACTTGGATCTATTTGTTGAAGTCCAAGGATGAAGTATTCGAAAAATAGAGAACCTTACAGAAAGGAGAATAGAGATACTAAGATCTGAAAATGGAGGAGAATAAAATTCAAAAGAACTCATAGCTTTTTGTAAGGAGGATGGCATTAAGATGGAGTTGATTGTCCCATATAATCCCTAACAAAATGGAGTTGTTGAATGAAAGAATAGATCTACTAAAGAAAGTGTAAGAGCCATGTTACATGATCAAGATTTTCTTCTGTGGGGTGAAGCAACAAATATTGTTGTGTATATTCAAAATTAAAGTCTTCACAGATCACTAGACAACATGACTCATGAAGAAGCATTCACTGGGGAGGAAATTGAGCATGGACCATCTCTGAACATTTGGATTCCTGTTTATATTCACATTATGAAGGATAAGAGAAAGAAGTTGGATCCTACAAGCATGAAGGGAATATTTGTTGGCTATAGTAATACTTCAAAGGCATATAGGATCTACATAAATGAAGGACATCGAATACAAGAAAGTCGATATTTGATATTTGATGAAAGTATTGCATTCAAGAAATAAAAGGACCTCCTGATGGACTCTGATTATGAATACATTCCAATATTTGAAGGAGAATGCACTAGGGAGGAAGAGAACTCAAATCATGAAGATGAAGGTCACAGTGAACTTGTGTAACCTGTGATCATCCCTGAAAGTAGAAAATACCTAATTGGTTGAAGTCTACTCTTCTAGATACAAAAGGATATGGAGCAACCAAAGGAACATTCATGGAATTTAAGAAGCCTATATAACAAAGTTAATAGAAGCATAACCATCCACCTTGGAAGAAGTTGCCAAACATCAAAAATGGAAAGATGCCATGAATGAAGAGTATCAATAAAAAATGAAAAATGGAGTTCGGGAAATTGTGCCTAAGCCCGAAGAAAAATATCTGGTAACTTCCAAGTGGCTCTACAAGATTAAACATGCAGAAGATAGAAGTATTGATAAATATAAGGCAATATTTGTGGCTAGAGGCTTCTCTCAACAAGAAGGCATCGATTATGAATAGACATTTGCACCTACAATAAGCTATACAAATATAATTTCATTGATCTTCTTGGAAGCATCGATGGTGTTGTCAATCCTAGAGACAATCTTGAGTTGTGAAAGACCAGTGCCTAGGACATCTTATGTAGCAGAGAGAAAAAGAAATATATTATGATAGGGATGACTAGCAGAACAGAGCTCTCATACTGTTTCTTTGTAAATAGGAAATTCAACTTGAATGGGACCAAAACTTCCAGAAGTCAGTAACAGAGAAAACGAGACTGCAGAGGCAAGATGTGAATCTCTAACACGAAATGTAGCAGACAATTTAAAAGCAGTTTAACTGCAAAGAGGGCTGAATTTTAAATACTTCACAGAAATTGGTAATCAGAGAGTATCTATTGCATTCGTAGAACGAAGAGGATACTAACTGCTGTTGAGACAATATCCAGAAGCATATACCAGCATGTAGTGGGCTTAGTAAAATAAGAATCCACACATGAAGACAACATTTGTAAATAACATCGCAAGGCAGTCAATATAACAGAAATACGGATGAATTGGAAATGAAACAGTATGTCACACCTGAGCCATATTTAAAGTGCCTAAGAGCTTATGACATAAGTATCAGCAAAGATAAATTTATATAAGAAACAGTAGGCTACTCGCATTCCAGAATGTGACACAAGATGAATAGCTATAAACGAAATTAAGGGCTAAGCCACAACACATAAGAAAGAAGTACACACTGTAAAGCACCAAGATCAGAATCCTCCTTAAAGATAAAAACTCTTTCTCATTGAGACCCGACAGGCTCTTCACATTTGCATTTGAATTTTCACAAAAAGCATACAAGAAATCCTTTTACAGTCAATTCTTCAGAAAATTTGGAACCTGTTCTTCCCTTTATATCTTTCTTATATAGACATCTTCATCACTCTGCGAGAAGATATTTTTGGGAAAAATATCTTCTTCGCATGATCAAAATATGTTAAAAGTCCTTATCAAAATAACAAAACTTATGATGAGGAATAAAGGCCTCTCATCATGGACAGTCAGGCACTCGGCCGTTTTTAAAACAAAATACTAAACAACAGTTTGGTAAAAAGTGAAATGCTGAAGTGGAACATGCAGCCCACTTGAAATTTGAAAATAGCTAGCTAAGTAAAAAGTAAAAAGGCCACTGAGGCCCAATCATGAGTTAACAGTGTTTCACAGGTGCGAAGGTGTTGAGGCAGTTGCAGATGCTGGTTGTGGAACATTGGCGGATGAGCTGGTGATCTGACTGGCGAACTGAGTGCATCTTTGCTGGCTATCTGCTGATGGTTCAGGCGTTGCTACGAATTGTTCCACCCTGACATAGGCCTCTGTGAGGTCGTTGAAACTTGCATCGGTGGGGAGCCTGTGCTTTATGAGATGAAGGAGGGCAAACTCTTGGCGGAGGGATGAAACAATTGTTTCGGCCTTTAATCGTGTGGTTTTATCTGATAGAATGTTCGTCCGGTCCTTTTCTTCCTGTAGACATGTCCTATATTCTGTCAACAGTTGTAGTACGGAAGGAGTGGTTGAGTCCCAACAAGATGGGAGTCCAGCTGTAGTAATCTCATCCCATACTGCATCAAAACGACTCACGTTCGCTACTACCTGCTGCAGGGCTCTCGAAGTTGTAACTCGGGCCGCCTCCTTGTCAATGATTTTTTGACATTCAAAAACTTCCATGAATCAACTTGGTATGCCATGCTTCTCCACCTCATCAGATTCCAGTCCCTTCAAGAATGAAATATAGCTTCTGGCGTGTAGGGCTCTGACGGACAAGTTGAGGTTTGCCTCCTGCAATTTCCTGTTGAGATATGGTATAGAAGATTTATTTTCTCCCATCGTTCTTAGGAAATCCCACTGTTCCATCACTGCTGCGATTATGTCCGACCAGATTATACCTCTCGCTTCACTGAGGGTGATATTGCCCTTCATGCAGCTTTTGAGGTCAGCGATGTTTTTCTGTTGGTCAGCTCCTGTCTTCTTTTCCTACTCGACCTCCTTCTGCAGTGTCTCTATCCTTCTGCTATTTTCCGCCAGGAGCTATTCCAAATCGGTGATCCTCTGCTTAGCTATGGACGTCCGCTTCTCTAATATATCATTGGCAGCTCTCACTGCATTCAGTTGCTCTGCCAGCGGACTTGTCTCTGGTGGGGTTGTAGTGGGTGCACAACTGTGCGTGTCCCATGTGTTCTGTAGCTCCGTCAACCTACTCTGCAGAGTGGCAATTGTTTCAATCATTTTTTCTTTGTCCTCCCTCTCTTTTGACAGTGTGTTAGCCAGTTTAGCTTTTTCCTTCTCTGCTTGTGCCAATTCAGCCATCTGCACATGGTGGGAGGCCGGTATGTTGACCTTACCTTTCAGTGACGAGACCTCCTTCTGCAATCGTTATATCAGAGCGCGCTGCGGGTTTATTTCTCCCGTATTCTATCCCTTGATTAACTCTTGGAGGCTGCGAACTTGATTTGCCTGGGCACGAGAGTTTTCCTGTTCATTTTTCAAGGTCGCCCTCACATGTTCATGCTTTGTCTCGAGCTTTCTCAGTGCAATGGTGAACCGCATCACCTCGTCCTTCAACATATCCCCTACAACTTGAAACAGGTTACACATATCGGTTGCTGGCACCTTGGCCATGTCAATTTCATGTTTGAGCACCCGATAACTGGTGGTACCTGTATTTGGATCTAAAATGGCCTCAGCCATAGATAATACCAGGTGTTATGTGTCCACATTCATGGTGGCGGAGACCCTGGTGTGATATTTCTCCACATATCCTTCCAGCTCGGTTTTGTACTTATCCCTGATCGTTCTATTTGCCTGGTTCCTTGCAACTGCCCTTGGTGAGGTAAGATCTCTGATGGCTTGTGAGACTTCTGAAAAGTCGGAAGAGGTTGTACTATCTCTCAGCACTTTTATCCCGGCTTTGCTCTTGTCCAGTTGACCATACGGCGTGAACGGTTCTAGCAGTTGCTCTTCCCCTATGACTTCTGCCTCACTGGAGGCTGTTTTATGCTTTTTGCGAAGGGGAGAACCTGCTCCTGAGGTACCTGCTTCTTCCCTACCTTGCCCTTTATTGATATCATCCTCTTCCCCTGTGGTAGATGAATCTATCTCCATCTGCGAAACCAAAGGCCAAGTTTCAAGGTTAGCCCTCCATTCCATGAAAGGCCTTGATTCATGTATATAAGGTGTGGACCTGTTCCTCTTCCTTCTGTTTGAGATAATTTCCCGAGGATCATAGGTCCAGCCCTTACCCAGCCTTAGGTCTAGGCCTTGCAACATTTTCTCGACAATGGGGAGGGCATGTCTCGAATTGATAACAAAAGGACCTATTGTGATGGGAAGTCTCAGGATGAAACCCTTCTTTGCAGGGACAAAATGGAGTTGGTCAGCCTTGAGGGTCTACCGAATGTACTCCAGCGCATATACTCGTCGAACAGGAAACATAGGCAGCTGGTAAGGGGGAACCTCAGCTCCGTAGACCCGAATCTCAGTGTATTTGTCGAATAGATACCAGTCCCCAGTGCACTGGGATTTTCCAGCTTGTAGCCAGCTCTTCATCTCAGGAAAAACTCTAGGTGAGGGTGAATCGTGGATAATAGTATAGGCGATGGACATGAAACTATTTACAAAACTGGAATAACCCTCCCCCTTAGGTAATTGGCGTACAGAACAATTCCAGTCAAAAACTGGTCGGGGTTTGGAATTCACGTCATATACCCTATCTAAACCCAAGCCCTCAAACTTATCAGCGTGCTGATGCAAGAAAAGATAGAAGACCATTGAATAGAAATGGAAGTTACTGGCTTCTGAAAGCTCCCGGAACTAGGTCCAAATGTTAGTCGCAAGGAAACCAGGGATATCTAACACTACCCCCCTTTGAGACATTAACCATAAGAAATAAACACAAACCCTGGTGGTTTCCCCCAAAACGCCTACTCCTAAAAGACCAGCGATGAGGGCTAGGATGGGCTGCACTTCTTCTTTGAACAGGCTCAGCGGGAAAGGGTCAGCAGCGGGGAGCGAAGTAGCTTGGTTGTTGGTGATGGAGAAAATGAAGTCGTTTTGGTGCTCCGATGGAAGTTTGGTGAACCGGGAGGTTAAAGCCACTTCACTGAAACTGATATATGTGTCGTTGGTGGGAAAACAGAGGGCTTGCTTGATGAGGTCGTGGGAAAGAGAGAATATCTTATTCCCTTGAGGGGAGGTAAACGTGCCCCGTTGCTCATCAAAAGCATCTCTGAGCCAGCAAATAAAATCAACCTCAGAATAGACTTGGGGAGTAATTTGATGGTATAAACCAGACACAACCACCCGGTACCGGTCCCTATTCTCAACATGTCGTCTAAAAAGTTGGGGTTTGATGCTGCTGATATGAAAAGGGTATTGGGGGTCATGGAATCCAGCTTGTAGGTCAATGAAAGGCTCAAACCCGGGAGGGTTTTTGGTTTCTCGTACCTGAGGGGTTTCTAGTTCGGCGTTCTTGAGGGTGCCCCTTCCCATGATTGACATATAAAACTTTTAAAAGACGAAAGGAAAGCAGAGAATAAAATAGGGGATGGAATACCTGTGCAACAGGGAAATATACTCAGGAAAACGACGCGGGGGTGTTGATAGCGACTGGGTAGACCTTGGCTCCGATTCCCACTTAGTTTATACCGTAGCTGGAAGACCTGTGACTTTTACTGGAGTAAAATACGGTAAGACTGTTATTTTACGACTGAGCGTTCGGAGGTAAACCGGTGGATGGCTAAAATAAACGGGGAGAAAGTGTCGTAAGGACACTAACAGTGGAACACGCGGCACGTAGGGATTGGGCGTCAGTTGGGGACATGTGAACACCGTGTGCCGGGTTTAATACTAGTACGGGCCTCTGTACCAGTTAGCCTAGAGACATACCTTACCTTTTTGCTGCAATGAACCATACGATTCTCCAAATCTTTCATTTGTGAGCCGGGTTAAATATACTGCGTACCAATCTTTAGGGCCTACGTTCCGATCTGCCACGTCACCGAAATCTCAATGGTCTGATTTGCCACGTAGCTCTTTACTTTGGGCCCACACCACGGCACTTCAATATAACTCCGCGGGGGTATGGGTCTGTCTCCCCTTTCGCCTTTCAACCCCCGTGGAAATTCCCATATGGAGAATTCCCTCACGTGCTTATTTGAGAGGCGGCCAATGTTTAAATCATTTTTCTTTGTATCCTTTGCACCGTATCTTTGCACTTTTTGGAATACCGTTCCCCCTTTTGCCTCGTATTTGACCTTTCTTGTACATATGTTTTGTTTTGAGTGCACTACTTGTCTCATCATCGCTTCTCACCAATCAACGTTTTTATTACAATATTTCACCACTTTCCATATCATTCAATACCTGTCCATTCCCAAGTTAACTCGAAAGAATGACTAATGTTAATCCATGGTCAACATTGGCTCCACCTGGGGATGGCACGTTCATCCTCGAACGTGTCGAGAACTTGGGCAGACCACCTGCTTATCTTCTGCGAACACCATTCCTCTTCATGATTCGTCACAACCCACGCACACACATTAATAAAGCAAAAATAAAAACAGACGCTAATATACAGTATGATACAACAAGCCCTCTTGGCCTGACTCAGAACTGGAAATAAGGCTTGAGAAATTGACCGTTTACAGGGGCTTCGAGCAGATCTCCCTGTAAATTTTCCAATCTGAATGTATTGTTGCCTCCTTGTTCTACAATTTTAAAGGGCCCAAACCAGAGGGGATCAAATTTACCATGCTTACCTTTGTCAGCCCTTCTAACGTCCCACCGAAGCACTAGATCTCCCATCTGTAATTTTCTGTCCTTGGCACGTTGGTCGAAGAGATCTTTCATTTTATCCTGGTATTCAACTAGCCGTTGATTCACTTGGTTCCGCGTTTCTTCTAGCTCCACCAGCTGGTTGATTCTCCTGGTTACACCATCCGGTTCCTCCTGACTTTCTTGCATGAATCGAGCCACTGGTAATGCTAGCTGCACAGGGAACACTGCTGCCCTCCCATATACTAGCTCGTATGGGGACTTCCCGGTTGCTCTCTTGCTGGTGATCCTGTTAGCCCATAGAGCGAATTTTAACTGGGAATCCCAATTCTTCTGGTTTTCGTTTATGGCCTTCTTTAGTGCCCTCACCAGCGTTTTATTTGATGACTCTGCTAGGCCGTTTCCGTGTCGGTAATAGGCTGTTGAGTGGCCTAGTGCGATGTTGTACTATTGACAGAAGCTGACGAACTTTGCAGATTTAAAGGCCTGTGCATTCTCGGTCACAATCTTAGCAGGACAACCAAATCTGGATATGATATTTTCTTCTATGAATTTCATCACCACGGTGTCTGTTGCGTTCCTGGCGGGTATAGCTTCTACCCACTTTGTGAAATAATCCGTGGCGGTTAAGATCCACTTATGCTGACCGCTGGATGGGGGGTGTATCTCTCCAATGAAGTCAATTCCCCACTGCTGGAACGACTCATCTACGTGGACAGGTATCATGGGGAGAGGTGCTATCTTCTGTCTCTCGGAAAACTTTTGGCACTTCTCACAGCCTCTCACTCGGGTAAACACATCTCCAAATAGTTTAGGCCAGAAGAAACCAGCCTTCAGGATCTTGTGAGCGGTAGCCCTCCAACTGTAATGGCCCCCGCAGATTCCTTCGTGAAACTCAGCCATTATACCTTCTACCTCTTCCTCTGTCAGGCATAAGAGTAGGATGCCTGAGGGGTCCCTCCACTACAGCCGGCCGTTTGCAACCATGTACTTCTATGACTTCAACCTCAATGCTCTGTATTTAGCTTTCTCACAGCTAGGTGGGCAACTTAATGTTAGCAGATATTCCACTATTTCCTTGTACCACTGGCTAGTGAGGTACTTCATATGCATCTTCTAGGAAGCTATCTCTACTCCCAGTGGTTCTTCTTTCCCTTCAGATGCCTCATTTGCCACCATGGACAGATTTATACCCAAAGCTTGGCAATTTGACTCGGATAAGATTTTGGCTAACCCCTGCCCTTTGATTAATTTAGTAGGACGGATGTCCAACTCATACTCCTGTATTTTGGCTATCCATTTCCCTCTTTTACCTTCACTATCTCCTTGAACAAGAATATATTTGACAGCTGCTGTGGGCACAAATGCAGTGTTATGGGACTGGAGAATATACATACGAAAAGATTTGAGGGATTTCACCAGCGCATATGCCTGCTTTTCCAATATGTCATATTTCAGCTCAACATCATGAAGCACCTGACTGAAAAAGGAAATAGGCTGCTCATACCCATCTTCATTTTGCTGCAACAGAACCCCGGCTACTGTATGAGGTGATGCAAAAGAAAAGATCATAAACGGTTTGGTATAATCTGGCCCGGCTAACACAGGAGCTTCAGCAAATGCATTCTTAATCCTGACAAAAGCTTCTCTTGATTCTTGTGACCACTTAACCTCGTTGTTCTTCTTTAGCATGTCAGTAATATGCCTAACTATTTCAGCATAGTTAGGAATGAATCTTCTTAGGAAATTTATACGACCTAGGAATACCTGAGCTTCCTTCTTATTTCTGGGGAGGGAAATACCGTTTATGACCTCCACTCTCTTAGGATCTATCTTTACTCCGTCTCTGGTAACGATATGTCCCAAAAGCTTGCCCTCCTCTAGTGCAAACAAAGACTTTTGTGGATTGAGGGAGAGGCCATACTTTCTGCACTTCTCAAAAGTTTTGCGCAAGTGTTCAATGTGCTCAGCATCATCTTTTGAAAACACGGTAATGTCATCCAGGTATACCACCACGAACTTATCTTGCTCCCCGATAAAAGCAATATCCATGGCCCTCTGGAAAGTGGCTCCTGCGTTGATCAGCCCAAAAGGCATTCTGGCATACATAAACGTCCCCCATGGAGTGGTAAAGGCAGTCTTCTTTTGATCTTCTGGAAATACAGCCACCTGATTGTACCCAGAAAATCCATCCATCATCGACATTCGGGATGCTCCTACCACTTTCTGCAAGATGTGGTCCATCTTTGGCAATGGATAATTATCCTTTAAAGACGCTCTGTTCATATTCCTAAAGTCAACACATAACCTTATTTGTCCATTTTTCTTCCGTACAGGGACTAGATTTGCTACCCACTCAGAATATCTTAATGGTACAATGATTTTGGCCTTCAGCAGTTTCTTAATTTCTTTCTCAATAGAGGGTAGCAACAGTGGGTTTATCTGCCTAAGCTTCTGCTTATGAGGCTTGGCATCTCCCTTCAGTGGAATTTTATGCTGCATAATGCTGACATCGAAGGTTTTTAAGTCTTGGTAAGACCAGGCAAACACATCTTTATATGACTGAAATAGCTTATGGTAAAGCTGTTTATATTCTTCCAGGACCTTCTTGGATAGCTTCACGATCTTGGGGTCAGCCTCAGTGCCAAGGTTCAGATCTTCTACCTGATTCTCCTCAACCGCTTTGTTCGGCTGTAGTGGAATGTCATTATTGTTAAAAAGCCTTTCTAAGGGCACTAGTCCTCGGGGAATGACATTTCCTTTCAACTGCAGGAATTTGTGGCCAGCTACCTTCTCTTCCCATTTATCTCCAGGAGCATCCTCGGTCTCTTCCTCTTCACTACTATCAATCTCCATGTTGGAAAATTCTCCAACTGTTTCCAAAAATCTCTTCACCTGCTCTTCATCTTCAAATACTTTCCAATGTTTGATATTGTCCGGGATTGATGGCCGATATCGCACCTCTATTTCATATCTCAAAAGAGGATTCTGAGGTGGGCGAAAGGTACTAGCGGCCACTGCAAGGGAGTCTGCCATTCTGTTCTATTCTCGGGGCATGAATTGGATATTAAATTCCAAGAAGAAATTCTCCACCAGATCCCAAACTTCATTCCTATAAGCCCTCATCCTAGGATGTTTGGCTTGGCACTGATTTCTCACCTGCCTGACTATCAATTCAGAATCTCCCAAAACCTTTAGACTTCTTATGTTCAAACTCCTGGCTGTCTGTAGCCCTAGTAGAAGTGCTTCATACTCGGCCACATTATTTGTGGCTTCATACTCCAGCTTGAAAGATAAAGGGACCCACTGGCCCATAGGGGAAATCAATAACACTCCTGCACCATTGCCTTCTCTGGAATTAGCCCCATCAAAATGAAGTGTCCAGATCTCTAATCCAGGGCTTTCTATGGATTGTTCTGTCTTGACCTGGCAGAATGATGGTTCATGTGTGTACTCCTGATCTTCCTCCAGCATTAAACATGAGAAATCCCCTTCCTTGCTATGAACGGGAGAATTAACCAAATCGTTTGCCTTGGTAACTATCTTGACAAATCTGGTTTCCCGGTACAGCCTCCTCTCTTGACCACCAAATACAGGGATAGTGGCATAGGTTAGATCCATCTTGATCGATCCACCAATTTTGGTACCCCACGATCTTGACAGTAGCATGCCAAAGCAAGCAGGAATGTCAGCCACCACTATATCCATCACTACATTTTTTGCTGGGATCTGAGCCAGGTTAACCACCAAATATTTTATCATGCCCAGGCACTTAACTCTTTTGGAGTCAAATGAGTATAAGTATTTGTATGGGTGGGTGATCTGTAGTCCTAGTTGCTCCATGATCGAGAGGGGTAAAATATTATGAGAGGCTCCCGAATCTAACATGCAGTTATGAAGCAACAGGTCATGTATTACTAAAGACGCATAGAAAGGGGGGGTAGCAGCATCTAATTCTTCGACGTGTGGGCCAAAAACAACCATAGGTCTTTCTTCCTGAAGGTTCAGGATGTCTGGAATGTTTATTACTTCTGGAGGAAGCATAAAGGATGTGACCTGGGACTGGTATGCACGTTGTTTTAGCACCTCGTTCAAGGGGATTGGGATTTTCACTTTCTCAAGCTCCTTCTATAGACTGAAAGCTGAGGAAGGCTTATCTCCTGACACCTATTTTGGTTCTTTGTCTCTGGGGCCTTTGTTTAGAGAGGAGAGTTTGACCTCTTTTAAGATTGGTTTGTCACTAGGGGGTGTAGCCACTTGTGAAGACGAAGGAATTTGATCGGCAGATTGTAAAGGTTGGTTAAGGGGCCTCTTACCTTTGTCCGGGGTCCTTTGAGGAGTTGCTTCCTTCCGAGCAGGTGCTTCTTCTTGTGGTGTGTCCTCCTCCTAATCCTGAGTGCGAGTTCTCTTTCTGGAAGACCTGAGGTTGTACTTTCTATTGAACTAGGCTTGCATGAAATCAACAAACTGCTTACAGTAGTCGTCAATCTCAGGATCTTTGGTATCTTCATTATCTTTCACTTATGTGTGTGCTTGCACCTCCACTTCGTCACTTTCATCTAAGGGACATTCAACTTCATCACTGTTTGAGAAAGTAAGGTATGCCTCCTCTTGTTCGTAAGAAGCGTCTTCAGTAGAACCCTCTACTTGCCCTTCCAAGTATAGAGGGTGTGGTACCTGATCTTGCTGCTCCTTCTATCCCCTTTGCAGTATTTGTAAGGGTGGATTTCTATATTGAGGGTTAAAGCCTCTCTTAGGAGCATTTTGGAAATTCTTGGAGGACGAATTCTTTGCCTCCATTTCAAGCTTCACCAGTTTGCTTGAGAGGTTCTTGATCATCTTGTTCATCTCCTCAATCCTGTCATTAGCTGAATCTCTATCTTGGCTCAAGGTGGATACCTCTTCCTTTCCCCTCCTTCTCGCATCTTGCTCAGATTTTCCCTTGGATTTACCAGTTGAGGCAAAGTTTGCCTCAAGCTCCAGTGCGTCTGTCTGAGCATCATCCAGAATAATTGGCTTTCTTTCTCTCAGAGAGAAACGAGTCAAAGGCTGCCACAAACACCACCTTGGCAGCGGTCCGGTGTGGTTTCATTTCGGTGGGAAGGCTCAGGTACAACTTGTTAAATCTCTTAATAAACTCGGCCACCCCTTCATTGTGTCTTTTCTTGAGTGTATTAAACTCAGTCAGACAATGCGCATGGTCCTTCTTCTCTCCCCATTTCTTGAGGAAAGTGTCTTCCATTGCTTCCCAAGTGTTTATGGAACGGCCCCCGAACGTCTTGAACCACTTTCTAGCTTCACCGTCAAGGGATTGGATGAATAGTTTTAGGACTACGTCAAGATGTTCTACGTTGAAATTTTCTGCGAAGGAGCAGAAAACCACCAGGTGCTTCTGAGCTTCAATCTCATTCTCTCCATTGAAACGAGGCAGGATCTTTAGATAATCCTGTGGCAGGTCGTTCAGTACTTGGGGTAATGCCAGGGGGGCATATTTATTCAGCAGGAAGCCCGAAACATTTGCCATTGGAGGAGGAGGTGGGGGTAACAAAAGGACTTGATGAGTGAGTGGAGGAGGAGGCGGAAGTGAAGTGCGGATGATGATGGGAATATAGTGAACAACAGCTTGGGATGATGGAGACAAAGGCGAGGTATTAACAGCAGATACCTGAGTAACTTCTTTTACTTCTTCAACCTCGGGAGTGGGGTGGAGTATGTAACGAGTGGTGTCTATTGACTCGGCCTCGTCCTTAACACGGATGTTTCCAGGAGGTAAAATGTCTGAGTAGTAACCGGTTCTTCCCACAGCGGAGTCGGAATCTTGTACTTGGGCCACTTGAGAAGAAGAGGAAGGGAAGTCTTCTAGAGAGAATTGTGGGATCTCAGTATGAGTAAATTGTCTCTCCCTCCAATTTCTTCTATGTAATATCCTTTCTGGGTTAGACACAGAGGGAGTCTTTGGCTGAGACGTATCTGACCTAAGGTGTGGCTTCCAAGGAGCTAGGACTGCAATTAGATTTATCTGAGAAATGAATGTGGAGTTGCCAAGGTGAGGGATATACAACTCTCAACTCTCCATGCTCACCTAACTGAAGAGTGAATAGGGTTTTGTTGAGGCCAAGGGATTTCAATTTATTCTTCAACTTCGTCCCCGACAACGGCGCCAAAAAGATGTTTTCGATCCTAGAGGCAATCTTGAGTTGTGAAAGACCAGTGCCTAGGACATCTTATGTAGCAGAGATCAAAAGCAATATATTATTATAGGGATGACTAGCAGAACAGAGCTCTCATACTTTTTCTTTGTAAATAGGAAATTCAACTTGAATGGGACCAAAACTTCCAGAAGTTGGTAACAGAGAAAACGAGACTGCAGAGGCAAGATGTGAAACTCTAACATGAAATGTAGCAGACAATTTAAAAGCAGTTTAACTGCAAAGAGGGCTGAATTTTAAATACTTCACAGAAATTAGTAATCATAGAGTATCTATTGCATTCGTAGAACGAAGAGGATACTAACTGTTGTTGAGACAATATCCAGAAGCATATACCAGCATGTAGTGGGCTTAGTAAAATAAGAATCCACACATGAAGACAGCATTTGTAAATAACATCGCAAGGTAGTCAATATAGCAGAAATACAGATGAATTGGAAATGAAACAGTATGTCACACCTGAGCCATATTTAAAGTGCCTAAGAGCTTATGACATAAGTATCAGCAAAGATAAATTTATATCAGAAACAGTAGGCTACTCGCATTCCAGAATGTGACACAAGATGAATAGCTATAAACGAAATTAAGGGCTAAGCCACAGCACATAAGAAAGAAGTACACATTGTAAAGCACCAAGATCAGAATCCTCCTTAAAGATCAAAACTCTTTCTCATTGAGACCTGACGGGCTCTTCACATTTGCATTTTAATTTTCACAAAAAGCATACAAGACATCCTTTTACAGTCAATTCTTCAGAAAATTTGGAACCTGTTCTTCCCTTTAGATCTTTCTTATATAGACATCTTCATCACTCTGCAAGAAGATATTTTTGGGAAAAATATCTCCTTCACATGATCAAAATCTGTTAAAAGTCCTTATCAAAATAACAAAACTTATGATGAGGAATAAAGGCCTCTCATCATGGATAGTCAGGCACTCGGCCGTTTTTAAAACAAAATACTAAACAACAGTTTGGTAAAAAGTGAAATGCTGAAGTGGAACATGAAGCCCACTTGAAATTTGAAAATAGCTAGGTAAGTAAAAATTAAAAAGGCCACTGAGGCCCAATCATGAGTTAACAGTGTTTCACAGGTGCAAAGGTGTTGAGGCAGTTGCAGATGCTGTTGCTGGAACATTGGCGGATGAGCTGGTGATCTGACTGGCGAACTGAGTGCATCTTTGCTGGCTATCTGCTGATGGTTCAGGGGTTGCTACGAATTGTTCCACCCTGACATAGGCCTCTGTGAGGTCGTTGAAAATTGCATTGGTGGGGAGCCTGTGCTTTATGAGATGAAGGAGGGAAAACTCTTGGCGAAGGGATGAAACAATTGTTTCGGCCTTTAATCGTGTGGTTTTATCTGACAGAATGTCCGTCCGGTCCTTTTCTTCCTATAGACGTGTCCTATATTCTGTCAACGGTCGTAGTACAGAAGGAGTGGTTGAGTCCCAACAAGATGGCAGTCCAGCTATAGTAATCTCATCCCATACTGCATCAAAATGACCCACGTTCGCTACTACCTGCTGCAGGGCTCTCGAAGTTGTAACTCGGGCCGCCTCCTTGTCAATGATTTTCTGACATTCAAAAACTTCCATGAATCGACTTGGTATGCCATGCTTCTCCACCTCATCAGATTCCAGTCCCTTCAAGAATGAAATATAGCTTATGGCGTGTAGGGCTATGACGGACAAGTTGAGATCTGCGTCCTGCAATTTCCTGTTGAGATATGGTATAGCAGATTTATTTTCTCCCATCGTTCTTAGGAAACCCCACTATTCCATCACTGCTGCGATTATGTCTGACCAGATTATACCTCTCGCTTCACTGAGGGTGATATTTCCCTTCATGTGGCTTTTGAGGTCAGCGATGGTTTTATGCTGGTCAGCTCCTGTCTTATTTTCCTGCTCGACCTCCTTCTGTAATGTCTCTATCCTCATGTTATTTTCCGCCAGGAGATTTTCCAAATCGGTGATCCTCTTCTTAGCTGTGTACATCCGCTTCTCTAATATATCATTGGCAGCTCTCGCTGCATTCAGTTGCTCTGCCAGCGGACTTGTCTCTGGTGGGGTTGTAGTGGGCGCACAACTGTGCGTGTCCCATGTGTTCTGTAACTCCATCAACCTACTCTGCAGAGTGGCAATTGTTTCAGTCATTTTTTCTTTGTCCTCCCTCTCTTTTGACAGTGTGTTAGCGAGTTCAGCTTTTTCCTTCTCTGCTTGTGCCAATTCAGCCGTCTACACATGGTGGGAGGCCGGTATGTTGACCTTACCTTTCAGTGACGAGACCTCCTCTGCAATCGTTCTATCAGAGCACGCTGCGGGTTTATTTCTCCCGTATCCTTTCCCTTGATTAACTCTTGGAGGCTGTGAACTTGATTTGCCTCGGCGCGAGAGTTTGCCTGTTCATTTTCCAAGGTCGCCCTCATCTGTTCATGCTTTGTCTCGAGCTTTCTCAGTGCAATGGTGACCCGCATCACCTCGTCCTTCAACATATCCCCTACAACTTGAAACAGGTTACACATATCGGTTGTTGGCACCTTGGCCATGTCAATTGCATGTTCGAGCACCCGGTAACTGGTGGTACCTGTATTTGGATCTAAAATGGCCTCAGCCATAGATAATACCAGGTGTTCTGTGTCCACATTCATGGTGGCGGAGACCCTGGTGTGATATTTCTCCACATATCCTTCCAGCTCGGCTTTGAACTTATCCCTAATCGTTCTATTTGCCTGGTTCCTTGCAACTGCCCTTGGTGAGGTAAGATCTCTGATGGCTTGTGAGACTTCTGAAAAGTCGGAAGAGGTGGTACTATCTCTCAGCACTTTTATCCCGGCTTTGCTCTTGTCCAGTTGACCATACGGCGTGAACGGTTCTAGCAGTTGCTCTTCCCCTATGACTTCTGCCTCACTGGAGGTTGTTTTCTGCTTTTTGCGAAGGGGAGAACCTGCTCTTGAGGTACCTGCTTCTTCCCCGCCTTGCCCTTTATTGATATCCTCCTCTTCCCCTATGGCAGATGAATCTGTCTCCATCTGCGAAACCAAAGGCCAATTTTCAAGGTTAGCCCTCCATTCCATGAAAGGCCTTGATTCATGTATATAAGGTGTGAACCTGTTCCTCTTCCTTCTGTTTGAGATAATTTCCCGAGGATCATAGGTCCAACCCTTACCCAGCCTTAGGTCCAGGCCTTGCAACATTTTCTCGACAATGGGGAGGGCATGTCTCGAATTGATAACAAAAGGGCCTATTGTGATGGGAAGTCTCAGGATGAAACCCTTCTTTGCAGGGACAAAATGGAGTTGGTCAGCCTTGAGGGTCTGCCGAATGTACTCCAACGCATATACTCGTCAAACAGGAAACACAAGCAGCTGGTAAGGGGGAACCTCGGCTCCGTAGACCCGAATCTCAGTGTAGTTGTCCAATAGATACCAGTCCCCAGTGCACTGTGATTTTCCGGCTTGTAGCCAACTCTTCATCTCAGGAAAAACTCTAGGTGAGGGTGAATCGTGGATAATAGTATAGGCGATGGACATGAAACTATTTACAAAACTGGAATAACCCTCCCCCTTAGGTAATTGGCATACAGAACAATTCCAGTCAAAAACTAGACGGGGTTGGGAATTCACGTTATATACCCTATCTAAACCCAAGCCCTCGAACTTATCAGCGTGCTGATGCAAGAAAAGTTAGAAGACCATTGAACAGAAACGGAAGTGACTGGCTTCTGAAAGCTCCCGGAACTAGGTACGAATGTTAGCCGCAAGGAAACTAGGGATATATAACACTACTCCCCTTTGACACATTAACCATAAGAAATAAACACAAACCCTGGTGGTTTCCCCCAAAGCGCCTACTCCTAAAAGACCAGCGATGAGGGCTAGGATGGGCTGCACTTCTTCTTTGAATAGGCTCAGCGGGAAAGGGTCAACAGCGAGGAGTGAAGCAGCTTGGTTGATGGTGATGGAGGAAATGAAGTCGTTTTGGTGCTCCGATGGCAGTTTGGTGAACCGGGAGGTTAAAGCCACTTCACTGAAACTGATATATGTGTCACTGGTGGGAAAGCGGAGGGCTTAATTGATGATGTTGTGGGAAAGAGAGAATATCTTATTCCCTTGAGGGGAGGTAAACGTGCCCCGTTGCTCATCAAAAGCATCTCTGAGCCAGCAAATAAAATCAACCACAGAATAGACTTGGGGAGTAATTTGATGGCATAAACCAGACACAACCACCCGGTATCGGTCCCTATTCTCAACATGTCGTCTAAAAAGCTGGGGTTTGATGCTGCTGATATGAAAAGGGTATTGGGGGTCATGGAATCCAGCTTGCAGGTCGATGAAAGGCTCAAACCTGGGAGGGTTTCTGGTTTCTCGTACTTGAGGGGTTTCTGGTTCGGCTTTCTTGAGGGTGCCCCTTCCCATGATTGACATATAAAACTTTTAAAAGACGAAAGGAAAGCAGAGAATAAAATAGGGGACGAAATACCTGTGCAACAGGAAAATATACTTAGGAAAATGACGCGGGGGTGTTGATAGCGACTGGGTAGACCTTGGCTCCGATTCCCACTTAGTTTATACTGTAGTTGGAAGACCTGTGACTTTTATTGGAGTAAACTATGGTAAGAGTGTTATTTTACGACTGAGCGTTCGGAGGTAAACCGGTGGATGGGTAAAATAAACTGGGGGAAAGTGTCGTAAGGACACTGACAGTGGAACACGTGGCGCGTAGGGATTGGGCGTCAGCTGGGGATAGGTGAACATCGCGTGCTGGGTTTAATACTGGTACGGGCCTCTGTACCAGTTAGCCTAGAGACATACCTTACCTTTTTGCTGCAATGAACCATACGATTCTCCAAATCTTTCATTTGTGAGCCGGGTTAAATATACTGCATACCAATCTTTAGGGCCTGCGTTCCGATCTGCCACGTCACTGAAATCTCAATGGTCTGATTTGCCACGTAGCTCTTTACTTTGGGCCCACACCACGACACTTCAATATAACTCCATGGGGGTATGGGACTGTCTCCCCTTTCGCCTTTCAACCCCTGCGGAAATTCCCGTATGGAGAATTCCCTCGCGTGCTTATTTGAGAGGCGGCCAATGTTTAAATCATTTTTCTTTGTATCCTTTGCACCGTATCTTTTCGCTTTTTAGAATATCGTTCCCCCTTTTGCCTTGTATTTGACCTTTCTTGTACATATGTTTTGTTTTGAGCGCACTACTTGTCTCATCATCGCTTCTCACCAATCAACGTTTTTATTACAATGTTTCACCACTTGCCATATCATTCAATACCTGTCCATTCCCAAGTTAACTCGGAAGAATGACTAATGTTAATCCATGGTCAACAGATGGGATGGAGCATCCATCAAATTGATGTCAAGACAATATTCATGAATGACACAATCGATGAAGAAGTCCATATAGAACAACCCTTGGGATTTGAAGTAAAATATAGAGAGACTTAAGTCTGCAGGTTGAAGAAGAAATTGTATGGACTTAAGCAAGCACCAAGGGTGTGGTATGCAAGGATGGATGCATACCTACCAAGATTAGGCTTCTCAAAGAGTTATGTTGATTTGAATCTCTATATAAAGGTTGTGAAGGATGAACCTGTAATCATTCTTCTATATGTGGGTGATATTTTTATGATAGGTGTAGAAGGTCGTATTCAAGAGTGAAAGAAGCAATTGGTAGTAGAATTCGATATGAAGGATCTAGGGTTGATGCACTATTATTTGGGGTTGGAATTTTAGCAAGGACTCGATGATATTTATCTAGGTCAAGGAAATTATGTGGTCGAGATGTTGAAAAGGTTTGACATGGTGGATTGCAAACGATTAAAACCCTTATGCTTACAAAATTTAAAAAGCTAAGAGTTTTTGAATTAAGCCCAGTGGATCCAATAAGGTATAGACAATTGATTGGATCACTAATGTATTTAGTAAATACTCGACCAAAATTTTTTTTGTAGTGAATGTTCTCGGTCTATTTCAAGTATATCCAAAGCATCGTTATTGGATAGAAGCCAAGCATATAATTAGATATCTGCAAGGAACAATCCACTATTTCTTGAAGTATGATAAGAGGAATGTTGTCCACTTGATTGGATTTAAAAATTATGACTAGGAAGGTAGTGAGAAGGATGAGAGAATTACTACTGGAGGAACTTTTAGTTTGGGATCCTTCATGATCTCCTACATGAGTATAAAGCAAGAATTAGTTGCTTTGAGTAGTGTTGCAGCTAAATATATCATAGCCTGTGAAGTAAGCGTAGAATTTGATGGGTTGAGTGTAGCAATTATACAAACATTATGTGTATCAATGGATTCAATCCGATCATGTGATATACTAAAGCAAGATATTGAATCCTTCTAAAAATCAATTGCGGAAAATAAACATGATCACCAATCACAACAAGTAAAGAAAGAATCAAATTAAACCACAACAAAAATATTTTCTCAAGGAAAGCTTACTGCTCAAAACCCCTCTATCTTCTATTGTATATTCACCAAGGAATCATGAAACAATTACAATGCACTCTTCTTAGCAGAGTCTCCTACACTCTCACAATTGTCTCACACCGATTTGGACAAAATCGACCAACACTTAGCCAATTTTCAGCCTATGCTCAGCCTTCCTTGCTTGCACAATTCATGTGGAATGAAATCCCTATTATTTAGGAAATTCAGCCTTCCAAAACTACGCAATGCTCATGGGAAATCCTATGGTTGTTTTACTACATGCGGGCAACCTACTAATGATACAATTGATAGTTAACATCCCTTTAACCTTTTTCTCAACTGGGTCTCCACTGGAACTGACATGCATGCAATTATTAATAGTAAATCATCAGTTTCATGACATATCACTACATATGAATTAAATCTAATTTAATTCACTTGACCTCTCACTAGTGCAACAAAAAGTTACAACAAGTTCAAATAATTTAAACTCAATAAATTGAGTTAATTGATTTCTCATGCATAAAACTAATGCACTAACTACAACTTGGAATCAATAACTAATAGAATCACTCTGCATGCCTCACCAACCACCCTCAACTCGAAATTCATGAGCTAACTGAGTTTATCACACTTATTTAACTATTACATGTGATTATGAGATAAGATTACATTTTATTGTCCAATTTAATTACGGGAAAATTAAATTAGACACACATTTCTTGTTGACTTTTCAACACTCCCCCTCAACAAGAAAGGGATTATCAGCTACCTCGATTCTGCCTCTATGGTATTCGAATTTTCTCCTGACGAGCGCCTTCATCATAATATCTGCATCATGATCTTTTGTGGGAATGTACTGAAGTAACATAATGCGCCTCTTAACATAGTCTCTGAGATGGTGGTACCAGATGTCTATATGATTGGACCTATCATGGAATATCAAATTAATCGAGAGTTTAATGCAACTCTAGTTATCACAATGTATCACCGTCGGATCCATCAGAGAACCAAAAAAACCAATAGGAATCTTCCTCATTTAGATGGCCTCACATGTAGCCTGACTGGCTGCCATGTACTCTCCCTTGGCTCAACTGAGTGCCACAGATCTCTGCTTCCTGTCGTACTAAGAAAATGTTGTCAATCCTATGTTGAAGATCTCTCCTAATGTGCTCTTTCCGTCTGATGGAATACCTTCCCAATCTGCATCGGTGAAGCCTTGAAGCTTCACTCCCTATTTGTACCATAATCCATGCTATGTAGTGCCCCTGAGATGTCTCAAGACATGCTTCCTCGCCTTCGAAAAGAGCTTGGTCGGCTTAACCATAGCTTGACTCAGCTGGTTAACTGCATAGAAAATGTTTGTTCTAGTGTTCACCAAATACATCAATGAACCCACAAGCTGCCTGTAAATAGTAGCATCCACTACTTCACCTGAAGTAGCATCCTCCTTCCTCCATTTTCTTGGAAGAGCAGTCTCCATGGGTTTACAACTCTCCATGTGAAACTTACTCAAAATCTCTTTGGCATACTTGCCTTGAGAAGCAAATAGCTCACCATCTCACTGCCATATTTCTAAACCAAGAAAATATTGAAGGAGTCTCATGTACTTTATCTCAAACTCTCTTAAAATATCCTCTTTGCAAGACGTTATGAGTTTCTCATCACCTGTCAAAATTATATCATCAACATAAAGTACGATAATCAAGAGCTTACCATCAACCACAATTTGGTACAGGTTCACATCCTCTTCACTCTTCATGAAGCCCAACCCAGTGAAATAGCTATTAGTCCTGGTGTACCAAGCACGAGGTGCTTGCTTCAACCCATACAATGCTCTCTTGAGTCTTCACACATGCGACTCACTGTCAAAGGTCTCAAAACCTTCTAGCTTCTCTATGTACACTTCTTCCTCAATAAATCCATTGAGAAATGTAGTTTTCACATCCATCTGATGAATATGCCACCCCATTTGCACTGAGAGTGCAAGGATAGATCTAATCGATGAGTATCTTGCAACCAATGTGAAAGTATCCTCCTAGTCAATCCCCTCAACTTGCGAGAATGCTCGGGCTAGAAATATAGCCTTGTACTTATTCACAATCCCATCTACTACCTGCTTCACCCTATAGATCCATCTAGATCCAGCCTTTGATTTTCCAACTGGTCTTGGGACAACTTCCCATGCACTGTTCTTAACGATGGAGTCATACTCCTCAACCATGGCGTCAACCCAAATTGGTTGTTGCACTACTTCCTCAAAGGGGGATGGTTCTGTCACAATACACTTGCTCATAAGATCCATGTATCCAATAAACTTGTCTGGATACTGTCTCTGTCTGCGCAGTGAAGTAGGCGCTCCTACATGTTTTTCCACATCAAGTCTCAATCTATCAGCTTCCATGGTGTGCCTTCTACCATGTCTGGTGGATGGCTTTGCATGAGTGTTTTCTGCCACTCCATGATCCTCCGCATGTGGCTTCTCCACATATTCAGTTTCATCCTTTGGAACCAATATTTCCTCATCTGCATGCAAATAAAGCTCCCTCTCAAGGGACAATCACATGGCTTTCTCCTCATCAAATTTTATATCCTGTCTCACAACAATCATCCTGTTGTTTGGAAAATACACCCGATAGTTGTGGGGAGTATCAGTGTACCCAAAAAATATCCCAAACTCAGTTTTTGGTTCAAGCTTCTTCTTGTAACCTTTGGTCACATTGCAATAGACAGATGAGCCAAAAAATTTAAAATATGAAACATTATGTTTCTTACCAGAAAAATCCTCCTCTGGTGTACTCATGCCAAGTATCTGATGAGGACTACGGTTTTGCATAAATAACATTGTGTTGCATGCCTCCACCCACAGATGCAATGGCAGGCCTTGATCATTCAACATCACTAGTGTCGCACCCACAATTGTCCTGTTCTTTATTTTTACGACCCCATTCTGTTATGGGTTATGAGGTGCAATCAACTCTCTCTGAATTCCTCCTTTGCTACAGAAGTTCTTAAATTCATTGGAGATGTACTCACCACCATTGTCGCTCCTAAGAGCCTTCACATGCTTCCTCGTGTCTTTCTCCACCAGTGCCTTGAACTCACAAAATTTTGAGAACGTCTGATATTTCTTCTACATGAAGTAGATCCAACACTTTCTAGAAAAATCATCAACAAAGATCACATAATACTTGTGCTTTCAATGTCGAAGCTGTAGAGAATGGTCCACACATGTTTGAGTGAACTCTCTCAAGGATTTCTAAAGCTCGGTTCTCCTTCTCGTGAAAAGTGGCCTTTGCATACTTCCCCATGGTACATCCCTTGCATGTGTCTATCTCCGCAAGAGTACCCTTTGGAAGCCCCGTATAAATCTGCTACATAACCTTCAAGGATCTGTGGTGTAGATGGCCCAATCTCCTATGACATTACTCACCCTCATCCCAACTCACCACTTTGTCTACCTTACCCATAAATGTTGTGCAACCATCTACATCAAGTTTGTAGAGATTCTTCACATGAATCCGAATCTTCTTGGCTTTTCCTATGGCTTTGTGTCGAAGGAAATATTTCCCTTCACTGAAAACCACATCATAACCTCTATCCTCCAACATTGCAATTGAAACTAAATTATTTTTCAAGCCCGATACATGCATTACATACTTTAATAAGAAGGGTTTACCTAACTGTCTCTGGAAAGTAACTATACCAATCTTGGTAACGTTGTACCTCCTGTCATCACCCATTTCGATATGAATCTCGAGATCCTTCTCCTCCAAGCTACTGAAAATTTCTTTGTCTCCCGTCATGTCGAAATATGCACCACCATCTAAGTACCACACTAATCCCATTGCACTTGACACAATGCATGCAATGAGTGAGAAGTCCAACTCAAATTGCGAGGCCAAAGCCTCACCAGTTTCAGATCATGAAGCCTTCTTATTCTTCTTATTTTGTGGACAATTAGTGGCATAATTTCCATTCTCGTGTCAATGAAAACACTTCACTTTGGGTATGTCACGCTTCTTGCCTTCTTTATCGGTATCAAATTTGAAAAAGGATTTATTTCCCTTCCCCTTCTTTGCCTTACCATCCAAGGCACAATTTTCTTCATAATTTGTCTTATATCAAGATCCATCCTTGGTATTCTACCTTAATTCTTCTTACACCAAATCCGACCAAAGTCATTCCCAATCTGGCAGCTTCTCCCTCCTATTGACAGAGTCCTGATAACTATGCCAACTCTTGGGAAGGCCTAGAAGAGCTAGGCTCACCAATTCATCATTTGTGACAATAATTCTGACACTCCCAAGCTCATCTCAACATCGGACAAACTTGGTTAAATATTTCGGAATAGTGTCGCCTTTATCCATTTTGATTTTCCTGAGCTTGTCCTTCAGTGCCAATTTTCTGTGGTCATTGCTACTCTGAAACAGATCTATCAAAGCCTTCCACATTACATATGGATTCAATTTTCCATGAATACTTGAGACAATGTGGTCTTGTACTCCCTCCAATAAGATCATCCTCACCTTTGCAACCTTATTTTCCCAAGCATCAAGAAGAGTGGCATTTGCTACTGTGGGTTTGGGAATTTCATTATAAATCAATTCTTTCAACCTGTTTTCCTCCATAACTGTCTCCATCTAGTCTTTCCACACAATATAATTAGAACTACCCTCGAGTGCATACTCCAATCTCAAGCCATTGAAAGCCATCTTGATCTTGACCCTCCTTTCGCACCAAAGAATACTTTTGAAAATTCGAATGTTGTTCAGCACAAACTCAATTTCTTCTCCACTATAGTGATTTCCTACGCTCTGATACCATGTATAAATTATACAAAAAATATTTATATCAATGGATTCAATCTGATCATGTGATCTACTAAAGAAATATATTGAATCCTTCTACAAATTAATTGTGGAAAATAAACACGATCGCCAATCACAACAAGATAAGAAAGAATCAAATAAAACCACAATACAGATATTTTCCTGGGGAAAGCTTACTGCTCAAAACCCCTTTATATTCTATTGTATATTCACCAAGGAATCATGAAACAATTACAATTCACTCTTCTCACAAGAGTCTATTACACTCTCACAACTGTCTCACTCTGATCCAGACAAAATCGACCAACACTTAGCCAATTTTCAGCCTTTGCTCAGCTTGCCTTGCTTGCGCAATTCATGTAGAATGCAATCCCTATTCTTTAGGAAATCCAACCTTCCAAAACTACACAATGCTCATGGGCAATCCTATGGTTTGTTTACTGCATGTGGGCAGCCTACTAGTGATACAACTGATAGTTAACGTCCCTTTAACCTTTGTCTCAATTGGGTCTCCACTGGAATTGACATGCATGCAGCTATTAATATTAAATCATCAGTTGCATTATAGATCACTGCATGTGAATTAAATCTGATTTAATTCATTTGACCTCTCACTAGTGCAACAAACAATTACAACTAGTTCAACTAGTTTTAACTCAATAAATTGAGTTAACTGATTTCTCATGCATTAAACTAATGCACTAACTGCAACTTGGACTCAATAACTAATAGAATCACTCTTCATGCCTCACCAACCACCCTCAACTCAAAATCATGAGCTTTCTGAGTTTATCACACTTAGTTAACTATTACAAGTCATTATGAGATAATATTACATTTTATTGTCTAATTTAGTTAAGGGAAAATTAAATTAGACACACATTTCTTCTTGACTTTTCAACATTGAGGAAGTTTTTGTCCGACTTGTTTGGAGGATTGATGGACCCTACGATGATACATTGTGGCAACACCAACTATATAAGGCTGTCTGAAGACCCATTGTTTCATGTAAAGCAAAGAACATAAATAACACAATATCACTACTTTCGAAAGTTGGTGCAAGATGGAGTGTTGTAACTATGGTAAATCTCCATTGATGAACAAGTAGCTGACATAATGACAAAATTTCTTCCTAACAAGAAGATTGTGTATTTGAGATACAAGCTTGGTCTTGTTGATATATCCTCCCTAGTTGAGAGGGAGAGATAAACACATCATTCTTGTCTTCACCTTGTGAAAAGAGAATGGAGGGATGGGTAAGCATCTAACATTCGATACTCTTTGAGGATGAGGTAGGGAATCCAAGATAAGAGTATTCGAAGAGGAAATTCCTTGAGGATGCATTATTCCAAGATAGGAATTTTCCTGTAAGGACGTACCCTGTGAATACCTGGGTGGAGTACTTGCCTTGAGAGACAATGATGATGGTGTCTATCATTCATTGGTTTCACCATAATTGTGCGATGATCTTGTGGAGAGATATAGTTGTTAGTCAAGGCCTTTCTATGTGAAAATGATGGTTGGAATGATGCAAAGAGATGGATTAACAATTTGACTCTTCTTATGAGATATCTTCAGTTTGAGAATGTCCTTGTACGATTTATGAATACCTCCCTAGTTAAGAGGGAGTGTTGAAAAAATGTGTAACTAGGTTCGGTCTTCATAAGTATGAAATGTACTTTTGAGTCTTGTATATTGTAAAATGAAAGAAAATTTATTATTGTTATTTTTGTAGCATGGGTTTCATGCTCAAGGTCTTTTATTTTAGAGTTCAAGCACCCATTGAGTGCTTCTAGGGTTTTTCCTAGGGTCAAGGAGTCAACAGAGTCATTGTCATATGAAGAAGACCCCATCAGGCACATTGTAACTTGTAAAAATAACTATTTTTGTATTTAAAAGTGTCAAAATACTCTCCAAGACCAAGTTGGTCTGGAAGCAAAGAAGCCGGTCTAAATTAGGGCATTTTTTCCACCTTGCAAGCCTATATATAGGAGGGAAATCAACCTCTTATGGACATCATTCATACTCTCATCATTCGAGTGAAGGAGAATAATAAGAAGGTTAGAAAAGAAGGAATAAGGATGAAGGAAAAGTATTTGGGTTATTTCTCTCTCCCTTTTCACATGTGTGAAGGAAGGAGGCCATGGTTTTGTTGCTGCAAGATCGAACTTGGAGAAATTGTAGAAAGAAGGTCGAAGGAAGCTCTATTAGGTCATCCTCAATCCATAGTAGAAGGAGAAAATCAAGCGAAGGTCAAAGGAAGCCTTGGAATCCATATATTTTCTCACAAGTGTGGAGTTAGCAGTTGTTGCAAAGGTTGAAAATTTCAGACTTGCAGTAGAGGCTGGAATTTTGTAGTTGGGGGTCAAATTTGTGTGGCCCGAAGAGATTTGACTAGGTTTGACTTGGACAAGGGAATCACATTGTCAAGAAGGTCAGAATTGGCCTTGGAAGGGTATTGGTCTTGGTCTATAGGTCTTTGAATTCATCATTTGAATAATCTATAAGAAGAGAAGAGATTCGTGGGTTTTCCTTTCAAGTGGAGGGGTCTTGGACCTGGTTTGCAACTTATATCATGTGTTGTTGTGTATTGTTAATAATATTGTTTTGGTAGTTGTTTGATGATAAGTATAACATAATAATAATAGAAGAATATAATAAGTAATAAGAAGTAAATATACGTCACAGGCAGCTATCAATTTTAAGAGAAATAATCCTAACTATATCCCTATAGATTTCTCAACAAAAAAATCATTTGATAAGATGCACACACTTTGAAGTAGTTAATTCCAAGGTTGGTACCAAAGGTTTAATTAAGAATCCTGTTAGGAATAAAATCACAGAACAATAAAATCAAAATGAATGTGGAAATAAAACATAGAATGAAACAATACAAGGGGGCCACCAATATATGTGGTTTACCCGATTTGGGCTACATCCATGGAGAAATAGCCAATCATTCCTTTTATTGTGTCCATAAAAATGAAGGGATTACAACCTTCAACATATCCACTGCAACCTCCTCTTTCCTCTCTCATAGTATCCTCTCTCTCAATTACAATGTTATCTCAATAATAAACAACTACAATACAATTCCCACATCAAAAGAGGGTTGCCTTCTATTGAGAATTATATAGGGAAGTGGTTAAGATTAATTATATTTACTTGACAATTTCTTGTGATTCATTTTTACTTATTAGCTTTGCTCCTTATTATTATATGTGTGAAACATCAAACATCTATCAAAACAAGAAGAAGAATGACATAGTATATAGGCTGCAATATAGGGCCAAAACCTCTCCTTTTGAGAGGGAAACCCTTAAATCTCTTCTCTTCCTTATAGATTCTTCAGTGGACAAATTGCATGACCTTAAGATTGAGACCAATACCCTCCAATAACAAGAAAAAAATATTTGGATGATGTCCCAACTTTGATCTAGACAAACCCTGTCAAATATCTTCTAGTAACACCTTTTCAACCTCCTGCTACAAGTTTTTCGACTTCCTACTGCAGATTTGAAATTTCAGCTTCCTTGCAATTGTTGATGCCACATGTGGGAACTTCAATCTTCTTCTAGATCCTTCCTCTAACCTTCACTTTCCTTTCCTTGACTCCTAGAGCTTGAGAGTGACCCTTGGTGACCTCCGCTTGAACTCTTTGCCTCCTTTTCTTCAAGATCAAACTTGTAGATGGATGCCCTAGGTTTGTTGCAGAAACCCTAGTCCTCTTTAACACGTTAGAGATAAATATTACCCAAACACAAGTCTCCTTCATTTTCCTTCTTCTTTCCTTCCTTCTCCTTCCTCTTCCTTCGCTAGAATGAGTGTGGGTGAGTGTTCTTCAAGTAGGATGAGCCCTCTTCTATATATGGGCTTCTTTAAGGGTGGATGTGGAACATCCTTTAGGCCAACTTGCCATTTTGTAGGCCAACTTGGTCTTGGAGGCTATTCTGACACTTTTAAAGAAAAAAATTTAATTTTCTTTACAAGTTACAATGTGCCCACTAGATCTGCAACTTGTGACAATGACTCTTTTGACTTCTTGATCTAGGACAAACCCTAGAAGTAATCAATGGGTGCTTGACCTATAAAATAAAAGACCTTGAGCATGAAACCCATGCTCCAATAATAATAATAATAATATTTTTTCTTTCATTTTATAATTTACAACAAAAAAAAATACATTTCATACTTATGAAGACCGAACCTAGTTACACATTTTTCAACACTCCCTGGTAACTAGGGAGGTATTCATAAGAGTTACGTGGAAATTCTCAATCTGAAGAGATCTCATAAGAAGAGTCAGATTGGTAACCCATTTTTCTAGCATCATATCAACCAATGTTGTCACATAGAAAGTGCTTGACTAAAAACTCTATCTCTCCACAAGATCATAGCACAATGCTTGTGAGACCAATGATTTATATACACCATCATCATTGTCTCTCAAGGTACATACTCCACTCAAGTTTTCACCAAGCATGGCCTTCTTTGGACTATTCTTATCTTGGACTTCTAGTCCTCAAAGAATATCGGTCCACAACTATTATCTTGGATTCCCTACCTCATCCTCAAAGAGTATCAGATGCCAGATGGTTACCCAATCCTCCATTCTATCTTCCCAGTTGAATACAAGAATGACATTCCTATCTCTCCCTCTCAACTTGGGAGTATATATCAACCAATCCAAGCTTGTCTCTCAAGTTAACAAGCTTCTTGTTAGGAATACATTTCGTCAATATGTCAAGTACCTGCTCATCAGTAGAGATATATTGTAGCTACAACACACCATTTTATACTAGCTCCCGAATATAATGATACTTTTTGTTTATATGCTTTGTATTTCCATGAAATATTGGGTCCTCAGACAATCGTATACAACTAGTGTTGTCACAATGTATCACTATAGGGTCCATCGGTCCTTCGAATAGGTCAGATAACAACTTCCTTAACCAGACTACTTCCCTGCTTACTTCATAAGCCGCAACATACTCAACCTCAACACTAATCAAAGCAACTGTGTCTTTCTTTATTCTCATCCATGAGATCATGGAAGATCCCAAATTAAAACATCCTCATGTAGTTCTTCTTCCATCTTGCTCGTTGCCTCCCTAATTGGAATTTGTATATCCAATTAAGTTGACATCATTCCTCCTATCATATTTCAGGTAGTAGTGGATAGTTCCTTGCAGATATCTTAGTATATTTTTTGTTGTTATCTAGTGATCATGATTTGGCTCCACTTGGAATTGATTGAGAATATTTACTGCAAAACATATGTTTGGTTGAGTATTCACCAAGTACATCAGTGAGCCAATCAGTAGTATATATTTGGAAGGATCCATCGGGCTCGATGTAGAACTCCTTATTATCTTCAAGTTTGTGATCATTAGAGTGGTCATAGGTTTGAAATCCATCATATTAAACCTATACAACATCTTGATTACGTAATTCCCTTAACCCAGATAAATTTCATCAGGTCCTTACTAGACTTATAGTCCCAAATAGTAATGCGTCATCCCTAGATCCTTCATGTCAAATTATGTTGCTAGTTTCTTCTTACATCATTTAGTTCGAACTTCTACATATATTAAGAGAAGATCATTTGCATACACAAGAATGATTGCAGTTTCTCCATCTATAACCTTGATATAAAGGTTTGGATCAACATACTTTTTATGAATCCTATTCTTTGTAGGTATGCATCCATTCTAGCATACCATGCCCTTGGTGCTTGCTTGAGGCCATATAGTGCTTTATTTAATCTGTAAACATATATCTTCGTGTATTTAACTTCAAATCCCAAAGGTTTCTTTATATAGACTTTCTCATCAATTGTGCTATTCAGAATTTCAGTCTTGACATCCATTTGATGGATGTTCCATCCCATCGATGTTTCCAGAGAGACCAATCAAAAAATTATTGTATACCTTGTTCTCAGACAAAATGTATCTTCATATTTGATGCCTTATTGTTGAGAGAAAACCCTAGCCTCAAATATCATTAGGGGAACTTTGAGGTCTAAAATGGGCCTCCTATGGAAATTATAAAATAATAGTGGAAATAATGAAATAAGATTAGATTACATCATCAAATTTTAGAGGAAAAAAATAAAAAACTATTTTTTCAACTTGTATTTTCAACTTATCTCCCTATTGGTTTACTCAAATTTCAAGCGGAAAAACTTGTTGGATGCATAATTTGATTCCTCATCCGAGTACCCATGTTGCATACTTTCGATGGACCTTGCAACATGAAAAATGTGATTGCAATTACGTTTTTTCATGTATTTATCATTTTTCATGTAGCAAGGCCCATCTAAAATATGCAACATGGGTACTCCTTGGATGAGGAATTAAATTTTTCATCCAACAAGTACTCCTGCTCTAAATTTGAGTAAAAACTTAGGGAGATAAGTTGAAAATATGGGTTGAAAAAATAGTTTTATTATTTTTTAATCTTTTTACTTTTTTACTCCAAAAATGGTGAATCATCCCCCATGGTTGACATCATAATCTTGAATCCTATTGGTTCTTATAAAGTTTATTTTGATTGTACATTTTTCTTAGGAGGCCCATTTTAGACCTCAAAAATTCTCTAATGTTCCTTATACTTATCAATAATTCCATCTGTTGCATGTTTGATCTTGTAGATCCATCTGGAGGTTACCACAGATTTATCTTCGGGACTTGGTACGATCTCTCAAACTCTATTCTTCATTATAGATTGATACTTTTCATTCATGGCATCCTTCCATTCCTGATGATTAACAACCTCTTCAAAAGTGGATGGTTTTGCTTCTATTATTTTTTTCATGTATGCAACATACCCATAATATATCTTAGGTTTCTTACTTTCTCTAAATGAGCCTTTTTCTGCCCCATGATCTTATGCATCAAGTAGAGTATATTTCAACCAATTTGGTCTCTTTGTTTATTCGGGGAGGACCACAGGTTGAATGGTTTCACTGGGACCTTAATCTTCATGATGATATTCTTCTTCTTCCCTCTTAACTTCTTCAAATACTAGAAGTTATTCGTCATTAGAGTCCATGGGAAGTTCCTTATATTTCTTGAATGCGATAATCTCGTCAAATATGACATCTCGACTTAATTCTATATGGTGTCCTTACTTTATGTAGATTCTATAGGCCTTAGAGGAATTGTTGTAACCAACAAATGTTCCTCTCATTCCTGATGGATCCAACTTCTTTCTTTTGTCCTTTGGCATATGAATATATACAGGACACCCAAAGATACAAAGATGGTCTACAGTTGGTTTCTTCCTAGTGAATACTTCTTCAGGAGTCTTGTTGTCTAGGGATATGTGGGGACTTTGATTTTGAATATATATTATTGTCTTCGTATCTTCTCCCCACAATAATTTTGGTAGATCTTGATCATGTAACATAGCCTTTACACTTTCTTCAGTGGATCATTTATTTTATTCTGCAACTCCATTTTTCTCGGGATTATATGGGACTATCAATTCCCTCTTAATCCTAGACTCATTACAAAATGTTATAATCTCCTGGGATGTATACTCTCCTCCATTATCAGATATTAGTATATTGATTCTTCTTTCTGTAAGGTTCTCCACTTCAGAATTGAATTCTTGAAATTTTGTAAATACTTCATCCTTTATTTTCATTAAGTAAAGCCAGATATTTATTAAATGGTCATATATAAATGTGACATAATCTTGATGACCTTCAAGTTATTTAGGAGTCATAGGGCCACATACATCAGAGTGAAAGAGATCCAAGATTTCTTTTGACCATGAAGCACTGCTTCCAAATGGTCTCTTGGTATTCTTACCCAATAAACATCCCTTACATACTCCTTCATGATCTTCTTTTAGCTTAGGTATTCCATATACTATGGAACTTAGAGTTGGGGGGATCTTGAAATGAAGATGACCAATTATTTTATGCCATAGTTCACATGGGATGATTTCAATATGAACAAAGGCTTGAATTAGAGGAGATATCAGCCTATAAATTATTCCTTCTTGAATACCAATTACTCTAGAATTCTCTATACTTGAGTATTTACTCCATACAACAACCTTTACATCAATGAAAGCTACTCTATCACCCTTATCCTCTAGAATTTAAATGGAAAGTAATTTCTTATCAAAACCTGGAACAAATAGGATGTTGTTGAGGTGAACGTTGCTTCCATTCTCCAACTCTATAGAGGTTGATCCAATACCTCTCACGAGATAGATTTTTTTATCTCCAAGTTCCACTGAATAAGAATATTTTCCCTTTGATAAAGTCTTCAATTGTTTGTGATGATCTGTCATGTGCCTAGATGCACCATTATCAATTACCCAAATTTTATCATCTTGGAATGTGTCAGTGAGTGTTGAAAAGAGACCTTCATCATTTTACTCAATTACTCCTTTCTTTGTAGAGAATAAGAGACTCCATGCTTCCTTGATGCATTTCTTGAGATATCTTGCTACCTTTTCACACTTCTTGAAGAACTTATTCGATGTAGAGGAAATGTTCATGATGCGCTTAGCCAACCTTAGCTTTGATACCATGTTGAGAATTCTATAGGGCAATGATTATGATTAATTATATCTACTTGATAAATGCTTCTAATTCCTTTTTACTTATTAGCTTTGTTCCTTATTATTATATGTGTGAAGAATCAAACAACTACCAAAACAAGAAGAATAATGACACATTATATAGGCTGCAAGTCAGGGCCAAAACCTCTCCTCTTGAGAGGAAAAGCCTTAAATATCTTCTCTTCCTTATATATTCTTCAATTTACAAATTCCACGACCTTAACAATGAGACCAATACCAAGACCAAACTCTTTGGATGATGTGCCAAATTCTATCTAGACAAACCCAGTCAAATATCTTCCAAAAGCACCTTTTGACCTCTTGTTGCAATTTTTTCAGCCTCCTACTGCAGATCTGAAATTCCAACCTCCCTGCAACTATTGCTGCCACACGTGGGAACTTCGATATTCCTTTAGAGACCTCCTCTAACCTTCACGTTCCTTTCCCTGAATCCCGGAGATTGAGAGTGACCCTTGGCAACCTTCACTGGACCTCTTTGCCTCCTTTTCTTCAAGATCAAACTTGTAGATAGATGCCCTATGTATGTTGCAAAAAACCTAGTCATTTTTAGCACGTGAGAGAGAAATACTATCCCAAACATAAGTCTCCTTCATCTTCCTTCTTCTTCTTTTTTTTCTCCTTCCTCATCCTTCGCTATAACGAGTGTGAGTGAGTGTGCTTCAAGTAGGACGAGTCCTCTTATATTTATAGGCTTCTTTAAGGGTGGGAGTGGCTCTTCCTTTAGGCTGACTTGGTCTTGGAGAGTATTCTGACACTTTTAACGAAAAAAATAATTTTATTTACAAGTTACATTGTGCCGAGTGGGGCCTTCAACTTATGACAATGACTCTTTTGAATTATTGGCCTAGGACAAAACTTAGAAGCACCCAATGGGTGCTTGACCATAAAATAAAATACCTTGAGCATGAAACTCATGCTCCAAAAATAATAATAATAATTTTTCTTTCATTTTATAATTTACAACAATAAAAAATACAATTCATACTTGTGAAGATCGAACCTAGTTACACATTTTTCAACACCTTCAAGGAGAAAAAAACCCTAACATAACATCTACAATCACATATATGATATAATGATAAAAGGTTGAAATCGACTATGAAATTACAATATTTTATGAATAAATTTTCCAAAAAATATCTCTTTAGGGGCGCTACCCTCAAACCCCTATCGACATGGTGGTGGGCCTTGTAATTAGCTTTCTAATTGTTCAAAAAGATAGCCAAAATTTTGTGCATTTTATTATCAATTGAGGTTCATATCGAAATTGTGAACTATTGTGCATTGTATATGATAGTGCAATATGTAATTATAGTATTCTAAAGAATGTCACAGGGAAAGGTATTAAGATGATTTCACAAGTCACCAAAATAAATCCAAACTGCACTTGCAATCAAAACCACTCTTGCAGAAAATTAAATAGCACATATTTACAGGAAATAAAATAAAATTGCAAGAAATTAAACATAGTGACAATAGAAGGTGACTTTTTCAAGTGTTTTAGATGATCTTGAATTTTGTAACAGAAATGCACATGAAATGTAATAGCTAAAAAATTATATAAATTCACAAGTTATAATATATTCAACCCAAGTTTTGCTATAAATAATCACATCATAAAGGCAATTGCAATTTCTAGAAAATAAGATAAACGAAAAAGTAAATTTGGAAATTAAGTAATTAGATAATACTACAAAACAAAGCATTGTAATTTTAACTGTAGAGTTGAGGAAGTGTGAGTTGCAGAGTTAGCCTAATATTTAAGCTAAAACTCTATTTTCACATCAATTGTAGAAATAACCAAATCACATGTTAGAACTATAATAGTTGCAACATTGTGTAATTAACCAAATTAAATGTTATAGTTGCAGCAATATGTAATTAACCGAATTAAATTCCAGAGTTGCAACACTATGTGAGTAATAGAATCTATTAGACCAGGTTTTAGTAACTCCATGAATTGTATTTGCACTAATGGAAATCATGAATATATACAAGGAGAGGGAGACTATTGGAATTTGTATTCCAATGTCTCTTTGTCTTATCTATTTTTCTATTTACAATATTTACAAGAGTTTCCTAATCCCAAAGATTAGGTGTCAACACTCCCCCCCTTAATCTGAAGGGATGTTGGTGAGGCCAAGCATCATTTTGAATCTTTCAAAATTTTCTCTTCCAAGTGCTTTGGTGATTATTTTTTCAATCTACTCGTTTGTCGAACACTGACGTAGGTGAATATTCTTAGACTCAACATTATGTCGAATTAGATGATACATTGTATTGATATGCTTGGTTCGATCATGGAACTTTGGCTTCTTGGCCAACTTTATTGCAAAAGTGTTTTCAATCAAAAGAGGAGTAGAATGCACTTGTTTCTCTTGTGAATCTTTCAGAGTTTTCCTGAGCCACACAATTTCCTTTGTTGCTTCTGCTGCTACCACATATTCTAATCTGCTGGAATTGATTGATTGTGTGACCTCCAAGAGATAGCTCCTGATCCAAGACTTATAACATAAGATGAAGTATATACTCCATTTTATTTATCTCCATGAAAATCTAAATCAATGTATCCAATCAAGTTGAATTCATCCACCTACATATACTTGAGTCCAAAATCTTGAGTTCCCTTCAAGTACCTTAGAACTCTTTTTGCAACAGACCAATGACCCTCACAAGGCTTTCCCATAAAACTAAAGAGGATTCCAACAGAAAATGAAATTTTTGGTCTGGTAGTAGTCAAGTAGTTAAGGCTTCCTACGAGTTGCTTGTACTTTGTTGCATCCTCAAATTGATTTCGTTCTGTGGATGTGAGATTTAAATTTTGTTCCATTGGATTGGTCAAGGGATTGCACTCGACCATGCCAAATTTTTTCAACATATATCCAATGTACTTTTGAGAGAGGAATATAAACTTCAGATGTTGGGTTACTTCAATGCCAAGATAGTAGTGATTTCATTTCAAAACCTTTCCTCAATTCTTTCATTATGGATGCAATATAGTTTTCATTGTTACCTGTCATTAAAAGATCATCTACATTCACCACAATATATACAATCATTTTTCCGACTTTCTTGAAAGCAAAGTTGCATCATCAAGATCATAATGTTTGAAATTTAGTTTCAGAAGATGCTCAATCAATTTCTCGTACCAGACTCACATGCTTGTTGGAGGCCATACAAGGATTTAACAAGATTGCATACTTTTTGTCCATGTCCCTTCATAAAAAATCCTTCTGGTTGGGACATAAAAACATTATATTTCAAATCTCCATTCAAGAAAGTAGTTTTTATATCCATTTGATGGAATTTCCAATCGTTCAAAGCCACCAAGGTAAAGAGAATTTAGATGGTAGTCCATTTTTTTGTGGGGGGGAAAGTCTCCTCATAATTGACCCCTTCCTTCTGTGCAAAACCTTTTTACATGATCCTATCTTTATGCTTGTCAAGTGAGCCATCTTCTTTATACTTGTTCTTGAAGACCCACTAGCAGCCAATCGGTTTGGATCCCAATGAAGGGTCCACCAACTTCCAAGTTTTGTTCTTTATCAAAACATCACATTATTTTTGCATCGCTTCTTTCCATTCATCATGAGAAGCATATTCTTGAAGGAAGTTTGTTCAAAATATATATAAAAATTTAATTCACAATCATAAGAAATATATATCAATAGGTGAATCAAAATCATCTACATCACCTCCATTCTGTCTAGTAGAGCTTCTTGTTCCTGTATTTCCAACCTCGTCAGCATGAACAATTTCAAGTTTCTTGGAGATCCATTTTAGGACCTCTATACAATGGCCTAGGTTGTTCAATTGACTGAGATGGGACTGAATGAAGATTTAGCCTTCCAATTCTCACAATCACATCACTCAGTTTCTTCTTGATCAGTGGTTGGATATTCATGAGGGGGATAGAGTGCTTCATAAGTAGATTCCATAGATTGATCCATGTTTGGGATCCCACCTTAAATATGTGGAATCTTATTATCAAATTCTTCAAAATAATTTTCATGCCAAAATCAGTCCAAGTGATCAAATTGTCACTCAAAAACATTGTCAGTCTTGGAAGATTCAAGAAGATCACATCTCTAGATATTATAAACTTATTATTTACTGCAGCATAGAAACGATATGCTTTGGAGGTATCTAAGTAACCCAAGAAGATACATTTTTGACTCCTTGCACCAATTTTAGTTCTCTACTCCTTAGGTATCAAGGCATAACATGTGGAACCAGAAACCCTGAGATGCCTCATCGAAGGAATGTGGCCATACTACATTTCATGGGGAGTGTTTTTTTTGAGAGCATGAGATGTACAACTATTCTTAATATACATTGCACATATAACTACATCATCCAAAAACACTATATTTAAATTTTTGAAAAACATCATTGAACGTACCATATTTAAGATTGACTTGTTCATTCTTTCAGCTACACTATTATGTTGAGTATTATAAGGCATTGTTGTTTGATGTTTGATCCCCTGTTGGAAAATATAGTTTTCAAATTCATTTAAAGTATATTCTTTTCCATTACTAGTACAAAAGAGCCAATATGATATTGTGTATCATTTTCAATCCATGCATGAAAGTTTTTGAAAGTTTCAAAAACTTTAGATTTTTTCTTCAATAGATATACCCAACATATTCTGGTGTATTCATGATGTATTTATTACCATTTGTACAAGGAACGCGCATAGGGCCACACAAGTCATAATGAATGAGTTCAATATTTCTATGTGTTATGGAATGATAATCATGAAAAAATTGTTTTATTTTCTTTCCTAAGATACACACATCACATTACTTAAGTTTCCTAGGAATTGTAGGAAAACCAGTAACACCATTTCTCTTCAATAAACATAGATTGTCATTGTTTAGATGTCCAAATACAACATGCCACAAGAGAATGAATGGTAGTGTACATTTATGAAATTGATAACTATATGCAAATTTTGTGCATGAGAAAAGGTTCCTTGCAGCTTCAATAATCTTTATTCTTCTATCCTAGTCATGAAAAGTGAGTTGTTTGATGATTTTCTGACCTCAACCTTGCCATCAAACATATGGACGGAATGTCCTTGTTGGAGGACATGAACCAAATACATAAACTTTCTTCACAAATCTGGGAGATAGAAAACATAATGTAGAAGATATTCTGGGAGACAAGGCAGTTTGAGCCTGATGGTGCCAAGCCCTAATGGCTTGAGTTTTGACTTGTCTACAAAGTAGACTGCTCCATCAACATTATCAATGAATTTTTCAAATAAATCTCTTCTAAAATTCATGAGGAAAGTTGCTCTTGAATCAAGCAACCATGCATCTTTACATGAATAAAGTGAAGCATTATACAAGTCTTCAGTTACTCCAATATTGCAATTTTCCACAACATAATGAGTTGATTCAAGTGCTTTAAATTTCCTTTGATATGGAAATTTTCCTTTCTCATTACCCCTTTCCTGTCTGATCTTGTCCCAAGAGAGCTTACATGTCGAAGCATCGTTTCCCTTTTTGTTACATTGTATGCAATAAAGATCAGGTCTTCCTCCTTGATAATGTATTCCCTCTGCCTCTATTATTCTTCTTTCTATGTATTCTTCAGCCACCTCTTCCTCTAGAAGAATCATGTGCCTGATTATTATGTTTTTGTGCAAGGCACACAAATTCTTCAAAATACTGAGTAGCTATGTTCTTCTTCCCAAAATCATTCTCTCTTCAACAAACTTCTCCCTAAGAGAATAAAAGGAAATCTCCTTAAGTTTACCACTAGCTTGTAATGGATCAAGGTAATGGGAATAAGTGGGATATAGTGTCGCTTGTGAGAGTAATATCCATCTGGTAGTTTCTATATCATGCATAATGGATCTTATTTAATAGGCTAAGGAAATGGGATCATCATCTTTCAATTCGAAATTGAACAGTTTGATCATTAATTGGACTACTTCAAGCTCAGAGTGTGAGTCATATAAATATTTCAGCTTATTTAAGGCTTCAAAGGAATTTGTATATGGAATAATATGAAGACTCGCCTCTTCATTGACTGATGATGCAATCAAGGCATAGGCCTTATTATTCGCGTTCTCCCATATGGCGAGCTCTTTGTCAGAAGTGGGATTCTCAAGAGGATTTCCATCTTCTCCTTCACATACTCCTTTCAATAACTCATTAAAATTCAAGGTATGTTATATCTTCCTAGACCATTCATGGTAGTTCTCTTTGCTAGAGAGAAATATTCTAACTATAGAGATGAATTAATTCATCATCAAAAAGAATTATCTACTTTCAACAATCAAAGCCTTACTCTCTTCCATTTTTGTAATTATCTAAACTAATTGAATGTAGTATGTTTATATGGAAATGCTTTAATGTGTGTGTTAACCCTATGCATATAAACCCTACCACTTATACCATTACATATAATATATTACAATTCCAACTTATATAAATATTTCGAACATATAATGTTATGCCCATCACACATATATTTTGGCTTCATTCATACCATACACAATTTAACACTTTTTGGATATATGACCCAACACATATGAATGACTATATGTCATAAAAACTTTAACATAACCATACAACCAAACCATAGAAACCACAATCATGGTTTTTGACACCAGATATAATATATATTTAAGGCATTCATCGCAATAGAGTTCACGATATTCAAAATAAATTCAATGCAAAAAGAATGTATATTCCATCACTACACCGTATCCAAATGCACAATGGAGCATACCATTACACGGAATTACCACCCATCACACATGAATTCAATGCTCAACACAGGTTCCACATCTCATGATTTTAATCAACACATGATTCATTATTCAACATAACCAACAACAATGATTTCAACACATTCTTCAGTATTGTTCAATGTTGCTTCAACAAAAAGCATCAACGCAATTGACTTCATACATAATACTGCTACAACTCCTTTCAGAGAATTAACACACTTAATGCTGGAGAAGGTCCATTGCACAGAGATGAGTATGAGCCAACACATGCAAAACTCAATGCTCCAAATTTTGGCAGAGGAACGGAGGATAATGGAAGGGTAAAATGAAGGAAAATGGTAGAGAATAGCGAGAATTACATGCTAAATTAGGACTTGTTGCTCTAATATCATGTCAGACCACATTTGAGTGACTCCATGAATTTTATTTTCATTAAGGTAAATCATGAATATATAGAGGGAGATCATTGGAATTTGTATTCCAATGTCTCTTCGTCTTCTCTATTTTTTTATTTACAATATTTACAAGAGTTTCCTAATATAAAATATTAGGTGTCAAAAAAATCAAAGTTACAAAAATCTTTAAATAACAAATTCAAAGTTGTAGTAGTATGATAAATATTAGAATCACTAGAAATAAAGAAATGCAAATAAAATTATAGCTACACTACAATGTAGAGAATTTACCTAACTAAGGAGGGGGCATACCTCCTTAGACAAGGGATTGGTTAAAGAAATAACAACGTGCTAGCCAATAGCCACACCATGAATTCGATTTGGAAAGAAACAAGAACTTATATTATAAAAAATAAATTACATTCATAAACTAGTTGTCTCTCAAGATTCTAGATTTCAAATTGATTCATTGATCATTCTGCTCATCTCTTGTTTTTCTTCTTACACAAATATCTAGACTATATTAGGAGTTCGATAGATATGAAAAAATAATTGTTCCATTTTTACAACAAATTCCTTCAGAAGATAGAAATTCGAGAAAATGTTGACTCTATTAGCTATATGACAAGTGGAAACTAGGTCACATTTTCCTTATGAAGCGACCAATTTACCTTGTCACTTTAATATCTTAAGAGAATGGTTGGTTGAATGATATGGATGATTTGTTGGTGATGTTAGCACTCCACAATTCTCCAAAGGCTGAAAAGGAGAGACTGACAAAGTAAACCACAAGCCACTTTGGACTAGTAGCTAGCCCTATTAGGCTAAGAGGTCTCTCTCAATTAGATCACAACCAAGGATTGACTGTGACATGAAAGATATTAGGCTAGATATGATAGGCCTGGGTAGGTTTTAAATTTTTTAGGGTTTCATGTTGGATCAGGGATGAAACCAAGTAGCTAGGTCTAGGGATCAAAGGGTTTACATCTGTAAAAATATAAAGGAGTAAGGTAGAAATGGATTTATGATGGCTTTATGGTTTTGTAGGTATGGTGGTGAGTCTAAAAAGGTAGAGGGATTTAATGAGCATGTTCATTCATGAATTCATTAAACTGGAAGCATGAAACACAAAATGACATTTCCATATAAACATAGCTAAATTAATAGAATTCTTCCTATAAACTAGAAGGAAATCCACTGAAGATGCAAGATATGAAAGAGGATATATATATCATTCAATAAAGAATATAACAAAGAAAATTCATGATCATAAACTCACTGCACATGAATTCCTAGATAATAGTTGCAACTGCATCCATTGATTTCTGAAAATAGGAGTGAAAGTACAAGCTGCAAGATTACAATCCACTTATGTCCAACGTGTCAAATGACTCTGAAAATGATAGATATAGACCAAAAAAACATCTACCCTCTATCAGGGGTCGAATCCATCAGCTTTGGAGCTGATTACATGATAATATCAAAAAAACTCTAATTTCTAGTGGAGGTAAACCAATTCACCTCATCATAGGAAACTAGATACATTTGACCAAAATTACATTAACAAGCATGTATCTACCATATTTCACTATTTATCAGCTCAATTAAACTCAATGACAACACAAAATCATCATCATTCATCAATTACACATGTAGAAAGTCAAACTGGGTCAAACTTCATGTGAAAAATTCTTACTGGAGAAAGCGTAACGAAATCTGGAGAAAGCGTAGCGAATTGGTAGAAGTGGCTTTTGGAGGCCTTCTCGAGGTCCAAATATTGATCTGAAAGATGTTATGGAATTCCCTGTATGTCTGCTACATGATAGGCACATAAATCACTTAAAAACATGGCTCCTAGCACTCCAAAACTTCATTCTCCTAAGAGTACTCAGAAAGCGTAATGTGGCCTCCAAAAGTAGGGCAAAAAGGTCATTTTTTGCATGTTTTTGGGCATTTTGACCCCCTAAAAGTGGCTGACATGGCTCAACCTCTGACTAGGATTGATATGCTCATCAAGAGGAATCCAAAAATTATGAGTTTTCATCCAATGGACCCCCCCAACAAAAGCGTAGCATGGCCCACACTACGCTTTTTCCAGTATGACTAGTTTTCTGAATTTCCAATTTTTATCAAAATTTCTCAAAATACAAAATTTGCTCCAAAACTCCTCAAAATTGGTCCATAGGTGCCTCATAAGGTATGTTATGCCACTAGGGAATCATTAGTGAGAATATCCAAGTTTTCCTTCTCCTTTTGACTTTTAAGGGTTTCCTTCAATTTGGCTTGCAATTGTTTGACTTTGACATTACAAATCTGATTTCTTGCATAGTAGTGGTCATCCATGTGTTAATGTATCTTGGTGTCCATGTTGGCCTTGTCAAGGAGCTTCTCCAAGTGAATATTGACTTTCTCAAGCCAAAACTCCTTGTTTTCATTGATTTCCATGGCTATTCTTTCTTCAAAAATCAACTCTTCATTTGGTGGATTTTTCTCTATTTCCTTCTGCAATGCTCTTTTGAGACCCATGGTCCTTGGTCTCTTTCTTTTCACCTACTCTTCATGCTTCTCTGACTCTTCACTATCAGCCACTGCTTACCTTTCATATCATGCATGTTAGCCTCAAACTAAATTTTCTCCAAAGACAATTGTTTTGCCTTCAACTGATTGTTTTCTTGCTCTAGGAAGGAAATGATGAAATCATCCCTTGCCAAGTTGTTTTGGAGTTCTTTGATCTGATAATATTTTTCCTTGATGATCATCTCTAGGTTTTCATGTTATTCATTGGCCTCCAAGTCTACTAAGTCAAAATCATGCTCCTCATCATGCATAGATGTCTCCTGCTATGAATGTAATCTCTGCTCTGCTGATGTGGGCTTGGCCCCTTCCTTAATCTGAGGAGAAAACACAAGCCTTCTGCCTCTATGGTAGGTCTTAGTGACCTCAATCTTCCTCTTCATTGAAATGGTGCTAGGCGAGCCAACCTCTACATGTATAGAAGGTGTTGAAGGTGTTGATGGTGCTAATGGAGAACTAGGGCTAGTAGGTTGGCTACTATAAGAGAAAAAGACATCTGCCTACATGAAGGTATCCCAAGAGATGTTATTCTTCTCAAGCTGGTGTAAAACAATGATTTTGATAAGAGCATGATGGAAGAGGTGTGAAAAAATCTGAATATTACTTATGCAGAAACCCTATTATTAAATCACGATTTACTTCTCCTACTTATACAAGTTATTAATATGAAATGTTTAGTATTAACATTGAATTAAACACTTAAACAACCTACATAGATATAGATCTAAATTGAATACATGCACATAGACAAAGTGACACACAAGATTTTCTGGACAATTGTCCCCATAAAAACCCAATGCGAGAAACCGTACTTCTAGCTGCTAGAGGGTTTATATTATTAATTAGATTATAAGTACAACAAATTTGGGCACCTTAATGGTTAACCCCATAGAGAAATACAAAAAAATGCAGGAATAACTTTGTTCTGGAGATGGAGAAACTGATTGATTCACACCCTCAAATGGGATTTATAGAACTCAACATTTTTTGGTCTTTAGAAACCCAATTTCTACTCTGAATCCCTCTACGTCAGCTCTGTTAGACTTTGTTTTCCCTTGTGTTGCTCAGGAGAGGCCTTCGTAACCCCATACTCGGTTACATAGTCCCTGCGCTGCCCTAGCTGGGCCTGCGTAAGCCCTGATGGCCTCCTGCTACCTCTGTGTTGCCCTTTCTGGGCCTGCGTAGCACCTGCATAGCACTAAATCCCTCTATGCCCGCAACTGCTACGTATATGTTGCTCCCTCTACGCTGCTCTAACTACTGCTTCTCTGACTCTTGCTGAATCTTGGCTCTGGGATCAGATCATCCCCTTATCCAATACTACCCCTTGCTGCAGCCAAAACACTTCTAGAATTTCTTAGCAAACCATGCCCTATAATTTCAGCTTAGTATTAGTGCTTTGCCTCCGTGTGCATTCTCCAACTGACCCCAAGCCTTTCCTTTATACTTTTCTCCTTTTGAAACCAACGACCATGATCTAATCTTGACTTGACGGCTAAGATTAAAAGAAAGCTTTATCCGTGTGACTGAAGTCATTTCCATCACATGTTTTAATTAATTACCTTTAATCCTTTAATTTTCCTAAGTTAGACTTAGGGTCCTTAATTAAAAATATTAATTATTAATTTTCTCTTAAACTGGATGGAATTTCTCATATCCCTTTCTGGGTCTTGGAGATATCATCTACTCTAGTCCCTCCACAAATTTTGGGAGCTAGAGCACATCCGAAGCTACCCCAACACTCAAAATATCAACACTCCCTCTTAGCGAGGAAAGTGCTCTAGCACAACACTACTTCACCCCGAAGTTTTGCACTGATCTCTAGTGTGGGTCTTTATGCTGATGCTTGGCATGTTGTCCTTCATCACTATGCTATTTCTGCTCTTCCGTACTGCTGCCCATGACGCTACCACCACCATTGCCACATCTGTACTACAACTCCCTCTCAATCTGCTGCATCGTGTTGCCAATTGCTGCACTGCAACTCAGTTGTTGAGAGAAACAACTGAAAACCCCTACCCAATCTTTGAAAGACAAGTCATTTGGGCTGCATCCTCTTCACTGGATATCCATAGGCTACTGTGTTGGAAATATTTTCATTGATGGAAAAGGAGATCAAGAGAGATCAGCGTGTGCAACAAGTGCAATAACCAAAAGAACAAGCTCAGGATAGATTCACAGAAGCAGCAAAGAAGCATAGGCAGCATAGGTAGCAGAGGCATCGAAGACAACAGAGGTAGCGAGGGTAGTTGAACAGCGAAGGAAAAGGCGTGCAACAGAGGCAACGAAGGCAGCAGAGGCAGCGAGGGCAGTTGAACAGCGAAGGTAGAGGCATGCAACAGAGGTAGCGAAGGAAGCATTTGAACAACGAAGGTAGCAGAGGCAGCGAAGGCTAAACCTCGTGCACATCTTATGAGCGCAGTTAACGTTGATCTGGGATCAACGGTACCGCGGGGGCACAAACAGCCCGATGGTTAACCCAAGGGGGTGCCTCCGCAGTTGACCCGCCCATCGGGCATTGACCGCAGATCGACAGTTGTCATTCACTGCGGTAGCACATGCCTGATGACCATTCCATACCAAGGAATGCCTCTGCAATGCTATGAACTAGGACCCGCTTTCCTAAAGCCCAAAAGTACAATCGTGGACCGAAGTGATCAACGGATGTGATTAAAGGAGATCGACGGCAAAGATTATATCGCAATAAAGTGGGACCCGATCGCATATCGGACATCGCAAGCTTAGGAGAATAAGCGCTTGAGAATTAGGTTAAATCGCCGAAGCGCGAAGTGCGATAATGAACTGGCGATGCAAAGTTGCGATGTGAAGTAGTGATGCGAATTTCATCGCATATCGCAATTGGAGCAGGAGGAATATCGCATATCGGGAGATCAGATGGACGAAGGCACATTGGGTAACAGGATTCACTGAAGTGCGATAAAGAGAGTGGACGTGATACAGATCGAAGCTAAAACCTAGAGCATTTCAATTCTGGGAGTATGGGATTTCTCATTGTTAAATCGCATCAAAGAACAAAGGAGCATTAGAACATAAAACGTTAAAACCTGCGGGCAAGCGAAATGTGATGCACTATGATTGGTCACTGTGTTGTGGGACCCTTCAACCAAAGTTAAATCCGGGGCTAAGTTTTTTATGAAGAAAACCATGGAAGCGGAGGTCGACTCGGTTTACAAAGGAAAGCCCTGAAAATATGAAAAAGGACCCGGAGCATGAGCAGAACAGTGTGATGAAGGATTGACCGTAGAGGCATGTAAATCATCGGCAATGGTCAAACGATACGTGGAACCAGAAATGACAAATAAGCGGAATAGTGAAGGCAGGATTACAAAACCGGTAAGTGTTTGTCGCACCGCTTTTGGAAGATAAGTGGTAAAAGGTGAAACAAACGCGATAGCGTTAAGAGGGCGATACGTGGCATTCTAAAACCACCTATTTCGCATAGGTTGGGAACAATTAAATAAAATGCAACTTTATGTGCGAATTCCGTCATATTGGAAAGTTAAGAAAAGGTGAAGTCTGATGACCATCCGATTGATGAAAGGTTTATATGCATGTGAACGCAGCACAAAAGACACAGGTAACGTAAGAAACATAACAGTTATGCAGCAGAGCTAGAATATAACAACAGAGACTTAAAAGACAGTGACAACAGTAGAAAAGACAAATATATGGCGAACCAAGAGATGAAAGGGCTGAATTGAAATATTATTGTATCTGTAAATGTAAATGATTTAATTATTTTTATTTTATGTGATGCAAAGGCAAGTCTTCGTACGCAAAGCAAAACTCCAATTTAATTTTGAAATGAGTAGATAGTGTTGTAACCTCCTGAAATGATGAGCGAGAAAATGAGATGGTGGAAGGCAAAGAGTTGTGCATGTTCACTTCATATTCCTTGTAGAATGAAAACAGTCATAAAGCTATCTATATAAAACATGTAATATCGGTATGCATAGAGTAGTTAGAGAGTGTAAGAAGAAGAAGGAGAAAAGAGAGGAGTTGTGAAGATCCAAAGATGATATAAAGAAAATTTGAAGGCTGGAAGGACAACAGTAAAGAAGGAGAAAAACAGAGTTGATATCTAGGTAAATCAACATATGATTTTATTATACAGTGAGGAAGTTGGTGCTTCCATATCAAGTTGTAGCTTGATATATTTCCAATTGTAGTTGGTTGAGGTAGGAGCCTCCTGTAGGTTGTAGCCTGCAGAAAATAGATGGGAGTTGGAGCTTCCTTACAAGTTGTAGCTTGCAGAATTGAGGTAGGAGCCTCCTGTAGGTTGTAGCCTGCAGAAAATAGATGGGAGTTGGAGCTTCCTTGCAAGTTGTAACTTGCAGAATTGAGGTAGTAACCTCCTGTAGGTTGGAGCCTATGGAAAATCAGTGGTGAGAGGGAGTTGGAGCTTGCCTTTGCATCACAAAAATAATCGGATGTGATTTTCTCCCTTATAGGTTTCCACTTATATATGTTGTCTATGTGCATGATGATTATGTGTTGATATTCAGTATTTAATCTGCTTAATACCTGCTGCTCACTTATTAATATTGTTGTTCCATTGTATATTAAGTTGATCACGAAATGAAGATGTAAATAAGTGTAAAAGAAAGTTTTACAAGACCATGACTGCATTAAACTGATTCACCCCCTCTCTCAGTTTAACTAAGGGTTCAAAAATTGATATCAGAGCGAGTTCCTTCTGTATCAATTTAACAACTGGAAGGAGATCCTAGGTCCCCAAGATGGCTAGTCTAGAAGGATGCTCAACAAATAAAGCCCCTTTGTTTACTGGTACAAATTATGCCTTCTGGAAAATAAGAATGAGGGCATACATAATGTCTCTAGGAATATAATTTTAGGCTGCTGTGGATTTGGGATATGCCCCAAAGGATTCTGACACAGAGAAAGAAGCCAAACAAGATTTTATAGCTAATGCCAAAGCCATGAATGCTCTCTTAAGTGGTCTGTGTGAGGCAAAATTTATCAAAGTAATGCACAACAAGACTGCCAAATAAATATTGGATACATTAGAAAGTATCCATGAGGGAGATAAAAAGGTGAAGATGGCCAAACTTCAAGTCTATCGAACCCAATTTGAAAATATAAAAATGAATGAAGAAGAAGATGTTGCCAGCTTCTTCTTAAAGTTTGTAGAAATTGTGAATAATATGAAAGCTCTAGGAGAAACCATTAGAGAATGTGTAATTGTTCAAAAGATATTGAGATCCTTACCATCTAGTTTTAATCCCAAGGTTTATGCCATAGAAGAAACAACTGATTGGGAAACATTGACCATGAACCAATTACTTGGAAACTTAACAACATATGAGATGAGACTTCCACAGAGGAAGTCAAATGTGAGGGAGGCAGCCTTTAAGGCTGAGAAGAGAAAAGAAGAAAAGGAAGATACATGCTCCTTCTCTGATGAAGAAGAGGCCAAATTTATCAGAACATTGGATAGAGGCTAAGTATAAAGGTAAACTTCCATTTAAATGCTTTAACTATGGAAGAGTTGGGCACTATGCATCACAGTGTCCTTACAAGAAAACAAAGAATCAGACTCAAGAGACAGAGAAAACCAAAACTAATAACTGGCAGAAAGGGAAGAGATTCAATAGAAAATCCCTTTATGCTCAGCAAGATAGCAGTGCATCTGAAAACTCAGATGAATCCTCAAATGAAGAAGGAACCTCTGAATTTGTGTTGATTGGCCAAGGAAGAGTCTGAAGGATTCCTTCTAGAAGATGAGGAAGAAGGTGAGGTAGATCTTGAGGGGGAGCTAAGAAGTGCCCTGGAGGAAATAGACAGACTTAAACTCAAGTGGAGAAAACAAAAAGACATCCTCCTCAAATAGGTAAAAGAGGTACCAAATTCAGAAGACCTCATTCAATTGAAAGTAGAACTTGAAGAAGCCAAGAAGGTGGAAGACATTCTACTAAAGCAAATTAAAGATAAACATCAAGAGCAAGAGAAATTGGAAGAAGAAGTGGTATGCTTGAGAAAGAAACTAGAAAACACCCAAAGGGAATTGTCAATGAACACTCCTTTAATGACAAGCACTGAACAGTTGGACAAGATTCTAAATGCTCAAAGGTCTCCTCTCATAAAGGCTAGGATAGGATATGAAGGAGAAACCAGTAAGTCCAAGGTAGAAGATAACAATAATATCAATTTTGTAAAATCTGTAAAGGATAATGAAGCAGCTCAAAAAGGAACTACAGAAGTAGAAGCCAACAAGAACTTTATGTGTGATGAAACAAACATAAACAAGCAGCAACATCAAGAGACAAAGAATGAGAGGAAGAAGCAAGTAGTTTCAAAAAGCTCAATTGTTCCTGAAGATCAATTGAACAAGTTCGGAAGATCTCAAAGGAGATTCTTTCCTCCTATGAGGAATGTCACTTGTTTTTCTTGCCACAAACTGGGACATATTGCTACATACTGTCAGACAAAGATAATCGATTTCAACCAGCAAAGGATGCAGAAATTGGAAAGACTACCTCAAGCAAACAAATGGAGAGAACAACCCTTCACCAGGTACACTAATCGTTTCCATGGGTATTTTTTTTGTTGTAAGGGGTTCGTCCATAAAGCCATGGAGTGCAGAACGTATGGACAAAGACTGATGTTTAAAACCTCAAGGAGATTCATGAACAATGGAGAATTCACTCATATACGTAATCCATTCAGAAACATAATCAAATGCTTTGGCTGCCATCAAATCGAGCACAAGTCTAACAAATGTCCTCTCAAATAATGTGGTCCATTGTCTCAGAAAAGGTGCCAAACAAATAGCTACCTGCAGTGGAAAAAGAAGTTGAATAGGTGTGACCTGTCTCTAATAGCTCAAGATTAGAAAAGCCAATGGTATATGGACACTGGATGCTCAAAGCATATGACTGGGGATTGAAGCAATTTTGTAACCTTTGATGAAAATAAATCTGGAAATGTAACATACGAAAATGATAAAGCAGGGAAAATCAAAGGAAAAGGCTCAGTCAATCTAAATAATGGAAGAGGAGAGGCTCAAGATGTACTATTTGTGGATGGGCTCAAAGCCAATTTGCTAAGCATCAGTCAAATGTGTGATAAAGGCTATGAGGTCCTTTTCAGAGCCCAAGATTGTGAAGTAAGATTGAGCACCACAGGAAAGACCTTGATCAAAGGTGTTAGAACAAAAACTAATGTCTATATATTGGAAGAAGAGAATGAAGCATTCCACATAAGCAAATTTGATGAATCATGGTTATGGCATAGAAGATTGGGACTCTTAAACTTTGACCACATCATCAGTCTGAGCAAGAAGAAAGTAGTCAGAAATATTCATACAATAAAGAAGCCTCCAAATACCATACGTAAATCCTGCCAATTGGGCAAACAGACCCGCACATCTTTCAAGACCAAAGATGAACTATCTACAAGTAGGCCACTTCAACTTGTACACATGGACTTGTGTGGACCTTCAAGAACTAATGCACCAGGTGGAGAATCTTATTTCATGTTAATAATAGATGATTTTACCAGATTGACGTGGGTGGCATTTCTCAAATATAAATCTGAAGCAATTGAGAAATTCAAGATATTCAAGGCATTGGCAGAAAATAAAACAGGATGCAAGCCAAAATGCATCAGATCAGATAGAGGAGGTGAATTCACAGACTATGATTTTGCAGACCTATGCAATGAACATGGGATAAAACAACAATTTACAATTGTAGGTACACCTCAATAGAATGGAGTGGCATAAAGACAAAACAGGTTAGTACAATAGATTGCCAGAGCCATGCTGCAAGAAAGTAACATTCCCCAAACCTATTGGGCAGAAGCAATACACACAATTGTTCACATTCTCAACAAAGCTCATCTAAGACCAAATTGTGATAAAACTCCTTACGAATTATGGCATGGTAAACCAGCATCAATCAAGCACTTTAGAGTCTTTGGAAGTAAGTGTTTCATAAAAATTAATGATGAAAAACTGGGGAAGTTTTATGCAAGAGCTGATGAAGGAATATTTTTAGGATATGCATCCAAGAGTAAGGGTTACAGGTGTTACAACAAAAGACTGCACAAAATTGTGGAAAGAATTGACGTAAGAGTTGACGAAGATCTACCAAACAGTACAAGAAACACAAGCTGTGCCAATCCTCCAGATGATCATGAAGTTGAGAACCAAGATAATGATGAACATAACAAGACAATAGAAGATATTGAATTAAACTCAAAGGGTCCCTCAAGATACACTCAAAAGAACCATCCAAAAGGTCAAATCATTGGGGACAAAAGTGTGGGATTCCAGACAAGAAGACAACTTGTTGAACAGATAGAAGAAGTATATCTAGCCATGCTATCTCAAATAGAGCCAAAGAAGTTCAAAGAAGCCAACAAAGACAAAAACTGGGTAAATGCTATGAATGAAGAACTGGACCAAATTGAGAAGAACAATACCTGGGAATTAATTCCAAGACCCACTGGGAAAAATGTCATTGGCACAAAATGGATATTCAAGAATAATATGAATGAACAAGGGCAGTTAATCAGAAATAAAGCCAGACTTGTATGCAAGGGATATTCACAAATTGAAGGACTTGATTATGATGAAACCTTTGCCCCTGTAGCCAGGATGGAAGCAATCAGAATGTTTTTGGCATTTGCATGCTATCATGATTTCAGGGTGTATCAAATGGATGTGAAGTTTGCCTTCCTGAATGGAGATTTAGAGGAAGAAGTCTACATGGAACAACCTAAAGGATTCTCATTAACAGAGAAGAATGACTATGTGTGCAGATTAAAGAAAGCCTTCTATGGTCTGAAACAAGCTCCTCGTGCATGGTATTCAAGATTGGACAAATACTTGCAAAAACAAGGGTTTAAGAAAGGAGGAGTAGATAGCAATTTGTACATAAAGGCTAATGAAGATGAACTCTTAATTGTAATAGTATATGTAGATGACATCATGTTTGGTAGCAACAAATATGAGTTAGCAAAAGGATTTCTCAAGAAATGAAATCATAATTTGAGATGTCAATGATTGGAGAGCTCACCTTCTATTTAGGACTTCAAATTCAACAAAAGAACACTGGAATATTCATTTCGCAAGAAAAATACTTAAGAGAAATGTTGAAAAGGTTTCAAATGGAAGACTGCAAACCTATATCAACTCCCATGATCACTGGATGCAAACTCTGTGCTAATGATGGATCAATAGATGTATGTCAAAAACTTTACAGATCCATGGTAGGAAGTCTACTATATCTAATTGCTTCTAGACCAGACATTATGTTGGCAGTAGGACTTGTAGCAAGATATCAAGCAGCACCAAAACAAAATCACTTACTTGCAATCAAGAGAATATTTAGATATCTACAAGGAACCTCACATTATGGCCTATGGTATCCAAAAGGAAAAATTTTCACACTGACAGCATACACAGATGTAGATTGGGCCAGTTGCGTGGATGACAGGAAAAACACAAGTGGAGGTGATTTTTATTTGGGAAAAAGTATGGTGGCATGGCTAAGCAAGAAGCAAACTTCTATCTCTTTATCTACAATAGAAGCAGAATAAATAGCAGGAGCAGCATGTTGCACACAAATAATGTGGATGAAACAAACTCTCCAAGACATGAAGGTAAGCATTGATGAACCCATTTCTATCAAATGTGACAATACAAGTGCAATAAGTATATCAAAAAATCCTGTACTTCATTCAAAAACAAAGCACATCCCATAAGTACCACTTCCTCAGAGAAAATGTAGCACATAAATTAGTAAAGTTGGAATATATACCAACCAAGGAACAAACAATAGACATCTTCACAAAACCTCTTGCTAAAGAACCATTCAAATATCTAAGAGACAAACTAGGGGTAGTGTCTACAGATGTTACTCTCTAACATGATCAGAAATTAAAAAAAAAAAATTTAAAGGTTGCATACAAGGAACAGGACCAGTGCAGAAGACAAGTGATAGTCAATATCTGACAAGAAAGCATCATTCCAGGGGGAGAGCAGTCAATAAAAATTGTCACAAAAGAGCTAGAGAAATGGAGCAGTGCATGGAACAGGTCCTCAAGATCAGAGTATTATGAAAAGATAGAAACCACACTGGGAAAAGTGAAACCCTTTTCCATTGATGCCAAAGGGGGAGGAAAAGCAAGAAAAATAAGAAAGGCTCTTCTGTAAAGTAGGTAGAGGAAGAAAGACAAGATAATTCTCAGAATGAAAGGGGGAGGAAGTCCTGAAGGAAGTATGGGAGTGTTGGTGGATGTGTTGCCATCAATGCCAAAGGGGGAGACTGTTGGAAATATTGTCATTGATGGCAAAGGAGCTCAGGAAAGATCGACGCGTGCAACAAGTGTAATAACCAAAAGAACAAGCTCAGGAGAGACTCGCAGAAGTAGCAAAGAAGCATAGGCAGCATAGGCAGCAGAGACAGAGAAGAAAACAGAGGTAGCGATGGAAGTTGAACATCAAAGGAAGCGGCGTGCAGCAGAGGCAGCGAAGGCAACAGAGGCAGCGAGGGCAGTTGAACAGCAAAGGTAGAGGCGTGCAGCAGAGGCAGCGAAGCCAACAGTTGAACAACGAAGGCAGCAGAGCCAGCGAAGGCTAAACCTCTTGCACATCTTATGAGCGCAGTTAACGTTGATTTGGGATCAACAGTACCGCGGGGGCACAAACAACCCAATGGTTAACCCAAGGGGGTGCCTCCATAGTTGACCTGCCCATCGGGTGTTGACCACAGATTGACGGTTGTCATTCACTGTAGTAGCACATTCTTGATGACCATTCCGTACCAAGGAATGCCTCTGCAGTGCCGTGAACTAGGACCCACTTTCCTAAAGCCCAAAAGTACAATCGTGGACTGAAGTGATCAACGGATGAGATTAAAGGAGATCGATGGCAAAGATTATATCGCAATCAAGTGGGACCCGATCGCATATCGGACATCGAAAGCTCAGGAGAATAAGCGCTTGAGAATCAGGTTGAATTGCCGAAGAGCGAAGTGTGATAATGAACTGGCGATGCAAAGTTGCGATGCGAAGTAGCGATGCGAAGTTCATCGCATATTGCAATCGGGGCAGGAGGAATATCGCATATCGGGAGATCAGATGGACGAAGGCACATTGGGTGATAGGATTCGCTGAAGTGCGATAAAGAGAGCGGACGCAATACAGATCAAAGCTGAAACCTAAAGCATTTCAAGTCCGGGAGTATGGGATTTCTCATTGTTAAATCGCATCGGAGAACAAAGGAGCATTAGAACATAAAACGTTAAAACCTGCGGGCAAGCGAAATGCGATGCACTATGATTGGTCACTGCGTTGTGGGACCCTTCAACCAAAGTTAAATCTGGGGCTAAGTGTTTTATGAAGAAAACCATGGAATCGGAGGTCAATTCGGGTTACAAAGGAAAGACCTGAAAATATGAAAAAGGACCCGGAGCATGAGCAAAACAGTGTGATGAAGGATTGACTGTAGAGGCATGTAAATCATCGACAATGGTCAAACGATATGTGGAACCAGAAACGACAAATAAGCGGAACAATGAAGGTAGGATTACAAAACTGGTAAGTGTTTGTCGCACCGCTTTTGGAAGATAAGTGGTAAAAGGTGAAACGAATGCGATAGCGTTAAGAGGGCGACGTGTGGCATTCTAAAACCACCTATTTTGCATAGGTTGGGAACAGTTAAATAAAATGCAACTTTATGTGCGAATTCCGTCGGATTGGAAAGTTAAGAAAAGGCAGAGTCCGATGACCGTCCGATTGATGAAAGGTTGATATGCATGTGAACGCAGCACAAAAGACACAGGTAATGAAAAAAACAGTTATGCAGTAGAGCTATAATATAACAGCAGAAACTGAAAAGACAGTGACAGCAGCAGAAAAGAAAAATGTATGGCGAACTAAGAGCTGAAAGGGCTGAATTGAAATATTATTGTATCTATAAATGTAAATGATTTAATTATTTTTATTGTATGTGATGCAAAGGCAAGTCTCCGTAGGCAAAGCAAAACTCCAATTTAATTCTGAAATGAGTAGACAGTGTTCTAACCTCCTAAAATGATGAGCGAGAAAATGAGATGGTGGAAGGCAAAGAGTCATGCCTGTTCACTTCATATTCCCTGTAGAATGAAAATAGTCATAAAGCTATCTATATAAAACATGTAATATCGGTATGCATAGAGTAGTTAGAGAGTGTAAGAAGAAGAAGGAGCAGAGAGAGGAGTTGTGAAGATCTAGAGATGATATAAAGAAAATTTGAAGGCTAGAAGGACAACAGTAAAGAAGGAGAAAAATAGAGCTGATATCCAGGTAAATCAGCATATGATTTTATTGTACAGTGAGGAAGTTGGTGCTTCCATATCAAGTTGTAGCTTGATAGATGTTCAGTTGTAGCTGGCTGAGGTAGGATCCTCCTATAGGTTGTAGCCTACAGAAAATAGATGGGAGTTGGAGCTTCCTTGCAAGTTGTAGCTTGCAGAATCAAGGTAGGAGCCTCCTATAGGTTGTAGCCTGCAGAAAATAGATGGGAGTTGGAGCTTCCTTGCAATTTGCAGCTTTGAGAATTGAGGTAGTAGTCTCTCGTAGGTTCGAGCCTACAGAAAAATAGTGGTGAGAGGGAGTTGGGGCTTGCCTTTGCATCACAACAATAATAAGATGTGGTTTTCTCCCTTATGGGTTTCCACTTATATATGTTGTCTATGTGCATGATGATTATGTGTTGATATTCTGTATTTAATCTGCTTAATACCTGCTGCTCACTTATTAAGATTGTTGTTCCATTATATATTAAGTTGATCACAAAATGAATATGTAAATAAGTGTAAAAGAAAGTTTTACAATACCATGACTGCATTAAACGGATTCACCCCCCCTCTCAGTTTAACCAAGGGTTCAACATGCTTCTTTGTGCTGCCCTCCTAAATCCACTGTGTTGTTGCATCTCTGCACTGCGTGAACCAGCATGCACTGTGTTGTTAAAGTCACATCAGCCCCTCTGTGTCACGTTGCCACGTTGCTGCTGCATATACACTACGCTACTCCCTCTTAGCATCCAACTCTGCCTTTGCTCCATCTATGAATCTCTGCACCCACTGCTTCACTTGTCCCACTAGTGTCTTTAGGCTACCATAGGATGGATGTGATCCAAAATTTGGGCTACTCAAGTATCTCTCCACTTCTCTGTAGCCGCTCTACACATCCATGTCGGCCCACTTTCGTGGTTCATGAGCACTCATGGCTACGTCATCTTTAGAGCCATTGTTTTCCACAACAACCTTGGAGGTAGAAGCTTTCTTGTCCTTATTCTTCTTAGGACAATTTCTGGTGATATATCCTAGTTCGCCGCACTGGAAACATTTGATCTTTGATAGATCATGATTCTTACTCCCTTGTTGCCTCTTTGATGCCAAGGTTGCATCTTCTTCCTCTTCCCTTTTCACTTTACTTGATCTAGTGTTGTACTATCTCTTAGTGAACTGATGGAGTTATTCTTGATGGAGGATCGCCCACATACTGTCCTAGTTGGGAAGGTTTGCTCTGCCCAAGATACTTTGGACAAAATTTTCCTAGTCTTCTGTGACCGCATTGAGTGCAGTCCTCACCATCACATCATCCTCCACTTTCACTCCCATGGAAATCAACTGATCCCTGATCTCCTGTAATTTGAAAAGGAAGGGTTCAATCTCTTCTCCCTTGGCCATCATGAATAACCTCATCTGATTTTCGAGAATCATTCTCCTTTGGACGGATATTCCTTCATATAGCGAGGTAAAATCCACAAACATATCATGAGTCGTTGTCTTCTCGACTATGTGAGGCACTACATGATCTTTGACACCGTCCATAATGAAGTGCTTGGTGTGTGCCGATGCTTATTCATGCTTCTCCAGGAGCTTCACATCAGTAGGCATGGCCAGGAATTTCTCTGCATTCTCCTTCATACCATATGCCTCCATGACTACCAAGATTTTGGCCTTCCATATTGCAAATTTGGACATTTTTTCCAACCTATCCTGATCACGTAGTCCATGAGGTGTCATCTGCTCAGCAAATCTATCAGAACAAATCCTCTTCTCTATGCTAGAGACTCAAATCTAGGTTCCTTGGTGAGAAAGGAACCCTATGCTCATTCTAACAACTGACTCCCTCTCTTAGAAGTCTTCCAATCAAAATAAATCAGATCTCTTCGATCATATGATCGATCTGAAGATTTCTTTGGCTGGAAATCTTCTGAGAAGTTGTTCTCTTCCCACTCTTTCTCAACTAGTGCTCAAGATAATTTCTGCACCTTAAAAAATTTAAGCCCACCAGCAACTATTGAAGCTATGCAGTACTTCTTCTGGCACTCTGAATCAGCAACAGCTACAGGACTATGTCACCCTATCTAGCCTCTGTGTGAGCAAACAATCCCAGCACAACCTTTGCGCTTCCTCTACACGGTAAGTACGTGGGCCTGCGTGGAGAACGCGTCACTCTAGCCTCTATGTGGCTCTACTCCCTTCTGCTGCTACACTGTCCTCTCTGGTCTAAATTTATGCGGTTGTTGCTTCTTTCTTTGCTTCTTTCTATGGCAAGGATTCTTCAGTCTTCTTGTTGATGATTCAGCTAGATCTGCAATCGCTCTGATACCATGTGAAAATTTCTAAATATGACTTATGTATAAACCCTACTGTTGAATCATGATTTATTTCTCCTACTTATACAAGTTATTAATCTGAAATGTTCAGTATTAACATTGAATTAAACATTTTTACAACCTACACAGATACAGATCTAAATTGAATACATGCACATAGACAAAGTGACACACAAGATTTTCTGGACAACTGTCCCCGGAAAAACCCAATGCAGGAAAACCAGTATTCTGGATGTTGGAGGGTTTATATTATTAAGTAGATTCTAAGTACATCAAATCTGGGCACCATACTAGTTAACCCGAAAAATAAATATAAAAATCTGCAGTAATAGCTATGTTCTGGAGACAGAGAAACTAACTGATTCACACCCTCAAACGAGATTTACAGAGCTCAGAATTTTTCTATCTTTAGAAACCCCAGCACTGTTATGAATCCCTTTGCATCATCTCTGCTAGACTGTGTGTGCCCCTGCGTTGCTCAAGAGAGCCCTGCGTAACCCCAGGCTCAGTTACGCAGTCCCTGCGCTACCCTAGCTAGGCCTGCATAAACCCTGATGGCCTCTTGTTGCCTCTGCGCTGCCCTTTCCAGGCCTGCGTAGCACTGAAGCCCTATGTGCTGCGTATATATTGCGTATTTTGTGCTGCTCTGACTGCTTCTTCTCTGCCTATTGCTGACTCTTCGCTCTGGGATCAGATCATCCCCTTAGCCAATACTACCCCTCGTTGTAGATGAAACACTCCTGTAAATTCTTAGCAAACCACACCCTAGAATTCTAGCTTATTCTCAGTGCTCTGCTTCCGTGTGTGTTCTCCAACTTACCCCAAGACTTTCCTTTATACTTTTCTCATTAGGAATGTAATATTCCAAAAATTTAGCCTTAAGCTAAATAGAATATTATAATTTGTTTTATCACTAGGTAGGTGAATAAATGGGTAGGAAGGCCCATAAGTCTCCTAAGAAGAAATAAAAGCACTTCAAGTGTGAAAGGAGACCCTTTTAGCAGCTAAATAAAGCACCTCCAAGTGTGAACAAGGGTTGGATCATGTTGATTCAGTCAAGTTTGACCAAGTCAACAACGCTGTCATGGAGGAGTGGAGATTGAATGAAGAATAACGCAGTTTTAGAGGGAGATGCATCTCATGAAGGAAATGACCTAATTGAGTGGGGCCAAGGGCAAGTAAGCTCATATTCTATTTAAGGAAGAGGATGGCAGCCATATGAGCTCATGTTTTATATTATTATTTTGACATTGGTCTGCTTAGACTTTTTCTTCCTCTTGTTGTTTAGCAGGGTTGCTGTGTTGTGTAGCACTTGGTGTTCCCGAGTGGGAATCCCATCTCTTTCCTTGAGAGGCCTCTTGGAAGAGTATTTTATTCATTTCCACATTCAGGTTTTTAGGCCAAGCTACAACTTTCTTCATCAGCGCAGTTTCTGCAGGTTATTGTGTTGTGTTGTAGGGTTTAGCAATGGAGGATTAGATTGGGTATCTTCAGAGCTAGTTTTTCAATGGAGGAAGGTTTCCATCCATTGGGAGTCCTATAAATAAGCCCCTTCGGCTTATTTCACACATTTTGCACCCGGCCAAGCAGTATTCATCCCCTACAATGCAGTTTCAGTCTTGATCTGCGTTATTTTAGGGAGGAGTTGCAGGGGTAGTTGCAGTGATTGTTTTGGGAGGAGATTTCTTCAGTGGAGGAGCCACTCTTTCATTCTAAGGGTCTGTTGGAGGAGGGTTGTAGACTTATACATGAGCTTCAGCCATATCTTCTCATTTCTATTGTTGCAGCATATCTTTAGCCCTAGGGTTGCAGCTTACATTGGCACATTGTGTGCATTTTCCGGAAACCCTCTTGGGTTGCCTTGGAAAGCTGATCTAGTGCCCGGATCTGTATGCTTAGATTCTATTGGGGCTTGTATCAGTATTATTGTATCATTGTATCATCTCTAGCTATAGTTGTGCATAATATAATTGCGTTGTAGCAGCTCTCTGACATTTTTTGTTGTAGCAACATCTCACTTTTGAGAGTGTTTATGTATTGGAGGCTTGTGTGACCACATTCTATGATTGGTGCCTCATTTTTTTGTACCTATTTTCTGCATATATGATCAATAATATGGGTTTATATTGGTCTCATGATTTCATGTGTTAAATACTTGCTGTTGCTTTCATTTTATGAGCTATATTGTTGTTATTTCCAATTGGGAATATTACAGTGGTATCGGAGCATAATCTTGGCTCAACCTTTGGATCTCAACCATTATGCTATCAAGAGAATAAGAAGAATAAGAGATGTACATAAAAGACAAAGAGAAGACTCCATTATTTAGAGGAAGGAAGGAAGAGAGGCTATCAAAGCTTGTTTTTCAATCTATACAGAGCATTAAAGGAGATCTCAAGAAGATGAGAAGGGAGAGGGAATATCCAATGGAGTTTGGATCTAAATCCAACTCTAGACTATCACATGATGAGTGTGAGCATGCAACCACACACTATGATTCACAACGCATTCATATGCCCAGATATGCTATGAGGGAGATGGGAAAAGAAGAAATTCCTAGGAGGGAAGCTCTTAGTGATTATATACAAGAATATGAGTCTCAAACTAAGAAGTTTAGAGATCATATCACTTTCCAAGAGTTTTGTAAGATCAAGGTGGAGAGGAGCAAGCAGCATGACATGAGTAGATTTTTTTATCTACTTTTGATGGATCACCAACATGTTCAGCTAGAGCTTGGGTGGAGGAGCTACACATCTATTTGCAGCAGCACCAAGTTTCTGAAGATGAAGCCATCAAAGTTGCAGCACTGCATTTTGAAGTTAAGGCCTATGCTTGGTGGATATTTGAGTCTTTTTCATTAAGAAATGAAAATATTTCTTCTTATGCAAATTTCACTAAGAGATTAGTGGAAAGGTTTGATGGAAAACATTCTGAAACATTATTGGTGGAACCAAACAAACCAAAACAGAAAAAACCTTTGCATATGATGGAGGAACCTATAAACTCAGATCCACTTCAGAAAACTTTTGGAGAAGCTCACATATTGCATACTACTTTGCTAGAGGCAAGATCTCTGTCTCATATCCTTGGACAAGAAGACATCAAGATCCCTTTTTCAAAAGAGGATCCTCTTATTGAGAAGGTGACTCCCATTCATATTGAAGAAGAAGAGAAGGATGGGGGCAACAACGTTGTCATATATAGAGCACATCTAGCACCTCATGTAGAGGTAGATGGAGCCGCTTTCTCCAACAAGTGGGATTCTCATATCATTGCAAGGAATTCCCCAGCATCTCATATATGGAGGTCAAGTCACAATCAATGAACAACATGATTTTGAAACATTGCAGATGGAAGGAGAAGGTAGGGAGGAAGGCCAGCATCACATGATGAGGAGCACACACCCCTATCTATTTCAGAGAGCTAATGCAAAGAAGAGGCAGACTGATTTGCACTGTGAGGGCAAGGACAAAGTTTCCCATCCATATGTACAGTCTACTCTTGACATTATTGTCTCATTACATGGAGGCATTCCACTGAGGAGACCACCAGATCAGGAGATGATGAGGAATGCTTCACATTGGATAACCCCACTCTTAGATCCCGGAGGGGTGGATACTTTGGAGGGGTCTATTATAGTGCAGAGAGTTTGGGATAGACTTAAGGAGGAGGGATACATTCTCCCATTTTCAGCATTACCCACTCTCACTACATATACTGCGCTAACAAAAGTTGCTGCAGTGATGGAGGATGGAACCTTCATGGTGCAAGGGAGTTGCTCCATGGATTTGGAGAAACAGAGGATACTTCTTTTGAGGAAGGAATCCTCCATACATTGGAGTTGATGGAGGCCACTCATGCTTACATTGGCTAAGATCAGGAGGTTCTTTTTGGATGTTAGCTTCTCATGGGAGGCCAACTTCCAAAGGACACCACTTCTATTTGAGCATGAGCAACTACATGATGAGCATGGAAGCACTTTGGAGGATGAATTTTGCATGGGGAATGTCAAAGGAGAAGACAACAGCATGTGGGGAGCTTCCCATTTCAGATCTTTTGTGTTGTCTCTTAGGAGGATTGATCCATATTGGAGGTCTCAACTCTTAGTAGAGTAGGACCAAGGATCTTGGTGCTTGCATGATTCTTGATGACCCGAAGGGAGATGATAGCTATATAGTGGATGATGTGGTCATCAATTCTTATGGTAGAGTCTTCTTGACTAGAGCTTCTGAGCTCTAGGAGAAGCTACTACATGCAACACATGTGGACTTTCTTTCCATGCACTTTGATGCATTTCATTCTTTGATGGAGGAGTTCACTTGGGAGGGCATCCAACATGATATATTTCAGCATATGGAGAGATGCATAGCCCGGATGCTTATGGATAGGTTGGCACAACCACTTCCCTACTCATTGAGAGTGAGGGAGAACTTTCAGATGAGCCACTTCAGCTCAATGACCAAAGTACATAGTAGAGAAGGTACATTTTTGCATTATGATTTGCACTTCTTTACTTTATATGAGCAACATGTTGTATTAAAGAGGTTCATTCCTTCTTATACATTATATTGTGATGTACTTGAGGCCAAATGTAGCATTGAGATTGGCTATCTTATTGGTGGTTTGTGGGGGAAGCCACATGATTATTAGTGTGCACCATTGACACCACATTTTACCTTCATGATCCTATCTTATAGGATGATTGTGGCAGAAAAAAAGTGGCTGGAAAAACACTTGTTATTCTTTGATTTGAGGCAGGCAGGGGATGCACTGTGCTGGTTCCATGTGTGGAACTATGATCCACTTTCCGGTTGTCATATGGCAACTTGTTTTCATTGGTTTTTTCTTCCATATGTTGGAGATGTTCTTATGTTTATGGGAAGCTTTGGTTGGAGAGTGGCACAAGAGTTGGAGGTGCCCATTGGTTGTATGTTGCATGTTTCAGGAGAAACCATGGGCAAACCATGATGGCCACACTATGTCTCTTGTCTTCATGTGGGAGGAGCCATTTGGAGAACTTGAGTTCTTGGAGGGGGCACTTCATGGATGTTTTGTTTGGTGGGGTAACTTGGTCCATTCTTGGAGGTCAAGAAATTTCAGCCCAAGATCAGCACCAGCCCCATACATACCATAAATGGAGAGAGAAACAACTTGGGTGGAATAATTTAAACTCTCCATACAGCCATAATACATTGCATGAACCCGGGGTTGAGGATTATTTTGATGAGCTACCTAGAATGGCTCATTTCATTTGCATGATGGTATGGGTTTGGGAGTTTCTCATTGGGAATGAGATCCCCTATGCTTGGCATAAATCCTACCTTGAGGAGGCCATTGGACAGCAAGAAGGTTTCCACTTACACCTTCCACCTTTTCATGATGTGAGCCATTTGGTTTTGCATACTTGGGAGGAAACATTGGACGACAGATTTATTGTAGATTATTTTGAGCAGTGGTGGGGACTATTGATGAGGAGGCCACAAGAGGAGGAGGGGAGGAATTTTTCTCTCCTTATACAGTTGCTTGAGGACAAGCAACATTTTGGAGGGGAGGACTATAATATTCCAAAAATTTAGCCTTAAGCTAAATGAAATATTATAGTTTGTTTTATCACTAGGTAGGTGAATAAATGGGTAGGAAGGTCCATAAGTATCCTAAGCAGTAATAAAAACACTTCAATTGTGAAAGGAGACACTTTTATCAGCTAAATAAAGCACCTCCAAGTGTGAACAGGGGTTGGATCATGTTGATTCAATCAACTTTGACCAAGTTAACAACACTGTCATGGAGGAGTGGAGATTGAATGAAGAATAACACAGTTTTGGAGAGAGATGGATCTAATGAAGGAAATGACCTAATTGAGTGAGGCCAAGGGCAAGTAAGCTCATATTCTATTTAAGGAAGAGGATGGCAACCATATGAGCTCATGTTTTAGATTATTATTTTTATATTGGTCTGCTTAGACTTTTTCTTCCTCTTGCTATTAGCAGGGTTGTTGTGCTATTTAACACCGAGTGTTCCCAAGTGGGAATCCCATCTCTTTCCTTGAGAGGCCTCTTGGAAGAGTATTGTATTCATTTTCACATTTAGGTTTTCAGGCCAAGCTACAACTTTCTTCATCAACACAGTTTCTGCAGGTTATTGTGTTGTGTTGTAGGGTGCAGCAGTGGAGGATTAGATCAGGTGTCTTCAGAGCTAGTTTTTCAGTGGAGGAAGGTTTCCATCCATTGGGAGGACTGTAAAGAATCCCCTTGGGCTTATTTCACACATTTGGCACCAGGCCAAGAAGTATCCATCCCCTAGAGTGCAGTTTTAGTCTTGATTTGCATTATTTTAGGGAGGAGTTGCAGGGGTAGTTGCAGTGATTGTTTTGGGAGGATATTTCTTCAGTGGAGGAGCCACTATTTCATCCAGAGGGTCTGTTGGAGGAGGGTTGTAGACTTCTACATCAGCTTCAGCCATATCTTCTCATTTCTATTGTTGCAACATATCTTCAGCCCTAGGGCTGCAGCTTACATTGGCACATTGTGTGCATTTTCCGGAAACTCTCTTGGGTTGCCTTGGAAAGTTGATCTAGTGCCCGGATCTGTATGTTTAGATTCTATTAGGGCCTATATAAGTACTATTATATCATTGTATCATCTCCAGCTATAGCTAGCTATAGCTGTGCATAATATAACTGCACTGTAGCAGCTCTCTGGCATTTTGTGTTGCTCAACATCTCACTTTTGAGAGTGTTTATGTATTGGAGGCTTGTGTGACCACATTCTATGATTTCTGCCTCATTTTTTTGTACCTATTTGCTGCATATATGATCAATAATATGGTTTTATATTGGGCTCATGATTTCATGTGTTAAATACTTGTTTCTGCTTTCATTTTATGAGCTATATTGCTGCTATTTCCAATTGGGAATATTACAGGGAAACCAACAGCCGTGATCTAATTTTGAATCAATGGCTAAGATTAAAATAAATCTTGATCCATGTGACTTAAGTAATTTCCATCACATGTTTAAATTAATTACCTTTAATATTTTAATTTTCCTTAGTTATACTTAGGGTCCTTAATTAAAAATATTAATTAATTAATTTTCTCTGATATCGGATGAAATTTCTCAAATCTCTTTCTGGGTCTTGGAAAGATCATGTACTCTAGTCCCTCCACAAATTTTGGGAGCTATAGCACATCCTAATTTACCCCAACACTAAAAATCTCAACAAGAGGTTGCTTTCAAGAATAGTCTGCTTATGTTGTAACTTTTCTGCCATCTTAGCCAAACTTCTATAGAGGTAATAGGGCAAATTGAGTGGCTTTACCCCTATAAAATGCATGAGAAGTATAAATGATACTCATACATTCTAGAAAATCTTCCCTCATGTAGGTTTTAACCCTGTACAAAAATTATCTGCAAACGAATCTTAAAGACAGAAAAATAAAAAGTAGCGAGAGCATAAAACATAAAATAGATGAACACAGAGATTTTCCCTTGGATCCCAAATTGGGATGACCAACTTGATTTTTCATTATATTCCTTTTAGTGTTACAACACATATATATACATGCCGAAGCATACATAAACCCCAATCCATTAACCCTGGATTAGAACATAACCGTAGTTCCCTTGACCGGATCTACAAAATACCAGGGGCCGAAAACCATCGTACCCCAAAACCATGTGCAAACCCATGCACAAAACCATGGGCGGATCCGCCCACCAGAAAATAAGGACCAAAAAAATTTTCCGGGGTGCTGCCTCGGACCCCGACAGGGGGGGGCTACCGCCCCCCTTGTGAACCCCCCGACGTTGCACCCAGCACAACGTACAGGGGGGGCTATCACCCCCTTGCACGTGATTAGATGTGGAAAGAATATAACACATACCCAACACCTCATAAGTGAAGTAATTCATGATTATTTTGATGAGTGGTGTGTACTTCTCAAGGAGGTGCCCAATTAAGAAAATCTTCTTCATGTGTTGTTGGTGATGTCTTCTGAGATAGGGCTGATAATTTTGAAGGGATAGATCATGGTTCTTAAACTATTTTTCACCATGATTGGGAATTCTTGTGGCCTCAGCTACTATATTAGTGGATATAGTGAAAGTAACCCTTGTAATTGTTACTTTTTCCCTTTTGAGTTGAGCGGAAAACGATTTGGTCAATGTGGCATTGTATTTGACTTTCTCAGCTAATTCACAAAAAGGAAAAAACCCTACTGCTTGAAAATAGTGCTTGGACAGTGGTGTAGACATCATTTAAAGAGTGGTTAGGGGTTCATGTCTTATCACCTGACCTCCTTTGTTATAAGACATTTTCTCCTCCATTTGGTTGATTGCAAAGGGAAAAACCCTAGTATGACAAAACAGGGGATGTTGAAAAGGGATAGCATGAGTGGGTTAACGAAGGGAGATGAGAGTAGGAAAATTTAGGGAGATGGGCAAGGGTCTTGGGGAGATTTAGGAAGTGAAATGGAGTGAAATGAGTGAGGGAAATGAGCTAGTAAATTTTAACACGGTCCTATCTAGGAAAACTTCCCAAAATTGCAGAATTGGGCTAGGGTTTAGGTTTTGGGACTTAGGAAATTGAAATGAGGTATTGTGAAGGCTGTGGGGGATGTTTAAGAGTGCAAGGGATGTAAAAAATTCTAGGGGATAGTGAATTTGTCTTGCAAAATATGAAAATATGGGCCAGCCACTAAAACGCACTGTAGAGGCCAATGGAGGGTTTTCACACTAAAATTATGAAATTGAGCTACAAGGAGGGGTTTGTTGAATGTAACTTACTTTTACATAGATTCTTGACACGTTGAAAACCTTTAGAAATCTACAGAACTTGTTTTTATGCCTATAGTAGAGAAAACACAACGTTTTGAGGAAAACGTAGCGTGGAGGGCAGAAAGCACAACGTGGCTACTTTTGGCACCAAATTTGGAGTGTTTTTGTCTTCAAATTGTTGAATTTTCACTTGGTGATGGATGAGAGCTCTTCTTGAATGAGGTGAATGAACAAATGAGCTTGAATTGGCCTTTTATAACTTGTAATGGTCACTTTTCTTCATGGTTGTGGGATGGCCCACTACATGTCCTTTCACTTTACTTTATAAAGTTGTAACTTTAACACTTTATTTGCAGTTTTTTAGAAACATGATGGACTTATTACATATTGAAACATGAATTACATTTGAAATCAAACTTTATTGAATCAATTTACCTATGACCACTCCTCCAATTGTTGGATTTTATGCATGGAATGACAGATTTGGTGACCTTGAAACTGTATTGGCCTAATGGAGACACTGAACTGAATGAAATAATGATGGTGATGACTGAAGTGATGATTATGACCTTACAATTATGATAAACTCAGCTAAGTGATAACAAGGACCAGCATGTAAATTTTTGAAAGGAGTGGAAATATACCTAGACCTACTATCGAGTGACTAAATTTTTACTTGAATACCTAATGAAATGACAAAAATTTGACTATGAGAACCTAAAAAAACATGATGAGAGCCCATTTGATCACTGGTGACAGTCTGTACAGACTGACACTAACATTGGCTCCAGCTGGGGATGGAAGCTCCTTAGATGTGTCAAGAACACCATAGACCAAGTAGCCTAACCAATGGGCATGGAGTCAAAATCAAAAGATGAGACTAAATAATGAAAACTGACTCAAAACTGAGCTAACTTAACTCTTACTAGACTTTTAAAACATCAAAAAATCAATGGAACTTTATGGCCTTCATTTCGGGCTCCAAGCTCTGATGATTCTCTACTTCATACTTTTGCAGAAAAAATAAACTAATGTGTACAATGGAACTAAGAAACTTTCAGAAAACTGCTCAGAAAAGGTAATTCTTGAGAATCCTACCATTGACTGGTCCTCCTATATAATATTCTCCATTCATTTCCTCCAATAGATAAGCATGTTTTCCTCTAGAGGCTGAAATTTTGTATGGTCCTTTCCATAAGTTCTCTAATTTACCGTGTTTCCCTTTCTCTTTGTTTCAAACACCCCAACGGAGGACCACATCACAAATTTTTAAATCATCTACTTTTTCTTGCGGTCATATACCTTTTTTATTCTATCTTGAAGCTTTGAGGTATTTTGAAAGAAATCATCCCTGGTTTGTTGAAAATGGATCATCTGATTGATTCGACGCTACACATCATTCACTTCACTACCTGCTTCTTGTAATAGTTTCATAACTGGGACTGCAAGTGATGTAGGGAAAATTTTGTTGACTCCATATACTAATTGGAAAGGAGACATACCTATTGAATCTTTGCTACTCACTCTATCTGCCCATAAAACATTAACAAGCTTATTGTGCCAGTTTTTATTGTTCGCCTCCAACATCTTCTTTATAATGTTGACTAAAGATTTGTTTGAAGATTCAACCAATCCATTACCTTGCAGATAATATGCAGTCGAGTGACCCAATATGATGTTGTATTTCTCGCAAAAGTCAACCATTTTTTAATACTAGAATGTAGTCGCATTATCTGTAATGATTTTGTGGGGACAGCCAAAATGAAACAAAATATTAGTCTCCAAAAACTGAATAATGACTAAATCAGTAGCTTTCCTTTTTGGGATCTCTTCAATCCATTTGGTGAAGTAGTCTGTAGCTGTCAAGATCCACTTACGTTGGGCAGAATATGTTGGGTGGATCTCTCCAATGAAATCAAGGCCCCACTGCTTAAATGGCGCTTGCACGAATATAGGCTACAAAGGCAACAGGAGTAACTTTATCTTACCTTGAAATATCTGGCATTTGTGACAACTCATCACAGTTTTATACAAATCTGCAAAGAGAGTAGGCCAATAATAGCCAATTCTCAACACCTTATTTGTCATAGTTTTCCAAAACAAATGACCTCCACAATCTCCCTTGTGGAAATCACTCATTACCTCCTTGGATTCATTTTCTACTAGACAATTTAGCAAGATAACTCTCGGGTCTTTCCAATATAGAGCGCTGTCCAAAATGAAATACTTGGAAGCTTTCAACTTTAATGATCTACCCTTAATTTTAGACATGTCTGGAGGAGGATTAATATGTTGAAGAACATAAATGATGTCGACATACCAAGGAGATGAGATAAAAATTCCTGATACTTGCATGAGTGAACCATCATCTCCTTCTTCAGAAAAAACTGAAAAGAGATTGGTATCAAGTGCATGTAAATTGGATTCAGCCATCAGCTTGGCCAATCCCTAACCTTTGATCAACTTTGTAGGCTTGATCTCGAGGCCATACTTTAACATAGATGCTATCCACTTTCCTCTTCTGCCTTCTGGATCAGTTTGCATTAGGACATCCTTTACTGCTGCATTAGGGACATATGCTAGAATGTGTAAATGAAGGATATACACTTGGAAGTCCTTCAATGCCTTTACCAGGGTCAAGGCTTACTTCTCAATGATTTTATATCTAAAGGAAACATCTCTAATGGTACGACTGAATAATGCAATGGAATTCTCAGTCTTATGCTTCTTTTGCATCAAACCAACAGCCAAAGTATGTTCGGAGGCAAAAGAAAATATGATGAAATCAATGGAATAGTCAGGGCTAATCAAAATAGGATTTGTTGTCAAGGCAAACTTAACTGAATTAAATGACTTTTTATCATCCTTCAACCGCCTTACCTCACTGTCATTTTTAAGCATATTGGTCATTTCTCGAAGATGCTCGACAAGATATGGGATAAATATTCTCAATAAATTCATCTTACCATTAAAGGCTTGGATATCATTCTTGCTATGTGGAAAATATATTTGCTGAATAGCCTCAATTTGGGAAGGATCAATACGGATACCATATTTGGAGATGATATGGCTAAGAATATTTCCCTCCTCCATGGAAAAAAGACTCTTTTTTGGATTCAGTGAAATCCCAAATTTCCCGCACTTCTGAAATACAACTCTCAAATGATATAAATGCTCATCATTAGAATGGGAGAAAACTGTCAAATCATCAAGGTACACTACTAGAAAAACATCCTTTTCATTTTCGAAGCCAATGTCCATCGCCTGCTGAAAAGTGGCTCCTGCATTCTTAAGCCCAAATGGAATTTTGGCATACTTGAATGTGCCCCAAGGTGTCGTGAAAGAAGTTTTGTGTTGGTCATCTTTATGCACTAATATTTGATTCTATCCCTAATATCCATCAAGAAGTGAAATTCGAGAGGACCTAACCACTCTCTGTAGGATATGGTCCATCTTAGGAGGGGGATAGTTATATTTTAAATACACCTTATTCAAGTTTTTGAAATCAATAAAAATAGGGATTTCTCCCATTTTCTTTCTCACTAGAACAAGATTTGACATCCATTCTAGAAATCTAATGGGAACAATGATACCATCTTTAAAATTTTGGTTTACCTCTTTATCTATTGACGACAAAAATCTTGGGTTAATTCTTCTCAACTTTTGTCTGAAGGGATTTTGATCAGGCTTGACCGGAATTGTATGCTAAATAATATTTATGCCATATACTTTTAGATCCTCATAGTCCCAAGAAAATATATCAGAAAATTTAGATAACATAGCTATATATGTATCTTTCATCTTTGGAAATAAGGACTTGGACAACTTAACCATTTTGGGATTGTCTGTTGTTCCAATATTCACATATTCGACACCTTTCTCAGTAGGAACCATGGTCGTCTTTCTGGAAACATCATCTTGATCGAACAACTCTTCCAAAGGTACAAGACCCCTTGGAATGTTATTATCTTTCAACTGTAACACATCAACCTCAGTAGCCTCGATCACTTGATCATATTTATCATATACTTCATCAATATAATAATTTTCAAACTCACCTTCTATCTACAAAAAATTATTCACTTATTTTTCATCCCAGAACACTTGTCAATACCTCAAGTTATCAGGGACATTTGGTCGGTGTTTGACATGAATTTCAAACTTCATATTAGAGAATATTGGAATCTTAAAGTTACTTGATGTTGTGGCAAGTGAATCTGCCATAAGATTCTGACTTCGTGGTACAACTGAAAATGTATATTCAGGAAACATTTGAGAATGTCAAGTAAAACATTTCTATATGATCTCATCCTTGGATGCTTTGCCTGGTATTCCCATTTTACCTATTTGATTACAAGATTAGAGTTGCCACAAACAAAAATTATCTTTGCACCAAACGTTTTCAAAATTTTGAGGCCGGTGATCAATGCCTCATACTCAGCTTCATTATTGGAACAATAGAAGGCTAACTTATAGGAACACAACTTCACATTTTTTGGAATTTTATTTGATTGATGAATTAGACTATAGATCCAGATTCTGATGCCTGCCCCATATTTCCCTAAGGCACCGTCGAAATCCATGGTCCAAATACCATTCTCATCATCAGGAAGTTGGAATTTTGCAGTCTGATTTGTTTCTTCCTTTTGCGCCACTTGTTCATTTCCTTTTTCTAATTTTTTTGATATATTCTCTGAAGTACTAGGTTGATTGCCTTGTCTTTAATCTAAAAATTCTCGAACACTATTTGAAATTTCTGGAATTTCCTCAAATTCTATAATATGACTTTCTAATTCTTCAAAATCGCTATCATTAAACAAAATAATGGACTGAAGATCAGTATCTACATAATTGATAGGGTCATTGTTTGGTTTCTCTTTACTGGTGATCATATACTTCATTTTTGTCTCTGAGTACAACTTCCCATTAGGGGAATTTTGAAGTCTAAATTGGGCCTGCTAATAAAAATGTACAATAAAAATAAACTTTATAAGAACCAATAGAGTTCAAGATGATGATGTCAACCATGGGGGATAATTCACCATTTTTTAAGTAAAAGGGTAAAAAGATTAAAAAATAATAAAATAATAAAACTACATTTTCAACTCGTATTTTCAACTTATCTCCCAAAGTTTTTACTCAAATTTCAAGCGGGAATACTCGTTGGATGAAAAATTTAATTTCTCATCCAAGGCATACCCATGTTTCATACTTTTGATGGACCCTGCTACATGAAAAACAAGAAATACATGAAAAACGTGATTGCAATCATGTTTTTCATGTATTTCTCATTTTTCGTGTAGGAGGATCCATCAAAAGTATGCAACATGGGTACTACTTGGATGAGGAATTAAATTTTGCATCCAACGAGTACTCCCACTTGAAATTTGAGTAAAAAATTTGGGAGATAAGTTGAAAATACGAGTTGAAAAAGTAGTTTTTTTCTTTTTTCCCTCTAAAATTTGATGATGTAGTCAAATATTATTTTATTATTTCCACTATTATTTTACAATTTCTTTAGGATGCCCATTTTAGACCTCAAAATTCCCATAATGCTCAGTTGCCCAAAAACTGGGATGGTGGCATAAGAGAAATCCAATTGCAAAGTACTTCTTAAATTTTCTCCTCATGACCTTGACAGAAGCATGCCATACCGCAGAGGTATATCAACCACTGCCACATCCATTAAGACATTTTAGCAGGAATTTTCTCAAGTGAAACTACCAAGTCTTTTATAAGACCGAGACAACGTACTCTACCAGAATCAAAAGAGTAAAGATCATGGTAAGATCGGGTTATGTCCAAGCACAAATTTTCCATTATGGCCTTTGGCATCAGGTTATGAGAAGCTCCGGAGTCAAGCATGGAATTATGGAGGATACATTGATGAACTCTCAAACTAAGATAAAATGGGGGAACTTCACTATATTCTAATTGACCATCTATGGATGGACCAAAAAGGAGCTCAGGTTGATCATCTTCAACACTAACCATATCTAACATAGGATCTACTTTTAGCATTTTAGCAACATGAGATTTGTATTGGTTATTTTTCACAAGCTCAGTCAAGGGGATAGAAACTTTCAACTTAGATATTTAATTTTCTAAGCTAAACAGATTGGGTTGTTTATCTACCTCTTTTACAACAATGTCCCTCTTGTCAGGATGGTCTTTTGTTGCGGATTCCTTCTTTTGGCCTTCTTTCTCTTTGTTTGTTTTACTTGTATATGCTTGGTTTTTCATGTTCTTATTTGTAGCTGCGGGCTCCTTTCCCTTGTTTTGACTAGCTTGGGGATTTTTCTTGGGCTGAGTATCTTTTTTCTAGTTGTCCTCTTTTGGATTGGAGTGATAGGAACATCTTGGTTTCTCAATGAATATTGTCTCTGCGATGAGCTGAGAAAATTAATATAACCCCGTTGATAGTCATCAAATTGAACCTCCAACTCATCATCATTTTCAAGAATATAGTCCTCATCTTTCGGTAAGTTTGTTTTATCAATGTATTCTTCATCCTATGTAAGGAAAATAGGTTGTCCATATTCTATGAAGAAATGATTCTCTTCCATAAGATCTTCTTCCTTGTCAACCCCTTGAGAATAATTATTTTGCAAAGGAGTGTGGATCTGTTGTTGTGTTGGTTTCTCTGGAGCTCTTTGTTCCCTCTGTTTAATCCTAAACTGAGACTGTTGCTACTGACCTCAGAAATTAGGATTATGAACCTGAGTTTTTGGTTTCCTTTCAGTGATAGACATTATATCCACCATTATCTCCACAGTCCTAATTAGAGTATCCAATTTTGCATCAGAGGATGTGGATGGTTCTTCCTTCGTTGTTATCTTTCTTTCACCTTTGGTCTTTGACTTTTTTATTGTCAATTTTTCTTCGACACTAACTTCATTTTTTTTCATCTCCTCAAGTGCTGCAGGACTTCTTTCTTAGAGCTTTTATGCCATATCTGGATCAAAAGCATCCGAATAGTGCAAGAGACCCAAATGTAGAGGAGGCTTGATATCATTGGGGATTGATTTATATACCCTATTAAAGCTAGCAGTAAAATCATGAACAGACTCATCAGGATTTCTTTTTAAGTTGTCATACTCAGATAGAATCTGAAGTGGATTCTTATTCACTTCCCATCTATCTATAAATGCATCAATTAATTGCTTTGAATTTGCTATGGAATGGGCAGTGAAAGAATGGAACCATGTTTTTACATCCCCAGAGAATATTTGGGCAATGATCCTCATTTTTGCATCATCAACATCTATCTCTTCTAAATCAATGAAATCAGTGACTTTCACTAGGTGTTGTCTAGCACTAATATCTGAGGTTTCATCAAAGAGAGGAAGTCTTTGACCATAGCCCTATGGTAAGAGTGCAAGTTGACCAGGTAAAACTAGAGGTGAAAATATCTCCATGAACCCTGTTGAGTGTGGTGTAGGAGTAACAATGTGAGGGGTAGACTGAGAAGGTAATGAAGTAGAAGGGATGGAAGAAGAGGCAAAAAATGATTGAGATGGTGTGGGAGTGAACAAAGACTCTTATTGATACTAGATGATAGCTTTCTTAGATGTATATTGGAGTTGATTGGTTAAAGTTTCAAGTTTATCAAACTCACTCCAGACTTTCCTGTCAAAATCTGACTCAGATTTAGATTCTTCAGATAATATGCTATATTCAAGCTTTAAGGAATAAAATACTACTTTAGATAATGATTTAACTTCAGACAACCTCAATGGATCAAACACTATTTCATACAAGGAATTTTTTGACTTTGATCTAAATAGGGATAGTTCTCAAATCGAATGGAATATCTTCAAGGGATAATATTTTTGCAAGAAATGATGTAGTCCTTACTAGTGAATATGGACCTGATTGAATCTCTGAGTGTTGAGATATTTTCTTTCTGATGAGTTTCTCTGGATCTTCAACTGGAGAAGTTGGATGTGGATCAGGATTATATCTTGTGTATCTTTTCGAAGCCAGAATGTTCTTTTTTTTTCTACACCTCGGGTCTCTACAATTTGAATCGACCTTCATGAACACTAGGGCCTATCACCCATAGGCCTAGAATTTGATGAAAGTAATAGTACACCCATGGAAGATCTGTCACTTTTTTCCTCGGCAACGCAACGCTGCCATAATGTTATCACTCCACCAGTTCTCTGAAGGCTGAAAATGAGACTAACAAAGGTAACCACATACCACTTTGACCTAGTAGCTAGCCCTACTAGGCTGAGAGGACTCTCTCAATGAGATCACAACCATGGATTGACTGTGACATGAAAGTTATTAGGCTAGATATGATAGGCTCAGGTAGGTTTTAAATGTTTTATGGTTTCATGCTGGATCAGGGAAGAAACCAAGTAGCTAGGTCTAGGGATCAAAGGGTTTACAACTACAAAAATATAATGGAGCAAGGTAGAAATGGATTTATGATGGATTTAGGGTTTTGTAGGTATGGTGGTGAGTCTAAAAAGGTAGCGGTATTTAATGAGCATGTTCATTCATGAATTCATTAAACTAGAAGCATGAAACATAAAATGACATTTCCATATAAATAGAGCTAAATCAATAGAATTATGCATATAAACTGTAAGGAAAGCCACTGAAGATACAATATATGAAAGAGGAGATATATATCATTCAATAAATACTATAACAGAGAAAATACATGATCGTAAACTCACTGCACATGAATTCCTAGATAATAGCTGCAACTACATCCTTTGATTTCTAAAAAAGGGAGTGAAAGTACAAGCTACAAGATTACAATCCACTGATGTCCAACCAGTCAAATGAATCTAAAAATGATAGATATAGATCAAAACAACATCTCCCCTCTATCAGGGGTCAAATACATCAGTTGTGTAGCTGATTACATGATAAGCTCAACAAAACCCTAATGTCTAGTGGAGGTCAACCAATTCAACTCATCATAGGAAAATAGATACATTTGACCAAAATTACATTAACAAACATGTATCTACCCTATTTCACTATTTACAGCTGAATTACACATAATGACATCTCAAAATCATCATCATTTATCAATTACACATGTAAAAATTCAAACTGGGTCAAACTGGCTGTGAAAAATGCTTGCTGGAGAAAGCATAGCAAAATCTAGAGAAAGTGTAGCCAAATTGGTAGAATTGGCTTTTGGAGGCCTTCCCTAGGTCCAAATCCTAATATAAAAGATGCTATTGAAAGCCCTAGATGTCTGATACATGATAGGATCATCAAGCACTCAAAAAGGTGGCTCCTAGCACTCCAAAACTTCATTCTTCCAAGAGTACTCAAAAAGTGTAGCGTGGCCTCCAAAAACGGGGCAAAAGGTAATTTTTTGCATGTTTTTGGGCATTTTGACCCCCCAAAAATGGCTTACATGGCTCACATTAGGGGAATTTTGAGGTCTATAATGGGCCTCCTAAGGAAATAATAAAATAACAGCTAAGCCAATAAAATAATATTTATGAATTTACAATTCACTTTTTGCACCAAAATCCATGTAACCATGGTTAAATTCAATTGAAAAGTTGTACCAAAATAAAATTAATAAAAAAATTGTATTGATGTGACTATAAATAAAAATGAGTTTTTCAAGAAAAAATCATTACAATTGAACAACTAATTCATTTGTCCTTTGTAATTAAATAAATTAAAATAAATTATAAATATAAATTCATAAATTCTTAGTTGTACAACATACCATTAATTAAAATTTATATTATTTTAATTGTAAAATTAAATTATATAATAACATGTAATTAATATACTATATAAAAATCAAATAATATAATAAAAAAAATGTAATATATTATTTACGTATTAATTTTATATTACATATTGAATTGATTTGATTTAAAACATAAGAAGAAATAATATATAATATAAAAATGAATATGATATATGAAAAGTGTGTAAAGACATGAAGATTGTATAGGGATATGCATTGTTTTTTCCAAAAAATATGAAATGACAAAATAATATTTTATTCAAAAAGTGTGAAATGACATTTATTATGAGTAATTTACTTTGTGACTTTAAAAGTACTTATAATACTACCATAGTTAACCATGAGTTTTTATCCACCATTGAGAATGTGACAAGTAAGTACATTTAATTCAAGCAATGCCACATCAACCATGGGGGATGATGTCATCCCCTAAAATGTGATTGGTTCTCATAAAGTGAATTTTGATCGTACATTTTCCTTAGGAGGCCCATTTTTTACCTGAAAATTCCCCTAATGACCGCTGAATAGGATTGATGTACTCATCAAGAGGAATCCAAAAATTTTGAGTTTTCATCCAATGGAACCCCCCAACAAAATCATATCACGGCCCACGCTACACTTTTGTTAGTATGACTGGTTTTCTGAATTTCCAATTTTGACCAAAATTTCTAAAAAATCACAATTTTCTCCAAAACCCCTCAAAATTGGTCCAAAGGCGCATCATAAGGTATGTTATGCCACTAGGGAAGCATTAGCAAGAATATCCAAGTTGTCCTTCTCCTTTTGACTTTTTAGGGTTTCCTTCAATTTGGCTTGCAATTATTTGACTTTGACATTACAAATTTGATTTCTTGCACAGTAGTGATCAACCATGTGTTTATGTATCTTGTTGTCCCTATTGGACTTATCAATGAGATGTTGGACATTAGGTTCAACGCTCCCCATGTGTTTCGTGACATGGACTAACCACCTCTTTTGGATCCTAACGCTGGTGATTGTAGTGGAGACTAATGCCTGCGGGTTTTGGTCTAACGTTAATTGTGATTCCAACAAATGGTATCAGAGTGACAGGTATCGAGTTCGAAACTCACCCAACTCAGGTTGGGGGGGGAGGTTGTTGGACATTGGGTTCAATCCTCCCCGTGTGTTTCATGACATGGACTAACCGCCTCTCGTGGATCCTAACTCTCGCAATTGTAGAGGAGACTAATGCCTACGAGTTTTGGTGTAACGACAATCGTGATTCCAACATGAGCTTCTCCAAGTGAATATTGACTTTCTCAATCCAAAAATCCCTATTTCATTGATTTCCATGGCTATTATTTCTTCAAAAATCAGCTCTTCATTTGGTGGATTTTTCTTTGTTTCCTTCTGCAATGCTCTTTTGAGACCCATGGTTCTTGGTGCCTTTCATATCATGCATGCTAGCCTCAAACTAACTTTTCTCCAAAGACAACTATTTTTCCTTCAACTGATTGTTTTCTTTCTCTATGAAGGAAATGATGAAATTATCCCTTGCCAAGTTGTCTTGGAGTTCTTTGATCTAAGCATATTTTTCCTTGATGATCCTCTCTAGGCTTTCATGCTCTTCACTAGCCTCCAAGACTACTAAGTCAAAATCATGCTCCTCATCATGCATATATGTATCATGCTATGAATGTAATCCCTGCTTTGTTGATGTGGGCTTGGCCCCTTCCTCAATCCGAGGAGAAAACACAAGCCTTTTGCCTCTTCGGTAGGTCTTAGTGACCTCAATCTTCCTCCTCACTGAAATGGTGCTAGGTTAGCCAACCTATACATGTCTAGAAGGTGTTGAAGGTGTTGATGGTGCTAATGGAGAACTAGGGCTAGTAGGCTTGCTACTAGAAGACAAAAATACATCTTCCTACATGAAGGTATCCCACGAGATGTTCTTCTGCTCAAGCTAGTGTAAAACAATGGTTTTGATCAGAGCATAGTGGAAGAGGTTGCTTTCCAGACTAGTTTTCTTATGATGGAAATTTTCTGCCATCTTTGCCAAAATTCTATAGAGTTAATAGGGAAAATTGAGTGGCTTTACCCCTGTGAAATGCATGAGAAGTCTAACATGATACCCATATAGTCTAGAAAATCTCCCCTCATAGGTGAAGTACTTCATGATGATTTTCATGAGTGGTGTGTACTTCTCACGGAGGTGCCCAACAAGAAAAATATTCTTCATGTGTTGTTGGTGATGTCTTCTGAGATAGGGCTGATAATTTTGAAGGGCTAGATCTTGGTTCTTAAACCATTTTTCATCATGATTGGGAATTATTGTGGCCTCAACTACTATATCATTTGATACAATGAAAGTAACCCCTACAATTGTTACTTTGTCCCTTTTGTGTTGAGCGACGAACAATTTAGCTAGAACATGTACTCTCATGTACTCTAGTCCCTCCACAAAGTTTGGGAGCTAGAGCACATCCTAATTTACCCCAACACTCAAAATCTCAACAAGAGGTTGCTTTCAAGAATAGTCTGCTTATGTTGTAACTTTTCTGCCATCTTGGCCAAACTTCTATAGAGGTAATAGAGAAAATTGAGTGGCTTTACCCCTGTGAAATTCATGAGAAGTATGACATGATACCCATACATTCTAAAAAATATTCCCTCATAGGTGAATTACTTCATGATTATTTTCATGAGTGGTGTGTACTTCTTAAGGAGGTGCCCAACTAAGAAAATGTTCTTCATGTGTTGTTGGTGATGTCTTCTGAGATAGGGCTGATAATTTTGAATGGATAGATCATGGTTCTTAAACCAATTTTCACCATGATTGGGCATTCTTGTGGCCTCAGCTAATATATTAGTGTATATAGTGAAAGTAACCCTTGTAATTGTTACTTTGTCCCTTTTGAGTTGAGCGGAAAACAATTTGGTCAATGTGGCATTGTATTTTACTTTCTCAACTAATTCACAAAAGGAAAAAACCGTACTTCTTGTAAACAGTGCTTGGACAGTGGCGTAGACATCATTTAAAGAGTGGTTAGGGGCTCATGTATTATCACCTGACCTCCTTTGTTATAAGATGTTTTCTCCTCCATCTGGTTGATTGCAAGGGGAAAAACCCTAGTATGACAAAATAGGGGAAGTTGAAAATGGATAGGATGAGTGGGTTAAGGAAGGGAGATGAGAGTAGGAAAATTTAGGGAGATGGGCAGGGGTCTTGGGGAGATTTAGGAAGTGAAATGGAGTGAAATGAATGAGGGAAATGAGCTAGGAAATTTTAACACAGTCCTAGCTAGGAAAACTTCCCAAAATTGCAGAATTGGGCTGGGGTTTAGGTTTTGGGACTTAGGAAATGGAAATGAGGGATTTTGAAGGCTATGGGGGATGCTTAAGAGTAAAAGGGATGTAAAAAAGTCTAGGGGATAGTGAATTTGTCTTCCAAACTATGAAAATACATGGGTCAACCACTAAAACGCAGTGTAGAGGCCAATGGAGGGTTTTCACACTAAAATTATGAAATTGAGCTGCAAGGAGAGGTTTGTTGAATGTAACTTACTTGTCCATAGATGCTTGACACATTTACAACCTTTGGAAGCCTCCATAACTTGGTTTTATGCCTCTAGGAGAGAAAACACAACTTTTTGAGGAAAGCGTAGCATAGAGGGAAGAAAGCGTAGTGTGGCTACTTTTGGAACCAAATTTGGAGTGTTTTGTCTTGAAATTGTTGAATTTTCACTTGGTGATGGATTTCAGCTCTTCTTGAATGAGGTAAATGAAGAAATGAGCTTTAATTGGCCTTTTATAGCTTGTAGTGGTCACTTTTCTTCATGGTAGTGGGATGGCCCACAACATGTCCTTTCACTTTAATTTATAAATATGTAACTTTAACACTTTATTTATAGATTTTTAGAAACATGATGAGCTTATTACATATTGAAACATGAATTACATTTGAAATCAAACTTTATTGAACCAATTTACCTATTATCACTCCTCCAATTGTTGGATTTTATGCATGGAATGACAGTTTTGGTGACCTTGAAACTGTAATGACCTAATGGAGACACTAAATTGAATGAAATCATGATGGTGATGACTGAAGTGATGATGATGACCTTACAAGGATGATACACTCAATTGAGTGATGACAAGGCCCAACATGTAAATTTTTTAAGGTAGTGGAAATAACCCTAGACCTACTATCCAATGACCAAATTTTTAATTGAAGACCTAATGAAATAAAAAAAAATTGACTATGAGAACCCAAAAAAACATGATAAGATACCATTTGATCACTAGTGACATGATGTATAGACTGACACTACAGGTGACAATTTTTCAATTGAGATTTCATGCTGTACTAGCTCTCTAGAATTGAAACTTATTTCCAAATACTCAACTAACTAATTGCAATAGTAGCTTCTAGAGTGAGTTGCAACAACAACATTGAGGAGACTTACAGGAGCAAGGATTTGCAGTGCGACTGTCAACACCTCAAAGTTGAATCTCGGATGTAGGTGCTAGAACGGTTTAAACATCATCGCCACACGGATGCAAGGTTGCAAGAAACCTGTCCTCACCACGTGGATGAACATGGCCACCCGAATTGGTTTAAATGTTGGTGCGTGGGGTATTTACTAGCCACCCCTGAACACCTCCCATCAACATCCTCCACCATTAACTCTGTCCTCTGCACATTAATTTTGACAGACATGCCTCCGATGCCTTCCATGGCCCATAAATCTGCCATCCCTTCTCATATTTCTGCCATTCGGCTCTCCCTCCAGCTTTATGTAGATGCTCCTTGTGTCTCATCCAAGCCTTGTCTCCTCTGCTCATTTCCTTGCTCCTCAGTTCGCTTTTCTCTGGCATTAATCTCCCCCTCTGCTCCCTTTGTCGCTTTTGCGATTCCTCAAACGTCTCAGCCCTCTCCCTCTCCTCCGACATGCCCATACGCCACCGCATGTGGTGCCACAAAGGAGGTGGACATGGTATTCCCTCCATACCTCCCATCTCAGCCTCTGTGGGCAGGATGATGAATCTTTCGGTTGACTGGATGACGCTGGTAAGCCTTGACCCCATCAATCTCTTAGCTCGCCTATCTCTCCACCTTCCTGATTCTCCTTCTGAAGCCTCAAGCTCCGATCTCCATTGCAGAAAAATATGTCACAAGTCTACCATCTCTCTAGCCCTCGCCTTCTCCCCCCACAAGATGGTGGCTTTGCCGGTTCAGAGGGCCTCGAACAACGATCATGACAGCTCAAGCTCTGACGAGGATGGCACCAGTGCGAGTGTTCAGACTCACGCGGCTTCCTCTAGTTCACCTAATGCCAACGCGGCGCTTCTTCCTCTCTTGACAACCCACACATCCAAGCAGGAGGATGAAGAGTCTGAATATGCATGCTGAATTGTGGAAGAGTCACTCCAACCTCCGGAAAAGGATGAAAATTCTTCATCTTCTTAACTTTTGGGTGCTTATCTCTCATTCCAGTCAATTTTCTGCTACTTCAATGTTTATAGTTTTCTGGTTTTGTCTTAAACATGTCATACGTAAGTTCGGTTTCCCACTATGATCAGCTTATTCTCGAATCTTTGTGCTCTACTCTTGGGTTGGTTTCCCCATCTGGGGAAACCCCTTTTTTGTTTTTTTGAAACTAAAATTTCCCTCTGGAATTGTCTCGCCTATTCCGGAGGATGAGAACTGTAATATTTTGGATTGTATGATATAATAGAAGTAGCCTAATTTAGAAAAAAGAAAAAAACACCTCAAAGTTGAAGCATGAGTGTTAGCAACTTAGAGTTGTATCACAAGTGTTAGTGCCTTGGATTTGCCACACAAGTGTCAGCATGTTATGAAACCAGCTCCCAAAATAGAAGACAAGAGAGATCAACGCCTTAGAAATAAGCCACTTTGAGGGGGAAACCTCCTTTAAATTAAATAAATGAACAATTATTAGATGATTCAAGTGACAAAACCTCCTTTCTATATATAGGAGTCCATGGGGTCACAATATAATCCTAGCCGACCTAACAATAATAATGTAAGGGCACAACAATAAAAACAGTGGGGTTTTATGGGGAATAATAATAACAATATGGGGACTATAGGGGTACAACAATAATAATAATAATAATAATTATTATTATTATCCAATTTTAAGGTCATGGCCAAGCCAAACACCAAATTGGTGTATAAAACCCCCTTGTTTGTGGGATAAGGGACCCACCTCTGCACAATGATTTGACTGCTAAGTCTACGAAGGCATACATACTCTTACCCCCTCTGGTTTTGAACATGTGACCTCTTAGGAGGAAACACACACTCTTAACCATTAGGCCCAAAGGGAGCTACACTAACAACAATAAGGGATCACATTATTAATATATGGACCTAACATGCCCCACTCCTTCAAACAAGTGTTGTTCTCAATGCTTGATTATTTATTGATGCTTTTGTATCAAATTATGATCCTCCCATGTGGAATCTTCAACGGGTAAGTTCTTCCACTTTTTGAGATACTCTGAAATTGATCGATTTCGTAGTTTTTGATTTCTTGTTTCGGTGACTGCTTCAGAACTTCTTTCGTTGCAATGTTGATCTTCTTGTTGTTTCATTCGATTCTGCACCAAATTTTGGTTATCCTTTGAGAGTTGGAGAAATTTTTGTTTATGCTTGATGTGATCTTCCACTACTTTATCATCCATATTATCTTTCATTTGATCCTTCAAACTGTCCAACATAGCCTCCTTTTTTTCTTTTAAACCATCTATGTCATCTTTGATTGGTCTTTGTAAGATCAAAATTCGTTGCACTTGGTACCGTAATTTTGATATATCATACTGCAATTATTCCTCTTCATGCATCATAGTAGAGATTTATTTGGGCTTAATGGGTACGGAATCATTTTTGGGAGGCATTGTATGTCTCAATACTTCAATATTCCCTTGGAATCACTTCAAACTGATTTTTCAAACAAATGTTATGCAAACTTGTTTAATAAAATACACACCTTTTTCTTGATTTTTAGAAGGTCTATATTGAACATGATTTTTCTCTGTTATTTCAGATCTTCAAGATCTGAATTTCTTTCTTGTATTATCTCTCTGATTCCTCTTTCTAATGCCATGGGTCAGACCTGATTTGGATTCTTCAAGGAAAATTTATGCCCAATCTCCCACAATGGCCTAATCATGGACTGGTTCGGTAGAGCGAACTTGTACGATGTGCCATGTGTCACTATTTCCTCCTTCGGCTCTGAAAGTGATACAAAATAAACTATAGTCTATGTGATTTCAGCAAATTTTTACAGAATTCCAATATGATGCTCAGAGAGAGAGTTATAACTATTTTCCCAAGGTCACCTCTTTGAGATGAAATTTAGAAGCCTACAAAAACTCTAACTTCCACATATCATATCTCTAAAAATATTGCGAACCAAGATCTGAATTTTTACACGAAGTGCCTCAGGATTTTGTCGCAAATGAGTTTTTTTTTTTAGCTTCTGAACCTTCGTAGAAAAAAAATTATAGCGAAAATTCCACGATGACCTGTTTGAAGTAGTGAAACCCTAGAATCCAAAGCTCTTATACCAAATGTTATGAAACCAACTCCAAAAATAGAAGAAAAGAGTGATCAATGCCTTAGAAATAAGCTACTTTGAGGGGGAAACCTCCTTTAAATTACATAAATGAACAATTATTTGATGATTCAAGTGACAAAACCTCCTTTCTATATATAGGAGTCCATGGGGTCACAATATAATCATATCTGACCTAAAAATAATAATGTAAGGGCACAACAATAATAATAGTGGAGTTTTATAGGGCACAATAATAATAATATGGGTACTACAAGGGTACAACAATAACAATAAGGGGGCTACACTAACAAAAATAAGGGACTATACTAGTAATGTAGGGACCTAACACAACATCTCAAAGTTGCAGTGCTTCAGAATTGCAGCATTGCACTGGAATGGTGAGTCACAACAACCAACAACCAATAGTTGTAACACCTAACAACCAGGAGTTGTGGCACTTGGAAACCAAGAGTTGTAGTACACGGAAATAGGGAGTTGCATATCCATCATGAGTTTCAACACTTGTATCTTAACCCTATATAAAGGTACATTTGTAGCTTTTCCTCCTAAATACCAATGGTTACCATGAAAAGGTAATTATCTCCTTAAAAACATAAGAATAAGCACTAAAATGGAATATTAAGAGAATAATCATACCTTGACCACAATTCATTTATATGGGAAATTTTTTTATTGTAATGAGGTTAAAATGGGAAAAATATGTGCAAATTGGTCTTAGACAGGTGTTGGAAAGATGCCAAATTGGGTGCCCATCATCTTCCCCAAGCAAAAATTATTGCATGTCCCTATGCAACCAACAATAAATATGAATTTGAGTGATACTATCATCCATGGAGGTTATTGATGTTGTAATCCACCTCCCCTAACTCATGGCATGGTAATAAGATTTCCTTTACTCAACTTCCCTTCAACAAGAAATTTATTATTTTTTAGGCATATTATAGCCTCTCTAATACTTGATAAAATGAATCTAGCTCATTAAATAGTGAAAATTGAGGCCTACCTATTGGTTTTCACAACTCTCTATACACTTGATATATCGGTGTACCCTATTTAGAGCCACTAGAAAATTGTTGGGGTTGAAGGAATCTCTTATGTGTGTGTCCTATGTGGCTTGTTCCTAGTGTCCAATACACACTTTAATAGTTTTGTTTTATATTATTTCAACCTATATTACACTATTCAACGACCTCTTTCCTATTTCGAGCCAAAATGCGTGTATTGCAGACTTTACCCATCTGTAATGTACCAGGATGACATCCTTGGGTCTACACTACTCCCCTCTAATCCAAAAAATGCACTTAAAGTTTTCAGCTGCCTAATGAGAAATTGTCCAATCAATGTGGTTATTCAATAAATATGCAAAAGATCGCAATTTAACATCCCCTAAAAAATGATTGGGTTTGTTAGAAATACCGAGAGGGGTGTGAATCAATATTTCTTATAATAGTTAAAGTAAGCTAATTAAAAAATTTCACATTAGGAAACACAAGGTATATACCAAAAGAAAATTAATTTTATTATAAAACACAATAATTAGGATTCCAATCCTCTTTTACAAAATTCAGGCTCCAACATGTACAAAAAAAATCTCCTAATTCTTCAAGGCTCCAACCTTGAATGGGGGCTCCAATCCTCAATTATAAATCCAGGCTCCATCCTAGTCTTAAGGAGGACACCAATCCTCAAATTTTGGCTCCAACCACTATACAAACTTTAACTCTCACAAGGCTCCAACCTTGAATGAGGACTCCAATCCTCTTAGACTAATCTTTTGAAATTTTTATCAAATACTTCCAAAGAACTATCCCCAATGGTTTTTCTAAAATGGGTCCTCAAAATCTACTTCAACAAGTGTCTTCAAGTCTACTTCATAGGTCTTCAAAAGCAACTTCAATGGGTGTCTTCAAATCTACTCCATGGGTCTCCAAAATTTTCTTCAACATGTGTCTTTAGATCTACTCCAGAAGTTGCTTAAACAGGTTCTTCAATAGTACTCCAAAGCCTACTATAATATTGCTTCAAAGAGGCTTCAAATTCTTCTACAAGGAAAGTCTCCAAAAGTATGCTCTCAAAGTCACCTCAGGGTCTGGACTAGTCCTGCTCCAATAAATAGACTACTTCTAAAATATTTTAAGAATGTGTAGAAAAAGTCTCCAAAATTTGTCAAATTTCTAGTCAAAGTCTACTCAAAAAGGAGGCCAAATTTTATTCTTATTTTAGGTCAAATGAGATCACAAAGAATAGGATGGAGATATGCCTCTATCGCAGAAACAAAGTCCCACATCTGATATTTCACAGGTTTGATTACAAAGATCCTAGTCTATTTAGGGTTGAAATTTGATCTAAACTTTTACTCAGAGGAAGGCGGAGGCCTATTCCCAAAGTGGGCCAAAGTATACACCAAAACCTCAAAAGATACTTGGCTGAGTCCATTTTAGAAATACCCTGAGATCTGCTTAAGAATAAACTGAGTTCCTTCAAATTTCCTTTAGGTTCATAAGATAAGAGCCTTCCTCTTCCTTTCTCGGGCATGAATTCTCCTTATTGTCTTTTCTAAGTTCCTCTAAATAAAATGAGGAATATCATGGCTTATTTATAGTGGTTGGATAATATAATTTGAGTCAGCTTATGTTTAATTTGAGCCGACATCATTTGGATTGTTTTAATAATAAATTTGGGGCTAACCTAAAGCAACTTGTTCTAGGTTTAATTTTATAATTTCGTCATTCAACCATCACATATATAATATCATCCATTTCTAATACCAATTTGATGTAGTTGATCCTTTACTATTAAATTGTTATGAATTACCAACCGCACAAGCACTTGACAAGAGATGAGGCTTTGTGATGCCTTGACAGTTCCTAATCCACCTTATTTTGTTGCCTTAAACATTACATTTCTTGTTAAAATGATCTATGATTAAATGTTGAGATTCAACAAGATGATGATCCTAGTGAAAATTAAGCACCTACACTAGGATGGAGCCTCAGGCTATTTTTAGGTGGAAGTTTATTTTTAGAATGGATGAGCAAATTCTATTTATAGATTATTTCTATTTATAGATGGTGAGAAAATTCTATTTATAGATGATGTTCTATTTTTAGATGTATGTGTGAGTACTATTTATAGATCGCATGTCTATTTATAGATGCATGTCGACTATTATTATCCCTTAATAATAGTTGGACAATAAATATTAATCTATTCTCATGGAGCACTTGGAATCAGTTAACTGAAGTGGCAAACCAGTTAGATGAAGGAATTTCGAGTTCAAAGGTTGGTTGGTGGGACATGCAAATAGACTTGAGTTGTAACGGAGTGATTCTAGCTGTAACATATTTGGATGTGTAGTTATGTGATTTGTAAAGTATTTTAACTCAGTTAAGTGAGTTAAACTTAGTTGTGCTAGTTGTAACTGAAGATACACTAGTGAGAGATCAGTGAATTAAATATTAAATTAATTCACATGTAGTGGTATCACATGCAACTCAAGATTTACTACTGTTAACTACATGCATGTTCGATCCACTGGAGACCCAGTTGAGAGGAAGGTGAAAGGCACAGTTGAATATCAGTTGTACTATATTGGATTGCACTCTTGCAAGCCAAACACACATTGGATATTCTCATGAGGATTGCGCAGTCAAGGAGGGCATGATTGCATCGAATTGGTCTTTGTAATCATCTTGGATTACGTAGTGGAGGCAGGTTGTTGTGAGGCAGAAATTTGGCTAAGGCATTTGCCAATTTCCGCAAGACAGTGTGAGACGATATTATATTGTACTGAGACCTCTTGGATTAGATTTTTGTATGAGATTGTTTCATGATCCATGATATATACATAATATATCATAGTGGGGTTTTTAGCTTTATGATTTCCCGGTAAAAACATCTGTGTTATGTGTGATTGATATTTCTTCATGTGTTTGCAATTAGCGATCGTGTTTTAAATTTATGCAAGAATTTTTTGTAGAAACAATTATGTATTTAACAGTGGCATATAATTGTTAGTTCAGGAGAATCCAGGCAATACATAATTTTTATTAAAATTTCTACATGTTATTGGAGCACAAAAGATTGCAATTTTGAAGCAGGAGCTGAGTTTTTTGGTGGAAACAATTTGAATTTGCTCCAAGAATTTCTTCGTGCGACAGTTGAGTAAACATCGAAATTTCTTTCAATGGCTTGCAGCTATAGTATGCACTCGAGGGAAACTTGAACTACATTACTTGGAAGGATAGGATGGAGGCGGTGCTTGAAGATAATGGATTGAATTAATTCATTGACAATGATGTTCCTAATCCCACTTCGATGGATGTTGGATTACTTGATGCATGGAAAAAGAAAGTAGCAAAGGCGAGAAGGATTCTGTTGGAAGGTGTACGAGACCACATTGTCTCATGCCTTCATGGGAAAGCCACTCCATATGCTATGTGGAAGGCTTTGATGGATATTTTCCAAAGAAGCAATGACCATAGGAAATTGGCGCTGAAGGATAAACTCAGAAAGATCAAGATGGAAAAGGGTGGCAATATTCCAAAGTATCTCACAAAGTTTGTCCAATGTCAGGATGAACTGGGGAGTGTGGGAATCACTATTGTCGATGATGATTTGGTGAGCTTGTCTCTCTTGGGACTTCATAAGGGTTGGCACAGTTATGAAGACTCTGTCATCGAACGGGAAAAATTGTTGGATTGGTAACAACTGTGGTCGGATCTAGTGCAGGAGGAGTTTAGGCAGAATACCAGAGATGGCTCCTCATCAAAGCATGATGATGAAGAGGATTTTCTTTGGCTTCCAAGGCAAGGAAAGGGAAGGGGAATAAATTCCATTCAAAATCCGAGTCTAAAGGCAAGAAGCTGGATTTTTCCAAGGTGAAGTATTTTCACTGTCACAAACATGGGCATCTCGCCACTAACTGCCCACAGAAGAAGAAGAACAAGAAGGTTGTTGGATCTGCAACTGGTGAGGCCCTTGCCTCGCAATTTGAACTTGATTTCTCTTTGATCGCATGCATGGTGTCAAGTGGATTGGGATTGGTGTGGTATCTTGATAGTGGTGCTTCCTTCCACATGACGGGAGATAAGGAGATTTTCAGTGACTTGGAGGAGAAATATCTCCAAATGCAATTAGAGATGGGTGACGATGGATGATATAGTGCGACCAAAATTGGTACCATTAACTTTGAGAGGGAGTCAGGTAAACCATTTCAATTGAATTATGTTATGCATGTTCTAGGTCTGAAGAAAAACTTGGTCTCAGTCACGATGTTGGAGGATAGAGGCTATGACGTTGTTTTCAGCGATGGAAAAGCTTTCCCACGACATAAAACAACGGGTCAAGCCAATAGGATAGATATTTTAGTTAAGAATCTCTACAAGCTAGAGGTAGATGGCTGCGTTGCCATGATGGGCAAGGCAGAAAAAGTGGTGAGCCGGGATGAGGGCAAATTATGGCACAGGCGATTGGGCCATCTTCATCATGGAGCCTTGAAATTTATGCAGCAAATATCTACTAGAGTTCCAATGGGAACACTTTCTCAGTTAGATCAATGCAAGGGTTGCACCATGGGGAAGTATGTAAAGTCCACCTATCATGAAAAGGAGAACGTGCTTTGGTGATCCTAGAGAGAGTTCACAAAGATGTGTGTGGACCATTATCAGTTTCTTCAACAACAAAACACAAGTATTATGTTATTTTTGTTGATGAATTTTCTCATAAATTCTGGATCTTCTTCATGCAGAAGAAGGATCAAACATTCTCAAAGTTTTGTGAGTTTAAGGCATTGGTGGAGAAAGAGTCGGGGAAGCAAGTGAAGGCTCTCAGGAGCGATAATGGTGGGCAATGCATATCTAACTAATTCAAAGACTTCTGCAGCAAAGAAGGAATTTGAAGAGAAATCATAGCACCTCATAACCCACAGAAAAATGGGGTCGTAGAGAGAAGGAACATAACGATCGTGGGTGCAGCACGAGAAATGTTGCATGATCAGGGCCTACCAATGCATTTGTGGGTGGAAACATGTAACACTGCGGTTTATGTGTAAAATATTTGTCCTCATAGAGTACTTGGCATGAGTACACCTGAAGAAGCTTTCACTGGTAAGAAACTAGATGTTTCTCACTTTAATATTTTTGGCTCATTTGTTTATGTTCATGTGACCAAGAATTCCAGGAAGAAGCTGGAGCCGACTACTGAAGTTGGGATATTTTTGGGGTACACAGAAATACCCCATAATTATCGTGTGTATTTTCCTAACAGTAAGATGACTGTTATGCGACGAGATATAAAATTTGAAGAGGGGAAAGCCATGCGATTGTCACTTGAGAGGGAGTTGGACTTGCATGCGGAGGAGGAATTGTTGGTTCCCAAAGATGAGTCTCTAGATGTGGGTCAACCACAGGAGGAGGTTCATGGAGTGGAGGAGTCCACTCACGCAGAGCCAAACATGAGAACTGGCAGAAGGCATACCACATAAGCTGAGAGGCTGAGACTTAATGCTGCGCATAATGTAGGAGTCCCTACTTTATAGCGCAGACAAAGACAGTCTCCTGACCGATTCACTGGATACATGGCTCTCATGAGAAAATGTATTGTGACTGAACCATCTTCCTTTCAGGAAGCAGTGCAGGAGCCCACATGGGTAGATGCAATGGTGGAGGAGTATGACTCCATTGTTAGAAACAATGCTTGGGAAATTTTTCCAAGGTTGGTTGATAAATCAATGGTAGGCTCAAGATGGATCTACAAGGTAAAGCAAGCTGCTGATGGGAGTGTTGAGAAATACAAGGCCAGATTTTTGCCCAGGGTTTCTCACAGATCTAGGGAATTGATTGTGAAGAATCCTTTGTAGCTGTCGCACGGTATTCTTCCATAACGACCATCCTTGCTCTCTCAGCGTAGATGGGTTGGCACATTCATCATATGGATGTGAAGACTGTTTTTCTCAATGGGATCATTGAGGAAGAAGTGTACATTGAGCAGCCTAAAGGATTTGAGATCTTCAGCAGTGAGTCACATGTGTGCAGACTCAAAAGAGCATTGTATGTGCTGAAGCAAGCACCTTGTGCTTGGTACACTCAGATAGACAGCTATTTCACTGGACTTTGCTTCAAAAAGAGTGAGGTGGATGCAAACCTATACCAAATTATGGTGGAGGGTAAGCTTTTGATCATTTTTCTTTATGTTGATGATTTAATACTAACTGGTGATGAGCAGCTGATACACTCATGCAAGGAGGACCTTGCAAAGGAGTTCGAGATGAAGGATATGGGCCTCCTTCATTATTTCCTTGGATTGGAAATATGAGATGGTAGAATTTTTGTGTCTCAAGGCAAGTGGCAGGAAATCCTTTGGTTCAGTTTCACATGGAGGAACCTGACTTCACGTTCCTCTTCCAGGAAACTGGAGGAAAGAGGACGCTACATCTGGAAAGGTAGTGGATGCTACTGTCTATCGATATTTAGTGAGTTCGCTAATGTATTTAGTGAATACAACAACAGACATATGCTATGTGGTGAACCAACTTAGTTAAGCGATGGTCAAGCCTACCAATTTCTTTTGGAAGGCAGGCAAGCATGTCCTGAGATACGGGCACATCTGAGTATGGCTTGTGGTACAGACAGACGGATGAGGTGAAGTTGCATGGCTTCATGGATGCAGATTGGGTGGGAAGCCCAATGGATAATTAGGGTAATTTTGAGCTCTAAAATGGGCCTCCTAAGGAAATAATAAAATAATGGCTAAATCAATAAAATAATATTTATGAATTTGCAATTCACTTTTTGCACCACAATCCATGTAACCATGGTTAAATTCAATTCAAAAGTTGTACCAAAATAAAATTAATAAAAAAATTGTATTGATGTCACTATAAATAAGAATGTGTTTTTCAAGAAAAAATCATTATCATTGAACACTAATGAATTTGTCCTTTGTACTTAAATAACTTAAAATAAAATATAAATATAAATTCATAAATTATTAATTATATAATATGTTATTAATTAAAATTTATATTATTTAAATTGTATAATAACATGTAATTAATGTACTATATAAAAATAATATATTATTTTATTTATGAATTTTATTCAAAAAGTGTGAAATGACATATATTATGAGTACTTTACTTTGACTTTAAAAGTACTTAGAGCACTACCATGGTTAACCATGAGTTTTTATCCACCATTGAGAATGTGACAAGTAAGTACCTTTAACTCAAGCAATGCCACCTTAACCATTAGGGATGATGTCATCCCCTAAAATGTGATTGGTTCTCATAAAGTGAATTTTGATTGTATATTTTACTTAGGAGGCCCATTTTAGACCTCAAAATTCCCCTGATGAGAAAGAGCACATTAAGAGGGATCTTCAGTATCAAATCTACAATTTTTTCTTGGTACAACAGGAAACAGAGATCTGTGGCACTCAGTTCAGCAGAAGCATAATACATGGCAGCAAGTCAAGTTGCATGTGAGGCTATCTGGATGAGAAAGATCCTGGTTGGTTTTTTTGGTTCTCATTTATATCCTACAATGATTCATTGTGATAATTAGAGTTGCATTAAACTCTCGATTAATCCTGTGTTTCATGATAGATCTAAACATATAGATATCTGGTATCATCATATCAGAGATTGTGTGCAGTGGAAGATCATGTTGCTTCAATACATTCCTACGGAAGATTAGGATGCATATATTCTGATGAAATTTCTCACCAGGAGAAAATTCGAATACCATAGAGACAGGATTAGGGTGAAGGATAATCTCTTTCTTGTTGAGAGGGAGTGTTGAGATTCAACAAGATGATGATCCTAGTGAAAATTAAGCACCTACACTAGGATGGAGCCTTATGCTATTTTTAGGTGGAAGTATATTTTTAGAACGGATGAGTAAATTCTATTTATAGATGATATCTATTTATAGATGGTGAGAAAATTCTATTTATAGATGATGTTCTATTTTTAGATATATGTGCGAGTTCTATTTACAGATCGCATGTTTATTTATAGATGCATGTCGACTATTATTATCCCTTAATAATAGTTGGACAATAAATATTAAGCTATTCTCATGGAGCACTTGGAATCAGTTAACTGAAGTCGAAAAATAACATTAAAGACATGAAAGATTTTAAATTCAAAAAGATTTAGTTGATAGGTTTTGATGGACTTTAGTTATAGAAGTGGTCCAGTTCTGCTAAGTTGGATGTGTAGTTATGTGAGATGTAAAGTAGTTTAACTCGGTTAAGTGAGTTAAACTCAGTTGTTCTAGTTGTAACTGAAGATACACTAGTGAGAGATCAATGAATTAAATATTAAATTAATTCACATGTAGTGATCTCACATGCAACTGAAGATTTACTACTGTTAACTATATGCATGTCAGATCCGGTGGAGACTAGTGGAAAGGAAGATGCAAGGACAATTGACAATGAACCATACCTGTGAGATTTACTCTTGTCCCACACATTAGATATGCTCATGAGGATTGCGCAGTCAAGGAGGGCATGATTGCATAAAATTGGTCTTTATAATCATCTTGGATTGCATAGTGGAGGCAGGTTGTTGTGAGGTAGAAATTTGGCTAAGGCATTTGCCAATTTTTGCAAGACAGTTTGAGACGATTGTATATTGTACTCAGAGCTCTTGGATTAGAGTTTTGTATGAGATTGTTTCATGATCCATGATATATACATAATGTATGATAGTGGGGTTTTTAGCTTTATGCTTTCCTAGTAAAAACATTTATTTTATGTGTGATTGATATTTCATGTGTTTGCAATTGGTGATCGTGTTTTAAATTTCCGAAAGAATTTTTGTAGAAGTGATTATGTATTTAATAGTGGCATATAATTGTTAGATCAGGAGAATCCATGAAATACATAATTTGTATTAAAATTTCTACATTGAATGAGTTGGTCAAATATATTCTTTAGTTCCTTGGTTTTCTAAACCATAATGGCTTCCCATAAGATCATTTCCCATACTTCAAATTAGGGCCATGAGCATCCAAATTTAGCAAATTTCAAACAATCATTTAGGATCATCTGACATATAGTAGTAAAAACACATTCATCAAATTTTCAAAGTCTTTATGAATGAATGAGAACTCTCTAAAGTAACTAATTACTTTTGTATTTACCCCACAAATTAACCAATCTATGAAGGGCTTAATTTTCCAATTGTTTTCATGCAAATGAAGAAATTAACCTAGGTTTCCCTCGTTCCATCGAGAAATCTTGAATGGATTGTGCAGTCAAATCCCCTCCTTGATGATAATTCATATTGTGTTATTGTAATTTTTTGGATGCAAACTACCAAGCTTTCCATATCCTCTTAATAACATACAAACTTGAGATCTTAAATACTTCAACTACACCATGTCATAGAGATTGTAGTGGCCAAGTATGCCATGGATGATAATTTCATACATTTATTCATGATCATTTGAATAACTTTGACCCTTGATTTGTTATAAATGAAAACACCTCAACAATACCCCCCTTCTTCATTAATGACAAAAACCTGAGTAAAACATTTAACTCCCCCTCAATTGATGGTTGATTTTACTCTACTTCTTTTCTCCCCCTTTGACATCAATGACAAGGGTTGGAGTGGATTTGACACTTTAACTTAATATCTTTTGTTCATCTTAATAGTCACAATGTATTTCATTTGTTGGGTTTCTCCCTTGACCGTATCATTTCCCTTTGAAAATATCATTATTGTTTGGTGCATTTCTAAAATAAACATCTCAACAATGGTTCATGGCATTTCAAATAGCTATTTAGGTTAGAAAGTGTGAAAATTTTATTGTCTTGGCTGTTGTAACAATGTGCTCGTGGAGTCCATATGATTTGAAAGCAATGTAAAAGACCTTGGATGAAAATACAATTTTCAAAAGAAGATGCATCCAAAATGAATATGCATAAGGGATAGTAAGGAAAGGCCCAACCCCAAAATGATGGTTCCATTACTTCGACATATATCAATAGAATAACCATGTATTTATGGAAAAGAAAATGATCACTTGCAATCATAAATGTTTGTATTTTTCATGGAATTTTTCATATCATCAACAATATGGCTTGTAGAAAGGATAAAACTGGATCTAGATCTATCACGAATTTCCTTATTCAAAGTAAATCCATGCCTAAAGTTGTAACATCTTCTCCACATGAATATTCTCTACTATATTGACATAAACAGGTTGTGGGAGGTTGTTTGTGTTGCACAGACTCTTCATAAGGCTCATTCAAATTCTTTTGACACTTGGCTTCAAGTTCTAAGCCCTTAATGCAATCATTAACAATATTCATAGGTCCATATAAACTTAGGACATGTGATCTACATGTATTATGTGTAAATATCATCAAATTAATTTTGGTATTGGTTCTTTGTATCTGTGACTCTCATGTCGTCACCATTGTGGCTCTCAATGCCAATTTCATTAAAGTATGGAGTAATTTTAGTGTTGGAACTTGGATTATTATTGTCAGAGATGAGTATGTCCTTAAAGCACACCAGATACTACTGTGTGTGAAAATTCCTTGAAATCCAACAACTGGAAATAATTCTTCTAACTGATAAATTAATTATGCATTTTTTTTTTACAAAAAAATAACGAGTTATTCAGACTACAATTTATTAACCATAAAAAATACTATAGAATAACAAATAGGAACTACGAAATGCTATCACACACAAATAAAAATGACACAATTATTTATGTACAATTGTCCTCAGAAAAACCCAATGAGGGAAAATTGGTGAGGGTTTTATTATTATGCAGCAACAAAAATTATGAGTACAATAAAATGATGTCAAACTGGCATTTCTATCTTAGATAAATATTGGAAAAAAATATCTAAGGGAATATAACCTACTCCATGAGTAATCTTAGCTCAATATATACACTCAAACTAGCTATCCTACTGCCTCTGCGCAGGCCTCTGCATCACCTTTGTAGCTCGGAACTGCATCGAACCAGTTTCTCACTGAACGTTGTTAGTATGGAAGCCTCTATCTATTTTTAGTCTAGAAGCCTCTGTCTTGGCCCTCTATAAATATTCCAGCCACTAGCACCTGAAATTGGCACTGCTCCAGCTAAATTGAATGCCCTCTTTGAGGCTTATGCGCAGTGCCTGTGAAAATAGTACAACCTCCTCTCCTAAATCTTCCGGAATTGGAAACTCCTTTGGAAATATACTATGTTTCCCCTCTGCCACCTGCTACTCAATCTCTCCTGTTGAATCACTTGAACTGGAAAATCAAACTATCTAGATCATTAAGTATCTGCCACTAGTGTGTTCTCCATCTACCCCATCAAACCCTTCTTATAATCTCTAGTTGAAACTTCAACGGCCACGATTAAAACTTAATCGATGGTTGATATCATCTCTGAGTCGAACTATGTGAGTTTTGTTGGGTAGTTTAATTGGTAATTAAATTACTTCATTACAACCAAGGTTCATTTACTTATGAAGTGCACGTTCACAATATATGCTAGGATTTTTATTTTTTATTTTTAAATGACAAAGAAATAAAAGGAAATTACGAAATAGAGCAAATCAATATCCACTCATCACTAATTGACACACATGTTCTTTCTATCAAACTTGAAATGCTTTAAAAAAAAGATCAAATTGAAAATATCATTCTATTTGTATTAAATTAAAGAAGAGACTATTCAGATGGCATTGAATCAAAAGGATTATTCTAGTTACATGAAATGAAAATGACTATCTAATTGTATGGAATTGAAAAGACTAATCTAATTGCCTCAAATGGAAAGTCTATTTCTAACTTCATGAAATTAAAAATATTATTCTAATAACATCAAATTGATAGATATAATTTACTTGATGAAATGAAATCTTAATCTATTGCAATGAATTAAAATCCTATTTTATCACCAGAATCAAAGTTTGTTTCAAAATCCAACTAATCATAATGAAATTTCAACTTATGACAAATTACTAATGTGCAAAACAAAGAATTGAGTTAATTCAACGTTTAATTTTGAGACTAAGTGGAAAATATAAATGAATAAAACCAACAATCTAAAATATTTTTTATTATTTTTAAATTTAGTGAGTGTGCAATCCTATGCAACAAAATCAATAATAAATGAACAACGTGAATATAAACTAATATGTGTTGAAATATGTAAGTAGGTTTGGTCTTCATAATGACATATGTAATCATGATTTTATGTATTTCATGTAACAAGAGAAATACATTTATTTTTTTGATCTTGAGGCATGGGCTTCATGCTCAAGAGGAATTTATTTTATTGGTCAAAGCTCTCATTGAGAGCTTCTAGGGCTTATGTGTCATTTTCATGTATAGAATATTGTTCTTGGGCATGTTACATATTTATTTAAGTCATTGTAAGAGTCAACATACCCTCCAATGCCTTTTCACAAGTGCTCAATACAAGTTGGCCTTCAAAATAAGCTATAAGAAGATGTCGACCTCATCAAAAGGACATGTCAACCTATGGTAATGATAAGTCAGACTTAAAGCATGGAAAGGAACCATATATATACCAAAATACTTGGCCTCATTCAAGTATCAATCAATCATTGCAGAAGTTCGATCAAAGGACAAGAAAGTGCCTCACACCCTAGCAAAGAAAGGAGAATCATAGAAGAAGGAAAAATTGAATTGTCTGGGTTTGTTTTGGGTCTTCTCTCTCACAGGTGCGAACTCATACTAGGGCACAGTTTTACTACAGAAGGAAAAAATCAAAATCATATTTAGAAGGTGTTCCAAGGGTTAAGAAGATATAAATACAAGCCAAATTAGTCTAGAAGGATCTTATATTCAAGCAAAGGAAAGAGGAAAAATCCTTGTCCATTTTCAAGGTTAAAAAAGTAACCTAGGGTTTCTGTAGTAGGGTTAACATAGTCTTCAAAGGAGCAAAAATAAGGGTCAAGAAGGAAGCATAAATCCTAATTGGGATCACAAGGAGAAGGGTGCAAGTCTAGTGAAGAAGAAAATACTCATAGATCTACCCCATTAAGCTCACACATCTGGCATCCTAGTAATTTCAGATAGGCCAAAAGTTTCAGGTCTTTGCTAAGAGTTTGAAATTCAGAAAGAGCCGAGAACAATGGTATAGAATATATTTTGAGTAACATTGACTTGAAGGGAAAGGAGAGTTGTTCAGGAAGCACTGTGATTTGGTCTTTGAGAGTTTCTTGGTCAAGGGTCTTGGTCTTGGAAATCGTCAATTGAATATTCTTTAAGAAAAATAATTATGTGGGTTTACCTCTCAAGATTGCATAGGTTTTGGCCTTGGTTGATCACCTATATCTTGTGTCCTTGGTCTCATTGTTCTTTATGTTTTTGGTATTTATTTGATGAAAATAACACATAATAATAACAATCCAGAAAAATAAGTGAATGAAGTAAAATAAAAGTACATCAAAAACAATTATCATTGCAAGAGAAATCACCTAGACCTATTGCCATAGATTTCTCAACATGGTATCAAAGCAAAGGTGACAAGTCAAGGAAGGGAATTTCAATAAATAACACTCAAGGACCAAATTTATACAAGAGTATCAAGTGTTGAAAATTGTAACTAGGATCGGTCTTCATATTGACTATGTAATTATGAATTTACATAAAGAAGAAGACAAAGATAATAAAATGTATTTTTGTTGTACTTGCTTCATGGGTTTCATGAGCAAGATTTTATTATACGTCAATAGACTTCTTCTTAATTTCTATTAGGGTTTGTCTTATGTTTAAAAATGTAATCAAGAGTCATGTTTATGAAGTGTCTAGTTCTAAGGATGTGCTCCAAGAACTTGTGGGAGAATATCTTATAACAATACTCATGATAATCACCCTTAACGCTGGAGTATATAGTCTTCATGTCGGCCTATATTATATGATAAATTCGGCCTATATGACAGTTGTATGGTCGACCTCATATCAAATAAGAAGCCTCTATATATAATCTTGCTTGCGGCTCATTTAGGACAGAAAATCCAGACAGATCTGAAGCAAGACAGAAGAAAATTACGGACTTTTTCTGAGACATTACATAGGTCAAATGAAAAATTGAGATCAGAAAGAAAGTGTGGGTATAATATAGAGCGAAGTGCGGATCACTCTGTGGATTTCAGGAAGATCTGAAGTCCATATTTCAGGAATATTTGCAGTAAGGAATTTAGATCAAGTCTGCAATAGAAGTGCTGAGAAAGGGTCTGAAATTGGTGTGAAGAAGGAGGCTAATAAACGAAGGAGAAAGGGACCTATATATATTTATGTTTTAGGGTCTATTCTCTCCTCACTTATTTTAGGAAGGTTCAAGGTGTTCACAACAAGAAGGAGAACTACTCCAAGTTCGGTCTTGGGCTACCATATATCTCATCTATACAGGAAGGTCGAAATACATCTGAAAGGTTCGGTGCAGAAGTATATGTATCACTATATTGGGTATCAAAAAAGATAATAAGGAGCCAAGAAGGAACCTAAGAAAATTTTAGGTAAAGCTGAGAAGTAGAAGGAGAAGCCAAGGACTTAGAGACCGAGTTCTCTAATATTGATATAGTCCAGTACTCATTGGTGAAGAAAAGAAATATTGGCGTTGGAAGAAGACTTATAAGCAGGGACAAGTTCTTGGAGGCATTCATAGGTCAAGGATCTGAGTCTTGGTCATGACACTTGTCATTTTAAGATCTATAAGAAGAATTTCGTATGGGTTTTCCTCTCCAAGAGGGAGAGGTTTTTGCCCTGGCTCGAGGAGCCTAATTGTGTGTTTTTGTATTTTGGTAATTGACTTGATGAAAGACTAAATAAGTTAATAAGTAACCTCACAAGTAATTATCAAGTAAGATAATTTGAATTAATCTCCAGTCCTCCAAATTCTCAACAGGGCATAAAAAGCATCAAGAATATCTTCTCCTTTCCAAGGAATTTCAAGGACAAAAAAAATTCACATCATCATCTTGAAGGAAGTATCAAAACCTTATATCACTCTAAGAAGGTCACTTCACTTGAAACATTATTGGTAACCTCACTCCATCATCACCTTAAGGAAAAAGGGAGACCGAAGAGATCAAGATTAATTTTTCTAGGCTACAAGTCCTCTCACTTATGGAGAATCTAGAGCATCCACAATAGAAATAGCATTGAATTATAGTCAAGCTCTAGAGCTAAAATTTGAAGTTAAGTTGCAGGATGATATCTTGAAGAAAAATAAGTCTACCATAAAGATCTTTTGAATACCAACGTTAATTACAAGAAGGAGAAGGAGTTTGAATTATATGTATTGTTACATGAAATCAAACCTTCATCAACCACATATATGATATTTTGATATCATATCACCCTACAAGTCATACATATGGTTGATATTTGTCAAGAATTAAATTTTTCTAAAAGTATGAATTATATACCTCTTTATCTCTATGATAGCACATAGCTCATCTTCAAGGGTGTGTCCTTGTGACATAAATACTATACTCTTCTTACAAGTTCAAATATGGTGGTGAACGATTTCATGCAATGAAGTCATCAATCACATATATATTCTCTAAAAAGGATTTATTCACTATAAAGAAGTTGGAAAGAGTTGAGGAAACAATCCTGAAGCAACTAGTCATTAAGAAAATAGAGAGAAACATTGATATACTTATAATTTCTAGTTATGCATAAGGACACCAATACAAGGTATATGGCAAGCATATACTTGGAAGAAGAAGAAAATGAGTATAGTGAAGAATATCTCACACCCGAAATCAGATCAATGAAATTCATCTCATCAAAGGTACCTATGGTATATTTTAAGATATTTTGGGTTGAAGATATGATTCTAGGGTCTGTTAGTATTCTAGGGAAAACAATGAACCCTAGCATTACATAAAGAGGGAATATAATATAATATAGGGTTTGAACTTTAGAAGCCCTAGGATAACCTCTTCATTGCAAGAAAACCCTAGAAATATTGGCATCATTTTTTAGTATCGTATACTTTGCTTGGGGTGCTTGTCACTAGATATTCCAGGAATAAGAAGTAAATATGGATGGGTTGAACCGTTGTTCTAAGAAACATGATGGAAGAAGGAATTTTTATAACTGCACATGTCTGATTCTTAGCAAGATGGAAAGGAGGGTGAAGAAAGCCTCCACCTATGTAGTCAAGACACAAAACACTATAACGATGGAATCATAAATGCATATGATAGGATAAAGTTATCATGACATTGATATAAGAATCTTGAAATATAGCTGAATTAAAAGTATATGGAAGTCACAAATAAAGGGATTTAGCTCTTGGTAACTTCATTAGAAGCATAAGTATTACTTATGGGAGGAATAAAGTCATCTAGTATATCATACATTATTCAAAAGAAGTATTTGTAGGATGAGGAGGATCAAGATGCTCCATTAGAGTCTTCATTGGAAGGATCTCCTAATCATTAGGGGAATTTTGAGGTCTAAAATGGGCCTCCTAAGGAAATTATAAAATAATAGTGGAAATAATAAAATAAGATTTGATTGCATCATCAAATTTTAGAGGGAAAAAGGAAAAATTACTTTTCAACTCGTATTTTTAACTTATCTCCCAAATTTTTTACTCAAATTTCGAGTGGGAGTACTCATTGGATGAAAAAATAAATTCATAATACAAGGATTTCCCATGTTACATAATTTAGATTGATCCTCCTACACGAAAAATGAGAAATACATGAAAAACATGATTGCAATCACGTTTTTTCATGTATTTCTCATTTTTCGTGTAGCAAGGTCCATAGAAGTATGCAACATGAATACTTCTTGGATGAGGAATTAAATTTTGCATCCAACTAGTACTCTAGCTCGAAATTTGAGTAAAAAATTTGAGAGATAAGTTGAAAATACGAGTTGAAAAAGTAGTTTTATTATTTTATTATTTTTTAATATTTTTACCCTTTTACTTTGTTACACAGTAATTTGTTACCGTCCCTGAAATCCCTCATCCCGCACATTGGAGGGTTTTTTATGTGACCTGTGAGCAATGACATGACCTGAAACCACTTTCATGGCATCCCCCTTGACAAGGACAATCATTCCTCTGAAGACAGTTTCCTGTAAAAAACCCTAAAAATAGACCTTTTGGCCTTGGCGCGACCAGCCAGTTCAACCCTCGCGCCAATGGGGGAAATCCACCAAAGAGGGCGTGCCAACTGGTGCTCTGTCCCAGTGTATTACTCACGCTAATATTAATAAGGATTTTTTTAAAAAAATAAATGTCGGAAGTTTGATTCCAACCAACTCCTGAATGAGTCTCTAAAATGAGTTGGGAGGTTTGGGTCCGGATCTCCATGTAGGGGAAGTGGTTTTCCACCTATCATGGAAGCTTCCTTTAGGATAGGGCCAATCCCACCATTGTATGGATCCCAACTCCCCTTCCACCATCTATATAAGCTTGCCATTTTCCCTTTGCAAGCTAGCCTTAATGGTCATAGAACTAAGAGCTAAATCTGTAGCAAGGAGACTATCGCCAGACAGCCTTTGAGAGCCAGCCGAAGAGAGAGAGCTTTGTCCCATTCCCGACGAGCTTCATTGAGACGTTCTCCGCTGTCGACCTGCCGAAGGAAGATCCAGCGTCAGAGCTCAGGTTGTATCTTTCTTTCATTGTTATTAATAATAAACAACTTTTATTATGGTTCCATTCATATGTTCATGTCTTATGTTATGAATTATATCTTCTCTGACTGATATATGGTTACATGTTTTAGGTTTTACGATGTGTGTTGTTGTTTCTTCGTGCGCGTGCAGGTGTTCGAACATGCTAGGTGGGAGGATTGTGATCTACCAAAGCGAAGGACAGAAACGTCATCTTTTCTGCAAAAAACAACAGCGTGGGACTTAAGGTAGGCCTCTTGTCGCATCTTGGTCTTTTGTAACTAGGAACCTGCGTCTTAGCGTGACTCGGTTGTTGCTAGACCCGATATGGGCTAGTAGGGATCGCCTCTGTCCACAGAGGGGATTTACCTCTCCAAAAAACTGGTGACTCTGCTTGGGAGACATTTATTGGAGTTTGTCTTGTCTTTTTGGTTGATTTTGGTCTTTGTTTGCTTGATCAGCTCTTCTGGTTCACCTTTTTCTAGTGTTAAACCTCTGTTTAGCCTCACCATACCTGATCTACTCCCTGTTTGCTCCTTTTTATTTTTGTCATTAGTAAGCTCGACTGGCACATTTTTTTCCTGACAGTCGCACCAACTGGCACTTGTTGCTAGTTAGGCCCCCGTGCCAATCCTGTTTTGGTGCTAGTTGCAGCTAGACAGTCGCGCCAATCCTGTGTGGTGCCAGGGTTTGCTTGTTTCTGAGCCTTCTGAGCTTGATTTTTGGTATTAGTGTCATTTTTTCGACTGCCTAAGTGTTCTGAAGCCTTGGTTGACTGTGTGTGACCTCTATCCTCCAGTTGTTTGCCCTCTACTGTCGGTTTTACATTCTATCCCTAGGACATCTAGGTGCTATAGTGTGCTGAGCCTCCCGTGGGAGTTTTTGGTTTTCATTTGTCCAGTCAACTTCGTTGTTGCTTCTTTGCATTCGTTTGGTGGTTTTCCATTGTTTTATTGTGTTATTTGAGTGATTTCTCTCTTTCTCATTCGAGTTTCTCTTTGTCTTGTTTCGAGCCTAGATTACACAATTCGTATGAGTATTTGGGATTTCTCTTTGGTTTGAGGGATTTCTCCATCAGTTTGAGGTCTGATTGTGTTTTGCATTGAGTGAACTTTATTGCTTTCACTCTTTCGCTATCATTTATCGAATTGGTCTTTTTATTAGTTTTCATTTTGTTTAGCGCATTTTTCTCTTAAAACATTGAAAATACAAAAAATCAATTCTTGTGCTTTTGATTAGTTAGTGTAAATTGAAAACTTCTCTGCGTTATTAGTGTTATATAACTCTAAAGGAAAAGCTTTTCGTTGCATTAGCATGCATTAGAGACACTAGTGGTTGTTTTGTGATCATTTTTTTATTGTGTGAAAGCTCTCAACCCTCCCGTAGTTAGCTATTCATCGAATGAAGTGATATGTTGTGGCATGTAGTGTGCATTTAGAGGATTTTGAGACATAACATTCAGTAGGGCCTGAAAATTGAAACATAATTGAAGATAAACTCTAAAATTCATTCAATTTACCTTAAGGTAGCATTGAAACATTAACGAAATATTTAGAGGTCTAGGTTAGTGACGTGTTCCTGCGTTGTTAAACCTAGTAGTTGTCGTTCGCCTCTTGGCTTTAGACAGCGCTAGTACGGACTTGTGCTCCCCATACCGTCGCATATATAAAGGGAGACCTGACTAGGTTTCTATCCTTTATCCGTAGGAAGCTGATTCTGCCACCTTATACTCGTGATACACTGGACACAACATTCGGGGAGATTGCCTACATGTACGTCAAGTCCTTGGTTGATTTCTCTTTCATTTTTGAACCAAGGTGTATATTTCAGATCACGGATATCTGGTACACCCTTTTGCCTAGATTTCTAGAGTAGTCATTTTGATCTTTTCTGACTCAATAAATTTGGAAGGATCATCAAGCGCTTGTCTTTTCACACTTGTTTCCAAATTGAAAGAGATAGAGTCACCTTTTTTCCGTTTCTCGACTCTTAAAACATGAAATGGTAAAGTTTCTAAGTTTCAATGTGGAAAAATAAATCACCTGCGATCACATGCCCTTTTAGAGTTTTCTTGTTGGCCATTTGATTGTTTACCTTGGTTTTTCCCGTGTTCTTTTGTTTTGATCTCTTCCTCTTGTCATTACTGTCACAGTGGCAGAACCTTCAGTTTCGTCTACTAGTAGTCCTTACACAGAAGATTCATCAGAGGTCTCTCAGTCCTCTGCTGAACCTCAGTAGCCTATTGTCTTCGAGTTTCCCGACGGGGGACCGGTTCTATCTAAGCTTCCCTTTTGAGGACCAGTTGAGTTCAATTGGCCCTTATCCAACGCTTGGTTTGGATTTGGAGTAGGGGAATATTTCCCTCCTTTTACATCGGGTTCGCCTTTTTTAGCTGTTGTTATTCCTCCTAGTCCTCGCCGTCTTTTAGAAGATCTAGCGGCAGGGTCAGATATGGACTCATCCAGTCCTTCTCCTAGTGAAGAAATCCCTACATCTGGTGAAGATTACCAGCTGTTCCCAGAAAACAACCCCGACTTATCTGTCATGTCTTCGCCTGGTCCTTCGCTTCTAGCAGGGTATAGATCCATAAGTCAGATTGTGGCCGTTGTGGCCTCCATGGGAGTATCAACTCCGTTTACAAGGCCGATTATTACTTCATTAGATATTTCCCCAAGGACACCCCTCACTTCATCTCCTCAGGTCACATCAGTGCCTGTTAGGCCTACTGTCTGCGTAGCTGCATCTACGCCTGCTGTTACTACTCAGTCCGTCAGGACCATGTCACTTCCTGAAGACGTCTACATAACATCTACTATTCTGGAGAATATCTCTCCTGAGGATTATTGGTTGTTTCTACAGCAGTCGAACTCCGAGGTTGTTCAGTCCTCCCAAGATTCCAACCGTCCTTATTTTTCCCATTATGGATAGGATGGTACACCCGTTTATGTTTTTCCATATCAGTACGATGAGCAAGGGAACCCTCTACATTTTCCTGCTCCAGAGGCTTATCAGTATGTCCAAGGTTTTCTGTCTACCCAGGCTGGGCAACCTTCCAACCTGCAAGGACAACCCTTCCAGGGTCAACCTTCGGGCCAACCTAGTTATCTATATGACCTGCAAGGGCAACCCTTACAGGGCCAGCCTTCAAGTCAACAAGGGTTCTTATATGGTCTGCAAGGATAGTCCTACAACCCTCAAGGTCAACCTATACAGCCTCACCCTATGGTCCAACATAGGCAACCTGTAGGACCTACAGGTCAACCGAGGTATTGGGGGCAAAATCCAACCCTCTCAACCTATGGTGCAACCTCTACAACCTATGTCGATTAGCAATTGTCATTGATGTCAACCCAAGCAGCACCAAGGGATAACCCAATATTGTATGGGAATTTTGACCTACCAAATTAATATATTCTAGGTCAATAATGCATTTGATGGTTTCTACTTGTCGAGATGTTTCCATTGATATATGGCACGCCATGTAATTCTTCATGGTTTGAGAGATATTCATGTTTGAAGTTTGTACCCCCAGTTAGTGGGCTAAAACCCTATGGGGTTGGGGCATGGGTCATTGAAAAGTCATAATTAATATTTTTTAAGCTCCTAAGATCCCTCCCACGTTCACTTGTTGAAGCCCCTCTCAACTTAAGCATTCATATAAATTGTGATCTTCATTTCCTTCTTATGTAAGGGATTCGGCCATCTGAAACAGATCATCGTGGAATTGTCACTCTAACTTTTTTTCTACGAAGGCTCAGAAGCTGAATTTTTTATGAGGCAAATAAAAAATCCTGGGGAAGTTGCAGTAAAAATTTCAGATCAAGTTGCGCAATATTTTTCGAGATATGATCTGTGGAAGTAAGGGTTTTTGCAGGCTCCTGGAATTCATCTCAAAGAAGTGACCTTGGTAAAATCGTCATAACTCTCTCTCTGAGTATCAGATTGGAATTCCGTAAAAAGTGGTAGATATTTCATAGTATTTGGTTTTCTCTCTATCAATTTTAGAGGAAAATGAAGAAACAATGACACATGGCACGCCATACAAGTGCGCTCTACTGAAACCCTGTTAGGCATGATAGTGTTCAACTATACAGCGAATCCAAATTGGGTCATACCTATTGCATTGGAAAAGACTCGGAAGGGAACTCTGTAGGGACTAAAAATGGTGAGGATGACAAACTAACGAAGATACACCCCGTTCAATATCGAGCTCCTAGAAGGCAAGAAAAAGCTAGATCATGTGTTGTCAAGGATTGCAAAAGGACGAGACTTTCTATCGAAGAAAAGAAAAATAAGGTGCGATGGGGTAGCATGACAAGAACGAAACCCAGGTGCATAACAACAGCAAAGTTCATCTTAGGAATTTTACAAGTGTGCAAAACCCTTTACACACCAAATCACGCTATAAATGTCTGCTATTGTACTATTTCATTGTAAATACATTGTTAGCCTGGGGTGTACTAGTGTCTATCTATCAAGGGTTCGAAGGGCGGTATTAAAATTCAGGATATTATTGGTGAACACTTCATCAAAATTGGGGGTTGCATGGTCTAGTATATCTTCTTCTTCTACATCATTCTATATCATTGTAAAGTGGACCATTTTCCCTGGTACGAGAGTCCATTCTTATTTTATTCTTCTATAGGGTGGTAGGGTGGTGCTAGGGTGAGTTGTAGCTCATTGGGTGTTGGGGAATCCATTAAGTGACTACTGAAGAATCTCGGGCGTTGGAGCATCCATCCAGTGGGAGCTGGAGAAGAATGCTTTTCTAGATTCTAGGAAGTTTGAGCTTTATTTTCAATTGGAGTTGAAAATAATTATTAGAAAATAATTAGGTGGTTTTTGTCCTGTAGTGGGTTTCCACCTTAAAAACTGTGTGCATTTGTGTTCTTCTTGTTTGCTGCTATCATTTTACAAACACTGATAATAATTGAAGATTAACTAATGCTATTATTGAAAGAAATACTAATTCACCCCCCCTCTCAGTATTTCCAACAACCTCAATTTCCTATTGGTCTGAATGTTGCACAAACAGGGCCATCTTATGGTCCTATTATAGGTCAAACCAGTTATCAGGCATAGTCTAGACCTATCCCGCCACCAGGCCAACGGGCTCATCCGGGGAAGCCTGGTGCCCTACACCAGCCAGGTCAACCTATTCAACCAGGGCAACCTGTTCACCCGGGTCAACCTGTTCAACCAGGCCAACCCGCTCAGCCAGGTCAACCAGTTCAACCAGGCCAACCTGCACATCCAGTCAACCCCGCTCAACAGCCGATTTACTCTATGCCGCAGCTGAATCTGCCTGTGCGCCCAACTCATTAGGCTCAGCAGGGCCCCACTTACCAACAGCCCGCTCAACCCCAAGGCGGTTATTACCTCCAAGGTCAATCTCGACCGGTTTACAACCCGCCCCAAGGTTCTAGTTATTACCTTCAACAACTAGGCTATACCTATACTCAACAGTCAAATCCATATACTGCTCAAATGGGGCCGTATTATAATCAGGGTCCATATCCCGGTTATCAACCCCCGTACACTGGTTATCAGCAACCGTATCAGACTAATTACGCGGCTTATACCCCCTATGGTCAGAATCCTCTAGGACAGAACCAATGGGGGAAAAGTTATGCTCAACCAGGGTGGAGTACAGGTACATGTCCTTATCGAGGGCCTGGTATGCCTTTCAATCCTCAGTTACCTTTCCTTGCTACGTTGGAATTTTCGGATGTTTCTAAATTGACTAATGATCCGATTCTTCATAATTATTATTGGCCTCCGGTTCCAACCAAGGTGTCCGGTGACTGTCTTAAATTTGAGGGTAAGGCTGGAGAGGACCCCCAAGCTCATGTCATGACCTACCATCTGTGGTGTTGTTCAAACTCTTGGGTGGATGATTCAATTCGTCTGCGTCTTTTCCAGCGTACTCTCATCGGTGCTGCTGCTAAGTGGTATATAGAATTATCCCGCGGTATCTTTCAAGACTTCAACACATTAGCTATGGATTTTCTGACGCATTTCCAGTTACCGGTTCGTTATGAAGTTGGGACTCATCTCCTGACTTCTCTCAAGCAAGATAAAGCCACCCACATATCTGATCATATTCATGAGTGGCGACGTCGTCGTAGACTGATCAAGTTTGATATACCTGATCAGCTACTAACTCATTGGTTCACTACCTCATTTGTTAGCAAGATCACTCAAGATATTCCTATGGGGGCATGTGTGACGGAAGAACAAGCCATCGCTCGTGCCCAGTGCCTTGATCTGGTGTAATCTTAGTCCGGCATGCTCTATGATATCTTGACTGATGCCCCACGGCTAGGGACCTCTAAATCACTAGCTGCCCCATCGGTGGATGGTGTTATTGGTTCCATTTCTCAAACTTCTCGGAAGTCCTCTAATGGGAAGCAGAAGTCAAATTCTTCCAATAATTATGCTCTTCCCGCCCCTTCAGATTTTGGTAAGACTGCGGAGGTCAACGCCATTCAGGCTAATCCTATGGAAAAGGCCTCCAAAGGAAAGAAGAAAGGCTAAGGCAAATCCAAACCTGATGCCCTGAAACTGGAATCTTCCAAACCTCGTGCTGACGATGGTTCCCAATGCAAACCGAAGTACCCCTTCCTTATCTGTGAAGGAGATCGTTATACCAAATATTTTCCCTGACAATCTGAAGTTAGTCAACCTCTGAAAGGCTCCAAAGGGACTCTGGCAGTTCTCAAAGAACCATTCTTGTCTCAGCAAACCCAGATGGTTGAGCAGCCTTCACCATCTGCACCATTTGGGTCCCAAGTTTTTATGATGAATGGTGTTGCACCTGTTTCGATTGCTACGTGTTCGAAGGATTATACTGGATCATGCCAGACAGATGAGAAGGAAGTCATTGATGGCCCACCTCCCCCACCTGTCTTTGGTCCTTTATAAATTGAGAAGCCCAGCGCTGAACCCGTTGTTAGGCCACCTTCTAAAGGTGTTCTGCGAAAATCTTCCTATAATCCAAACGCCCATGTCGCTCAGCACTAGAACATTGTTGAGGATTTGGCACAGGCGCCTTCTACAATGTCTACATTGGAAGTGCTTCAAAGTTTCCCATTGCAATGGAAAGCTCTGTTGTCTGTAATCGGTGGAATCGATCCTGCCGATTCTAGTCTTCTCACCTTCGACCTAGAAAATTTTGTCCCCCAACTTCCACATCAAATCGCTCTTGTTATACAAGTCGGGATCAACAGCCTCAACTTCCACAGAGCCGTTGTGGACGAAGGTGCTTCAACCTGTGTTATGTCATCTGCCTTCTGGAAGGCCATTGGCTCTCCAGCTCTCACGTCATCTCTCAATGCCCTAGAGGCATTTGATGGTTGGGAATCTAAACCCCTAGGTGTTCTCGAGAGTTTTTCGATCACGTTACAGGGTAAGACAGTCGACGTAGAAGTAGAAGTGGTTGATGCCAAGCTCAACTACAATCTTCTTCTTGGTCGCAGTTGGACTCACGCCATGCTATGCGTTTCGTCCAACCTCTTCCGGCTTCTGAAGTTTCCTCACGAGGGAAAAATTATCACTTTTGATCAGTTGTCTTTCTTCACCTCATCCTCCGAGAACAACGTTCCTTACGTGGATCAAATCCCCAATCCCCTCGACAGTGTAGGACCCGGTCTTTTCAAATACCCCGTCCTCATGGGTATTTTTCCCGCACCACCACCGCACACCGTTCAAGTTAACATGATCTCTAGGTCAGATGACCCTTGGATCATCCCTTCGCCTGAACAGGTGACCTCTTTTGGAGAATCGATGCCTTTAACTCCAGTTGAGATTAATTATTGCGAAATCGTCGCTGCATCTGATCCTCCTCCTCCTGAACATGCTCCTTTGAGCATGGCTCTAGATATATATTCTCAATCCCCTTGGCTCGGTGATGCAGATTCGCCTGATCTTTTAAGAGAAGTCTTCCCTTCTGATGAAGCTATTGTTTAAACAATGTCTCTTGAAGATCTGCCGTGGAGCGATGGACATCATCGTTCCTCGTTCATGCCTAGCTTGGGGGAAATGTCTGATCGTCTAGAGCGCTTCGCATCTTAGGTTCCCAATCCACCTCTTAAAACACCGATATTGACTCATGAGGTACTTTCGGAGGGAAATCTAAGTAACATCATGCAAACCATGCTTATCGACATCTCCGTCAAACTAGGGGTAGTCGAGAACATTCATGTGGGAGTGACTTGTTCTCCAAAAGAGATACAAGTTTACACGAGCCTTTTTCGTGAATTCAGAGATGTTTTCACATGGTCCTATGAAGAGATGCCTGGGATTGATCCCAGCATAGTCATGCATGAGATTCCTACCTATCCAGGTGCAAAAACTGTGCGTCAGTGTCTACGCCCAGTGCATCCCCAAAAAGACACAGCTATAAAGGCAGAAGTTGAAAAACTTCTTAACGCGGGTTTTATCTATCCAATTCCCCTCACAGAATGGGTTTCTAATATTGTCCCTGTAGATAAGAAGCAGGGCACTATATGGGTCTGTGTTGATTACCGAGACATTAATCGGGCATGTCCTAAGGACAATTACCCCACTCCCTCTATAGACCAGATCATCGATGAATGCGCGGGAAGTGATATTTATTCCCTTATGGATGGTTTCTCGGGTTACAATCAAATTAATATTTTACCCGCTGATCAACATAAGACTGCCTTTATCTGACCGTGGGGTACTTTCGCCTACAAAAAGCTCTTGTTCGGCTTCAAAAACGTTGGGGCCACCTTCCAGCGTGCTATGTCCTATGCTTTCCATGACATACGTCATATCTTTCAGCCATATCTGGATGATTTTCTAGCCCATTCAGCTCGGCGTGAGGACCATCCTGAACACCTCTGCCAGATTTTTCTCCGTTACAGATGTTATAATGTTAGGCTCAATCCTCACAAGTGCGTCTTCTGCATGGATTCTGGTCATCTTTTGGGATTTATCATCTCCAAAGACGGAATTCGCCTTGACCCCCTCAAGGTCGAGGCCATCGTTAACTCCCATCCCCATCCTCGTTACATCAACTGCAGAGTCTGCAGGGGAAAGCCAACTTCTTACGTCGCTTTATTCTGAACTATGCGGAAGTGGCCAAGGGGTTTACGCGACTCTTGAAAAAGGACGTTCCCTTCCATTGGGACAAGATTTCCCAACAATCCTTCGAGAAGCTTAAAACTTTGCTTGTTAATGCTCCGTTGATACGTCCTCCCAATTATCATCACAATTTCACCCTTTATTTGGCCACTGCGTTTAGCATGATAGCTATGGTTCTAGTACATGATGGCGACGATGGAAATGAACACATAATTTACTATCCATCTTGGAATTTTCTCGACACGGAAACGTGCTATGCCCACGTCGAGAAGTTGGGGATCGTTGCGGTTTAGGCTGTTCAGTGATTCCACCATTACATCTTGTTGCGTACGGTAACCGTGATTTCCGATTGCAACCCCATGACATATATCTTGTCTCTATAATTGCTAGGGGGAAAGTACTCCAAATGGATTGTCATCCTTCAGGAGTTATATTTAGAGTTCACCACTGCTAAATCGATGAAATCATTGGTTTTTGTTGATCTTATTTGCTCTCTCCCGACAGACTCCGTTCCATCCCAATCCGAGGATCATATCCCGGATGAAAGAATTTTTCTTATCAGCACTCATGATCCATGGTACGGTGACATTATCGTGTATCTTAAAACATCCACGTTCCGGTCCGATTTGACAAAAGATGCTCGACGTCACGTTCGGCATCAATCTCAACCATACCGCATTGTAGGAGATACCTTGTATCGTGTCGGAGTTGATTTCGTGCTCCGCAGGTGCTTGACCCTGGAAGAGGCTGAGAAAGTCTTGAATGAGTGTCACAGTGGTGCCTGTGGTGGTCATATTTCTAGATATGCTACTGCCCAGAATATTCTACGTGCGGGTTACTTCTGGAGGTCTATATTCAAGGACTGTATTATTGCAGTTCGAAAATTTCACGCGTGCTAGGTCTTTCAGCGCAAGATGCACGTGCCACCCCTACCCTTGGATTCTGTCATTACCGTAGGCCCTTTTGCTAAATGGGGCATATAATTTATGACATGTAACCCTCACATGGCCGGGGGGCATGCTTATATAATCGTTTTCGTGGATTACTTCACTAAGTGGGCCGAAGCGATGCCTACATTAGCTGCCGACTGTAAGACAACCACTCAATTCATTTTCAACCATGTTATTATGCGTTTCGAAGTTCCACAAGCCATTGTCACCGATCATGGCACTCATTTTCGAGATTACATGATGGCTGAGCTGACATCAAAGTTGGGCTTGCGTCATGATAGCTCAATGCCATACTACCCCCAGGCGAATGGCCAGGTTGAGGCCATGAACAAGGTATTGGTCACGATGCTTCAACGAACGATTGGTATCCACAAATCCAATTGGCATCTCCAATTTTTCTTAGCTCTCTGGGCTTATCTAACGTCGGTAAATAGCACGACCAGATTCACACCTTTCCAATTGGTGTATGGTCTAGAAGCGACTCTCCCGGTTGAATGTGAAATTCCTTCTCTAAAGTTGGCTGTGGAATTATTGCCTAACACTTCTCTGGAGGAAGAACGTCTCCTATATTTGGAACAACTAGATGAAACCCACTGCTTGGCTGCCTTGGTTATTGAGGCACAGAAAAAGCGGGTCAAAGCCCACTTCGATCAATTAGTTTCTCCACGTTCTTTCATTGAAGGGGACCTCGTCCTCCTATATGACCAAGCACATGATAAAATTGGAGTGGGAAAATTCCAGCCCATGTGGTATGGGCCCTATATCATCAAACGAGTATTAAAAAATGGGGCCTATGAGCTAATCGACTATGAAGGTATTCCTTTGGCGCAGCCTAGAAATGGGTTGTACCTCAAGAAGTACTATGCTTGAGTTATTCTTGTGTGGTGTATATGTACATAAGTGAGTGATTTCGTTTTTGTGCATGTGTGGTGTGGTGTGCTTTGTAAGCATCTTTCTACTAATTGGGTCTTCCTGATTGTGCAGATGTCTATTATTCCTTTTGTCAGTTTCGTGGATGGTGCCTCCCGCAGTACCAGGAATCTTTTCTTGGCAGCCTGGGTAATCTATGATCCTACTGGTGAGTTGGTCAATTTGCAAGGTGTTTGTCTAGGGCCTACCACAAATAATGTCACGGAGTATAGTTTCATTTTGGAATTATTAAACGAGACTGTTAACCTCGGTATTTGTGCATTACTTGTATATCTGGACTCACAACTTGTAGTGTTACAACTTAATGGTCATTATTCAGTTAGAAACACATCCATTTTATGACTGTATCTATGTATTCGTTTACTGGAAAGAGATTTTGATTACATTACATATCAACACATACCCAGACACATGAATGTGTTAACAGATGCAGTAGCTAACATGGTTTTAGATAGAAATTTACGCAACTTGTAAAAACATCATCATATGTAAAAAGATCCATCCAGAAATAGATATATATGTGTGTGTGTGTGTGTGTGTCGAAATGTTTGCATTTTGTGCAGATCACATAAAATTCAAAAAATATACATGTCTATTTTAATAATAGCCGGAGACAACATGTTTCTCAAAAATGTACAAATGAAAAGCCATAGATGACTAATTAGCATGGTGCTCGTGGTAGCATGTCACCGCTCGCACCAGTCGCCTCAGTAAATGGTGAAGGCGACTAGGCACCCCCATAGTGTGCCTCTGATAAGCCATTGGGATGTCTGCTAGCCAAGCGTAATCTGGGATCCCCCAGGCGATTCCCTCCAAGTTCTGCACTAGCTCACTCCCCTCGCCACCCTCAGCTTGAGGATCATGTGCGACAGGGGTCCTCCGTGCGATGGGTGACATCCCAGCGGGCCTCTTTGGGCCAACGTCTGCATACATATAGGATTGTTTGTTAGAATAGGCATGTATCACAAAAAAATCATAAATATATAAAATCAAAAGAGTCTTACCCAGCTCCTCATCCTATTCATCCCCCTTTAGGACTGGAAGATCTGGGTCTCCCATGAAGTCGGTACTATCATAGAGCCAGTCCTCAACGATGATCAGCTGTCACCGTAGCCATGCAAAAAACTTGGGCCTCCATGACATTTGTTGGCCCCCTCCTGATCTGGGCATGAGTGCTACCCATCGAGCCATCCTTGGCTCCCTTAATGATGGCTCAATGACTATTGCCCCCTGGCCCTGGAAAATTGGTAGTCATTCAAGGATGAATGATACCAGGATGGAACCGTACCCAAAATGTTTCAGTTTGGCCTTCTTGCACTTCGTCAACTACCATTTGATGTTCATTGTTATGGCAGTGGCCCAATCGAATAGTGTCGGGTTCATGCTTTCAGATGCTAAGAGGAGTTGTGCTTTAGTTACCTCATGCAGTGCCGGTGACCCTGCAGCCCGCATAATGGTGTGGAGCACCACTCGGATTGCTAGATCGGGGACTGTGTGGATATCAACCTTCCCACTGCCTGATCCTATCCGTGCCCTTGGGCACACTCTTTCCATCACCATTGCGATTTTCTCACCAGTTGGCCTAGTACCTGTCAAAATTGGAACTGGACCTCTGTGGGACAATCCGGTTATGAAATAGACGTCGGATACATCAAGTTCCAACACTTGGTCTTGAAGCCTGAATTTTTCTTCGTTCTCGTCCCAAATTCTGATCAAATACTGCAGTAACTCAGGTTTTTCTCTCAAACATGGTATTAAGAAGAACTTTTTTAGACCGCAGTTTCGGAGAGCGTTCATGCATGCTTTATTCTCCCTGGCCATTTCATCTTCTTCACCATGCTCTCTTTCTTTCCACTCAATTACCATTGTGGCCGTGTATCTGCACTAACATGGTCATAAACACCTCATTAGATCTCTGGAACACTCAGAAATTCAACTGATTGGTTCACATTTTGTTAAATTCAAGTGGAAATTTGAGCTGCACCATTGGCGTGACTGTTTTGCTAACAGTTGTGCCAACTGGTGCGACCCCTTTGCAAAAAGGAGCCAATTGGCGTGGGTCCGTGCCCGATACCCGTGCCAATTGGCCGAGCCCTAATTTTGCAAAGGTCCCCTCAGGGATCCAAAAACACAATGGAAATCTATAAAAAAATGAATTAAAACAAAGCTAAGGAGAGCGCCTCTTACCTGGAATGAACGAGAACTGGAATGACGTACTGGATTGACCACAATTGTCGCCCCAAGTTTGCACAGAAAAGCTCACTGTTGCTCTCACAAGAGGTAAAAAGTAAAAGTGAATATGTTTTTACTATTTTTGGCATATTTATAACTTTTCAAAGTCAAAATTTGGTTTTGAAAGTCATTTTTCCAATATTTTATTATATTTTGTCGAAAAATGGGTTTTACACTCACTTTCATGTGTAGCAACAGGTTTTCACGTAGCTTGGACGACGATACGAGTTGTCTTTTATACTTTTTCGGACTCGGTAAAAACTCATTTCTAGAGTCATCTTTCAACTCTTTTCTGACTCTCTAAATGTGAAAATATTGCCGATTCACTTGTCGTTTTGATCTCGTTAAAGTGGCTATGAAATGACATCTACCCAGTATACGTTTACCCCTTTTTTGGGTTGGGATAGATTATTTACGAAAAAGGAATACCCTAGCCTATCGCAACTAGGAGGTTTTCCCAGACACAGTTTTCTACCTTTTTGGATCTGAGGAACTATCTACAAAAAGGGACTGTTGGAGTTTACTTTTTCGCTGTCTTTTCAAACTCTCTAAACATGAAAAGATGTTGAGTTCTTCCTTTGTCAGACTCGTTAAAACCTAATGACATCGGATTCTGTCGTAATGACAATATTCAAATTTCTCCTTCCTAGGGCTTGTTAAATGTACTAGGTTGGATTTGTCCGAAGGATGAACTTATATCACAAGCATATGCTATCCCCTTCAAGCTTGTTTTCAAAAATAATTGGGGTACTCGCTAGAAATGGTGGGGAAAAAATGGAACCAGTATCATCGTCGTGTCGGCAATATGTCGCTCTTGAACATGGAACTTGTCTGCATTCATGTCGGGTTGGGGATATCTCATCTCATTCCTTGCTTGCCTCCATGGGTTTGGATAATCCATTTTGACCACTCATTTGCTCTTTGCCTCGTCATCATGACCTTCGATCTTTTGATGTCGAATACTGCCAAATCCATTATCGTGCTGCCAATATGTTCAAGAGAAGTTGACCCCTGCAGTTTTCAACCCTCCTCTGATTCTCATCTGATCCTGATTCACAAACATTATGTTCCTCTGTCTCACGTCGATGATGTGGGAAAAACTATGGCCCACCTTCAATCAAGGTCACTTCCTATCGACTTCAGCTCATTATCCAGGAAGTTGATCTAGGGACTCCCTTCCGGTACCTTAGAGCCTGCATGCCTCAATGGCAGGTTCTTCGCATTCGACGTAAGGCTTTCATCATTGAACTTCGATCAAATGATTCTGTGGTTTTTCGACGCCAACTCACTGTTCACATTCCGTGGATTGTACCTGTAGTACCTTGAGGGCCATTGTCATTACTAGTGGTTCCTCTCGCGTCTGTTAACAGCTTTCGTCATTGGCTGGTAATCAGACAATGTTCTTGCATGTTCGACTTCAGCTCACTTATTCACATGCTAGAACTTGTACTCTGTTTGGGTCGAGATGGAGCGCGAGACCCTGGGTTTTGTCTGTTGGAATTCAGGCTGCAGATTTTGTGGATTATCATTGGTTACATGACTCATTTATTGGATGGCTGCAACCATACCTGAGTCTACTTATTGATCCTTTCTGGATGGCTATGTCCATACCTTGGATCCTGATTATTGTTTACTCTATTATGGATGGCTGCGCCCATACCACTTATCATGTATTTGAGATATCAGTTTTACTTGTCTATGCAGGTTTTTCGATGGCAGTGTTTTCAGTTGGGCACGTTCTCGTAAAGCATTTAACCCCTCTCTCTCTCTCGAGCCTCATGCTTTAGGGGGCATTTGTTACACATTAATTTGTCACCGTCCCTACAATCCCCTGTCTTGCACATTGGAGGGCCTTTTCTGTGACCTGTGAGCAGTGACATGACCTGAAACCACTTTCATGGCATCCCCCTTGACAAGGACAATCATTCCTCTGAAGACAGTTTCCTGTAAAAAACCCTAAAAATAGACCTTTTGGCCTTGGCGCAACTAGCCAGTTCAGCCCTTGCACCAATGGGGGAAATCCACCAAAGAGGGCGTGCCAACTGGCGCTCTGTCCTAGTGTATTACTCGCGCCAAGATTAATAAGGATTGTTTTTAAAAAATAAATGGCGGAAGTTTGATTCCAACCAACTCATGAACGAGTGTCTAAAATGAGTTGGGAGGTTTGGCTCCGGATCTCCATGTAGCGGAAGTGGTTTTCCACCTATCATGGAAGCTTCCTTTAGGATAGGGCCAATCCCACCATTGTAGGGATCCAAACTCCCCTTCCACCATCTATATAAGCTTGCCATTTTCCCTTTGCAAGCTAGCCTTAATGGTCATAGAACTAAGAGTTGAATCTGTAGCAAGGAGACTATCGCCAGACAGCCTTTGAGAGCCAGCCGAAGAGAGAGAGCTTTGCCCCATTCCCGACGAGCTTCATTGAGACATGCTCCGCTGTCGACCCGTCGAAGGAAGATCTAGCATTAGAGCTCAGGTTGTATCTTTCTTTCGTTGTTATTAATAATAAACAACTTTGATTATGGTTCCATTCATATGTTCATGTCTTATGTTATGAATTATATCTTCTCTGACTGATATATGGTTACATGTTTTAGGTTTTATGTTGTGTGTTGTTGTTTCTTCGTGTGCATGCAGGTGTTCGAACATGCTAGGCGGGAGGATTGTGATCTGCCAAAGAGAAGGATGAAAACATCATCTTTTCTGCAAACAAAAACATCGTGGGACTTAAGGTAGGCCTCTTTTCGCATCTTGGTATTTTTTAACTAGGAACCTATGTCTTAGCGTGACTCGGTTGTTGCTAGACCCGATCTAGGCTAGTAGGGATCGCCTCTGTCTGTAGAGGGGATTTGCCTCTCCAACATACTTAAAAAATGGTGAATCATCCCCCATGGTTGAAATCATCATCTTGAATCCTATTGGTTCTTATAAAGTTTATTTTGGTTGTGCATTTTTCTTAGGAGGCCCATTTTAGACCTCAAAATTCCCCTAATGTGGAAGAAGCAAGTGCCTCACTGAGAATTCCACCTTGTATGAGATTCATGAGATGATGGTGTGATGTCAAAAGAAGTGAAACAGGTCAAGGTGATTTAAGTTCTTCCAATCAAGTGAGTTTCCGAAGGAGGTATACATGACCAAAATTAAATGATGTATGTATGCATGTATTTGATAAAATGGAGTCATGTCATATAGTTGCAGAAAACATGGATAAATTCTCTACCTCATGAGCATGATCAAGAAAAGGGGTCACCTCCTTTGGAAGGATACATGAAGTCAGGTTTCACACATTGAATAGATGAAATAAACATAATAATTCCTCATATGGAATATGAGGTGGTTGAAAAAATGAAGGAACTATGGATGGAATTTCCTTGGGAAAAATATGTGAAGAAGATAAGGAGAGATCGTTAAAAAAAAATGCAACTATGGAGAAGGCATTCAACATCCAATGACTAAAATATTTGACTATGATATCTTCGTGGGAAATATATGAAGACCTTGATGAAGTCTGGAAAAGAAGGAGACCCTTGTCATTGTATATCTTTGAGATGCGTAAAATATATGTGTGGGATTTTAATATTGCAAGCAATCATATGTCATAATTAAAGGCCATCATAAAAGGTAACTTTGATTTAATGTCCATTTTTATTTTGTTTGAAAAACATACAATCGGGTTGATACAGGACTGCTGAAAGAGATTTGAATATGTTACCTAAAACTAAGCACTCATGTGGTTGGATGAAAGATTCTAGAAGGAACATGGCGTGGAAGAAGAAGTTGTATAGGAAAAATCTAGATGGGGGACTAGAATATCACTTTCCAATAGAAAGAAGGAAGACATGACCAATGTGGCTTGTGAAGGAAAGTGATAGATGGATGATGCCCTACAAATATGAAGGCTCCATAATATTAAAGATGAAATTCATGACATCAAATTGAGGAGCACTACAAGAAAATTAATGTCCCATGATCTCCACGAATGAATAAATAGTTTCTACTGGAAATAGGTCCCTAGTTAGGAGGGAGCCTAGAAGCAAGTCCCTAAGCTAAGAGGGAGCTTAGGTACATTCCTTCATTGGAATGGGTATATACTCCCTAGTTGAGAGGGAGAGATAGACACATCATTACTGTCTTCACTCGGGAAGAAATAATGGAGGATTGGGTAAGCATCTTGCATCTAATACTCTTTGAGGATGTGGTAGGGCATCCAAGATAAGGGTAGTCATAGAGGACCGGTATTATTTTAGGAATGAGAATCCAATATAAGAATAGTCCTGGAAGTACATACCCTGTGAACACTTGGGTGGGGCATGTTCCTTGAGAGACAATGATGAAGGTGTCTATAAATCATTGGTCTCACCAGCATTGTGCTATGATCTTTTGGAGAGATAGAGTTATTAGTCAATTCATTGTTATATGAAAATGCTAGATGATATGATGCTACATATATGGGTTACCAATCCAACTCTTCTTATGATAATTTTTTAGATTGAGAATTCCCAAGTACCTTGAATGGATTATGAACATGTCCCTAATTAAGAGGGAGTGTTGAAATATGTAACTAGGTTCGATATTCATAATGACATATGTAATCATGATTTTATGTATTTCATTTAATAAGAAAAAAATATTATTTTTGTTGATCTTGAGGCATGGGTTTCATGCTCAAGAGGAATTTATTTTATAGTTCGAATCTCCCATTAAGAGATTCTAGGGCGTATGTGTCATTTTCATTTATATAAGACCCTTCTTGAGCATGTTACATATTTATTTTAAGTCATTGTAAGAGTCAAAAGACCCTCCAAGACATTGTCACAAGTGTTCAACACAAGTTGGCCTTCAAAATAAGCTATAAGAAGATGTGAGCCTCATCAAAAGGACATGGCAGCCTAGGGTAATGATAATTCGGCCTTCAAGCATGGGAAGGAAGCCTATATATACAAAAATAACCGACCTTGTTCAAGTATCAATCAAGCATTGCAGAATTTCAATCAAAGGACAAGAAAGTGACTCATACCCTAGCGAAGAAAGGAGAATCATAGAAGAAGGAAAAACTGACTTCTTTGGGTATTTTTTGGGTCTTCTCTCTCACACATACAGATTGTTGCCAGGGCTTTCAACTATAGAAGGAAAAAATCATAGCTAAATTTAGAAGGTGTTCCATGGGTCAAGAAGATTTAAATACAAGTTGAATTGGTCTAGAAGGAGCCTATATTCAAGAGAAGAAAACTGGAAAACTCCTTGTCCATTTTCAAGGTAACACAAGTAACCTAGGGTATCTACAGTAGGGTTACCTCAATCTTCAAAGGAGCTAAAATAAGGGTCAATAAGGAAGCATAAGTCCTAACCAAGATCACAAGGAGAAGGTTTCAAGTCTAGTGAAGGAGAAAATACTCATAGATATTCTTCCCCATTAAGCTCACACGTGTGGTACCCTGGTAATTTCAGATAGGTCGAAAGTTTCAGGTATGTGATAAGAGGACGAAATTCAGAAAGAGCTGAGAATAGTGGTATAAAAGACAATTTGAATAACATTGACTTGAAGGGAAAGGAGAGTTGTTCAAGGAAGCATTTTGACTTGGTATTTGAGATGTTCTTGGTCAAGGGTCTTGGTCTTGGAAATCATCAATTGAAAATTCTATAAGAAGACGAACTATGTGGGTTTTCATCTCAATATTGGAGAGGTTTTGGCCCATGTATGATATTCTATATCTTATGTCCTTGGTATCATTGTTCTTTATGTTTTTGGTAGTTCTTTGATGAAAATAACACATAATAATAATACTCATGAAAAAGAAGTGAATGAAGTAAAATAAAAATATGTCACAAATAGTTAGCATTGCAAGAGAAATCACCTAGACGGTTGCCCTTATATTTCTCAACAATCTGCAAATTTGAACTGTAACTAATTGAAACAAAAATGGAACCAAAGCATATAAAATATCTTACAACTCTCTAGGGGGGCCTCTTGTTGAGTGTAATATGTGATGAATTAAAATCATATTAGCTGTAGATGCATTCACACTTCAGGAACGTATCATTTGTATTAATGAAAACAACAAGTTTTTTTACACCAATTAAAAAAAAGTAATCAACATCTATTTTCCATTCTCTCAACTTGCAGATCAAGGATACATTTACACATTAGCGAATTAACAACTTAAAGAAAGAAATGTTGACATGCATGTTTATGGATTGACCTCATAGTTTTTGGTTTTGACTATGAAATAGATCTGCCATGATTGACTCTGTCATAGAAAATCATGAAAATATTATTTTACTCATCAACTGCATAATACTCGCACGATTGATATCCTTTTTCTCCATGCCCACTTGATGATGCCACGATCTTCCTTAAAATTTTGCGCAAAGCTGGAGTATTATAACCATAATTGACTTCTAGTTTGACTATCATATTTCTCTAACCCTGTGAGTTTCCATGTAAATGTAATAGGTGGATGTCCATATGTTTTCCATTTTTCATCTACCTATATGTATTTTTCTCCTTCAAACACATTGGAACCTATCTAACCATGGATGTAGCTACATAATCTCTGGTTAGTTGCAGACTTAATTCAATTTGGTAGCTATAGAAATGTTTTTTATTATATTTCATAAAAAAACCAAATACTATAAGATCCATATGATTAATACCTTTTTATTGTATCTGAGCATATCTGGAGTGACCTTATATCTTGAAAACATAACGAAATTATGATAGAAAAATATGGAAATGAAGGGAAGGCGATGTCAAAAATAGGACAACCTAGGATCTCAACATTTCCCCACACCAAATATTTTGCATGTCCTCATGCAAAAAAAACTTCAAAATTGGAAAAATATTGTGTTCACTGAATTGTTTTTGAAGCTTGGATTAAGACATCCAAACTAGTGGATCTCCTCTAACTTTTAACATTAAGTGCTAGTCTTGGTTTCCTCATTAAGATCCTTCCTTCCAATCCTATGAATTTGTTTATAAGAATCGAGTTATTTCCCTTGAGCTTCTTGTTTTTATTATACCAATGGCATAATTTCAATAACATACTATCATCTTGAGTCCTCAAATTTTCATTTTGTATTTTCATTGCCTTGTATTCTTCTTTCAGATGTTTGTTTAATATTTCTAGCTAATGTATATCTTGTTTCGAATCATCTACAATTCCTTGTTATTTTTTAGGAATGTCATCACTTGATGGAAACTTTTCATTAAAAATATCTTCATTTCCATTTTGTATAGGAGAATTTACCTTTAGTTGTGCTCTTTGTTCTAATGTTTTGACATAGTCATAAATTTGTAGTCGGACAAGATTGATTTCAAGTGTCTTCCTGGTTGGAATTGGAGCTTGATGAAATGGTGATTCCATTGGTCCTTCATCTACACTTTGATCTTCCTCCTCGAGATCAGTAGTTTCAAGAGATTTTATTCATGCTTGTATATTCAAACACTTAGAAATTTGTTTACTCCTTCTAATTAGATTTAGTTCTGGTTCCTCTGTCTTTTGGATAGTTTTCCTTTGGTTAGTTGGCATCTGTGTTTTTCCTTGTTATTTGTCCACTTCCTCTACTCCTTTTATTTCTTCATACTTCTTAACACGTTAGCTAGCTTTCTTTCTTCTAACACTTTTCAATTTTATTTTCACCAAAAACTGAAAAACAGGAGTGTTTACCTTTGGCTGATCTAGTAGAGTTTCCATATTTTTTGGTTCATTTATGGTCAAACCCTCCTCTTCATTGACGGGATTAGGGTTAGGGTTTTAAACTATTTTTCATCGATTTATTTTAATTTTTGTTATTTTTTCCTCTTATGCAGCCTCTACAAAATGATTTCTAGTTAAAAAAAATTCCAATTATCTCCCTTAATTTTTAAATGATCTTCAACAAGGATTTTTATTAATGCATGATGATACAGGCACTATCAAGGGGTTTTAGAGTCTCGTCGTATACTAGAAGCCATTTTCATGAAACTACAAAGTAGAAAATATGGTAAATTCAACCCATTTATTTCAATGAAGTGCATTGAGAGTCGAGCATGGTAGAAAGAAATTATGCCACGTCGACCTTCACAAGCCAAATTTTTTTGAATGACTAGCAAAAAATTTCTCCACTTGGTTTTCAATGTAGTTATTGGTATCCATTTTCTGAAGATGGAAGTATCCATACCTTGGTTTTGGAGGAATAATGTCCACTCCTTTTCTTTGATCTTTCTATTTTTGAACCAAATATCTTCGTTTTTTAGTAATCTTGTTGCCTCTTCCATTATGGACTCTGTAATTATCAACCTGATGTCCCCAATATCCGCCTTTAATCCATTGAATTCCTGACCAAATTCCCTTATAAACTCTTCCTCGTATCCATCAAATTTATCAAATAAATCAAGCCAACCTACTTTTTTAAATTGATCTCTGGCCTATGGATACGCTTGAATAAAATTAACTCCATTGGGATCAAATATTACGATGACACCCATAGTGAAAGAGAAGTTTTGATCCTGAATTGAGTCTTATAACAAGGATTAATGGAGGATAGAAAATGGATTTGATAGTGAAGAATATGGAGGACGGATGATGGGATAAAATGGTGAAAGGTTCAGAGTAAAATAGGTTTTCTTTAGGGTAGTGGTCGATCCCCAATGAAGGTATACCTCCTTCACAAATGATTTACCATGATTCATAAATCCAATTCTATAGGAATGTTAAAATATTAAGGATTTAGAATATATCGGAGAGGTATTGACATGATGGATATGGTATGATTATATGGAATGGATTCAGAGTGTCATAAGGTCACAATTTTCTCGTTTATTAAAATAAATGAATCATTATCATTTGTTAAGTTTCAAGTCTATCGTTTTTGAACGAAAAATAACCAAACATTTTAATTTCATACCTTATCACACATACCTTTAATGCTGATGATTTTTCTCTTTTGTATATCTGAAGTTCTTTTGGGTAAGTAGAAATCCCACAATTTCAAGGTATTTGAAAATCATATTGGCTACAGAATTTGTAATCAACTAAAAATGTCACATATTTTGTAGTTGTTCCTTTAGAATGTCTTGAAATCCTTCATGTTGTTGATGTAGTTGTTCTTAGTTGGTGCAGATGATTTCTAAGAATACTTGAAGGAAAACACAAGTCTCAAAATATTTATTAGACCTAGAAAATTTATTTGAAGAAGAAAGAACGAAATAAAATAAATGGGACAAGATAATACAAGGGGTCGTGAAAATATAAATTGTCAAGAATGATTGGTTTTCAGTTAATATTTCTTGTACAGGCATGCCAACAATGTTGGTTTTCATATATATATAAAGAAAATGACAATGTAGGTAGAAGATGAGGAGAAATATATCCTTTTTCAACAAACTTGAAATCAAAATTATTTTTCAAATATTTGAAAAAAATTTCTCTTGTCAAGGGCTTCTGATATAGCTTTAATATATGGCCATTAACAAGGATGACAATCTTTTCTTCATCAATAGTCTTGAATCTAACTGTTCCATTATCAAATACAATATATATCTCATGGGCACCAAACTAGTGAGTCTGAAATTTTCCTTGAAAATATTTGAATTTAGAGTAAAAGGAAGAGCCAGTCACCTGGCTTGAATTTATTAACTTTGAGGAATTTATCATTCCATATCGATATTTTTTACTGGACTATGTTGTTTCTTTGGATAGCATCTTTTCGTATCTCATCTAACTTGTTCAATTGTGCTAACCTTTGTTTTGAGATTCGGATAGATTAAGGCCCAATTTTGTTGTTCTGAAAGTCTCCACCTGGAATTCAATTGGAAGAAAAACTTGATTCTCATAGACAAGCTCATAAGGAGTGTGTCCAGTAGTATTCCTCCATGTGGTATGGTATACCCAAAGTGTCTCTGGAAGCCTTTCTACCCAATCTCTTCTATGCAAGTGTACATTCTTGGTCAGAATTGCTTCAAGTACCTTATTGGTAGATTCCACCTTCCCATTGGCATGTGGATGATATGCAGTAGACTTCCAATGTTTGATCTTGTATTACTCCATTATTTTCTGCACAGACTTGGATGTGAATTAAGTACCTTGACTTGTCACAATTTCCCTTGGGACATTAAAACAAGTAAAAATATCATTAAAAAGAAACATAACTACAAAATTTTTAGTAGCAAAAGGAATTGGTTTAGGTTCTACCAATTTTGTAACATAATCTGTAAAAAAAAAGTATATTCCTTTTCATCTTAGATGGAGGGTTGATTGGAACAACAAAATCTAGAGCCCATTTTTCAAAATTTTATATTATCACTTCGTAATTTTCCTAGGCTGGGAGGAAATTGCAGAAGTAACCAAAAAACCACTTGTAAAGCTGAGATCTAGCCCTTCCATCTTTAGAGAGGGATCTCTCTTTTTTATTTAGATTTATATCTTAAGATATTAGGCTAGTTATGAATTTTGGGGGTTGGTTTTTTTCAAATATTTGATTGAAACTTCAAGGAAAGTCCATTGGGAAATGGAGTCATAAATCTTAGGATGATCAAATACAAAAATAACAGCTTAGAAGTAACAGGGAAAGGTAGGCAAGCATTTGGATCTTTTGAGCATTTTTGGGGTGAATAAGATGAAAATATTAGGAATCAATTAAATATAGAGCATGTTAGGGTCACGTGATTTAGCATATTGGTAGACCAAATGCACATGGTAACATCAGACCAGTATTTGGAGTCCTAGGACCTAGCCTTCCTGGACTCAGAGAGAGCTCTCTCTATTGTTTGCAAAGGATATGAACTTGTTTTCTTTAGATGGTTGATTTTAGGCTAGTTGTTAAGTGTAGGGTTTGTTTGTTTGTTTGGGTTGGGTAAGATGATCAAGTAAGATAGGTGGAGTAAAATGTCATCAAATCATTGGGCTATGGAGTCTATGAAATTCATGGATATCTCAACAATGAGTCAGAGTGCATCACAGGGCAAATATAGTGTGTTCAATGGATCTTTAAGGTTATGTGTGAAGTGAAATGGACATTAAGTTGGTGAACAAGGTAGGGAAAAGAGCAGTGAAGTATCATTTGTCAAATACCCATAACAAGAAGGTATAAAACACCATTAACATCAATAAGAAATCAATAGACAGGGAAAACCAGTAACTCTTTGATTCAACTTAAGCAAATAAGCATTCTAGACAAACATTCCAATGAAATATAGAAAGCAAGAAACTCATTTAACTTCTAGTGATTTCACCTTCAAGCTTTAGAAAACATTTAAGATAACAAAATAACTTTAATAAACAAAGAGGGAGCTCCTAAACATTATTTATCAAGCTACAAAGAACTTTGAGGCAAACTGATAGGCATGGACAAAGGGCAAGATCAAAACAAGACCTCCTTGGCTTAACCTAACAAGTAATACTTCAAAGAGATATTTCACAAACAGAGTTTAGATAGCATCAAGTAAGCATGGCTAATCATAAAACATATTTGAAAACTACTTTCTTAAACCATTAATGAAACAAACAAGCTTAGGTGGGTCTAAGGAGCAGCTAATAATTCCTTAAACTAACCCAGCAGAGGAAAACATAAAGACGATAGTAAATAGGAAGGACTAAGGTGCTTCAAACAATAGTTCTTAGCCTATGCTTTTCTGATCTACTGAAACATAGAAGGATGGACACAATGATAAACAAGAAGAAATGAAAAAATTAGAGACACATCACCATAACCCAAGCTCAGGGATCCTGTAAGCAAGCTTTCATCATCATCAATCAAAGAAAATCATTCACAAGCTCCATAACACCAAATTGCTCTTCAACCTCAAAAAACCATGTATTGCTCTCAAAACTCATAAAATTCCAACATTAAAAATGATTCCTCAATGGTCCTTTTAACAAGGAAGGAGGAGAAAAACCTAATAGAGTCTCTATAAGCCTATTGGCTAATCAGAATTGTCACTACTGTCCTTAAGACCTTGCAAGGCCCAAGGCACAAAATATCTAAAACAAAATATCTTTTTGGGAATTTTTAGCAAAGAAATTGACATTTGAGGTCTGAAAAGCCTCCTAAAACTTTCCAAGAATACATTGTTGACTTTTCCTCTACTAAGGGCGCAACATTGTGTTTTAAGATGAATTTCCATGCCAAGGGCGTAGCACAGGAGCAGGAAAAATGGGTCATCTTACAACAATGTTTTGAAGGCCTTCCCGATGTCAGAAAAGGCTTCGTGATGGCCCATTGGAAAGCCCTTTGAGTATAATTTACAAATATACCATTTTTGTCTGATTTTACCTCTAAAATATGTTTAAAAAAAAAATTTCCAAGGCTAGTAAAGGCGCAACACATGTCCTGAAAAGCAAGCAGAATGGTGAAAATTAGGGTGTTTTTTACCCTTTTGGAGGACCAAAACAACTCCAATTGATATGAAACTTTGTGAGAATTATATATTTGAGATTAGGATTCCAAAAATTTGAGCCTTTCCTCCTAAAGATGCTATGAGAAAAAGTGTAGCACCATGTGTGCTACCCCCTTGGCCCTCAAAATTAGCAAAAAACCAAAACTTGTCAAAATTCTCCCAAATTTGGTGGAAGTGTGTCTCATGGGTTTTTAGAGACCTGTAGAGAAGCTTGTGCCAATATCTCAATCATAGCTCTAGAATTTTTCTTCTTTTAGTGCCTGGAGCTTAGTTTGAGCATTTTTCAATTTAGCCCTTGCAATTTGGTTTCTTCGGGCATATTTTTTTGTCATCCTTCTTTGGAGGTCAAGACCTTGATTTTATTTCTTAAATTTAGCCTCCAAGAGTATGTTGGCTCTCTCCAAACAAGGCTCCCGATCATGTGCTACCTCCATGGCCAAAATCTCATCTAAAGGGAGTTGTTTTGCTAAGGCTGATTCTTGTTCCCTTTGTTTGGCCAATGCCTTCTTCAATCCCATTGTTCTAGGTTTCCTCCCAGATTTTCCTTACTCATCTTCAATCTCTTCATAGGTGCCCATGAACTCTTATAGTCTCACATATGCCTTTTGGGCTTCTTTCTGGGCCTTGAGGGCTCTAACTTCATAGATTGAAATCTGTGCTCCTAGCTACCTTTTTTCCAAGTCAAGGGCATCATTCACCCTCTTGGCCCTATCCAAATGTGCTTGGAGGTCTTTGATTTGTGCATTTATATCCTGGAGGGGCAAGTTTGTGATTCTTTCCTCATTCTCCTCATCACTATCCACCTGAATGATCTCAAACTCCCTCTCCACCTCATGGTCTTCTTCTTCTTCCTTTACCCTTTGTTTCCCTTTGTCTAGTGGCTGAGGTGAGGAGGATGGCATGGTCCCTTGCCTCTTGGAGGTAGCAAACACAAGCCTTGGTCCCTTTTGATATGTGAGAGGGAGAAAATCAAATTTGTCTACTAGAATTCCCTCTTCATGGCTGACCTTAATATTGTCTTTCCTTTCATCAATGATCTCTGCATTTACGTCTTCTTCATTTTGTTATTGACTGCCCTCTTGAGAGGTACTTTCATTTTCCTTTATGCTAACACCACTGTCATGATCTTTACCACTGTCATCCACCTCTTGAATGTCTTTTTGGTTCATAGTGTCACTGTTGTCATCATTATTAGGGCTATTAGTCATCATGTTTTCTTCTCCATAATCCTCTTCTGTGTTTTCAACATTATCATTGCCATCATTATTTTCTGTGTTGTCACTGTTAGAGGTGGTTTTTTCAGTGTCTTCATTACTGTTTTGAGAATTTCCATCCTCTTCCATATCTTCTGCATTGTCATTTTATTCTAAACTGTCCTCTTCATCATTGTCATTGTTTTCCCCACTGTCATGCTCACTATTTTCATATTCATCACTGTCATGTTCACTGCCCTCTTCTTCTAATTTTGCCTCTGTCTTGTCTTCAAATTTTGCCTTTGTCTCTTCTTCATCTATTTCTTTATCTTCATGATCTTCAACATCATCCTCCTCTTCATTGCTTTCATCTGCTTCTTCTTCACTATTTTTCTCATTTCCTTTGTCCTCCTCTTCATTGTTTGGCTCACTGCCTTTGTTTTCATCATCCTCTACATTATTTTCCTTATCACTTCTTTCTTGATCTAAGTTGTCTTCTTCTTCATAATCTGCCCCTGTTTCTTGATTTTCATCATCATCCTCCTCATCAAGATTTTCTTCCTTATGGATGTCATTTTCTGTGTCCTCGTGACTGTCACTTTATGCCTCATCATTTGTTTCTTCTTCCTTTTCACTTTCTTCTTCTTCATCATTTGTCCTTTCTTCTTGACTGTTGTTTTCCTCTTGCTCTTCATCACTTTCTTCTTGTTCTGATGCTTTAGGAGAAGGTGAAGGAGGGAAGTTCTCTTGGGGAGAGGATTCATGTGTGGATGAGGAATCATGGTTAGTAGGGGTTGACGGAGGAAATGAGGAAGGTGGATGAGATGATGAGGGTAAAATTTGCAGAAGAAGAGGTTGTGGATTTGTGAAAACATCATGGGCGATGAATACTTCCCATGGGATACCTTGTTGCTCTAATTGATGCAACACAAGCATCTTGATAAGAGAATGGTGGAAGAGACTGTGCATTTGTTTTGAAGGAGGCATATTTTGCACAATGTATGACATCTTATCAATACTTCTATAAAGGTAATAGGGAAAATGTAGTAGCTTGGCCCTATTTAAGTGCATAAAAAGTCTTATATGGTAGGAATAAAGTCTATAAAACCTCCCCTCACATGTAAAATACTTCATGATGATTTTCATTAAGGGGGCATATATTTCCAACAAATGGGAAAATGGAAAAATGGTTTTGCTATCAGCTTGGTATCTTGGTTTCAAGAAAGGCTGATAATGGCTCAAGTCTAAACTCACCTGTTTGAACCATTTTTCATCCCATATAAGGTATCCTAGTGGCCATAGAAATTGTATTCGTGGATAGCTCAAAGTAACCCTAGCTAGATGCACTTGATGGTCATGGAGGTTGAGGATGAAAAGTCTGGTCAAATCAGGGTGACTTTGGACTCTTTGTACTCTCTCATAGAAATCAAAACAACCCACCTCTTGGAAATATGCAACTATTTTAAGGGAGGCTGTCAAATCCTTGGAGTTCAAAGGCTCAAACCTTTTTACTTTTCCAACCTTTCTCTGCTGTCCCCTAGGCCTTTGGCCCCCCTTGCCACTATTGCTACTGCCTTCTCTAGACATTTTATCTTTACTCTTGCTTTGGAATCAAAACATTGAACTATTTGTGAAATGATATGGAGAGGGAAAGTCAGATGAGAAAGGTAGTGATTTGTGAGTGAAGGGAAATGATGAGTGAAGAAGGACAAGTTGGGCCTCAGTGTGCCTTCAGTATGTAGATGGATGGGTTCCCTTCAGTCAGCAGTGTTTTAGCATAGTGTTACACAGCAATTTGTCACCGTCCCTGCAATTCCTCGTCCCACACATTGGAGGGCTTATTCCGTGACCTGTGAGCAGTGACATGATCTGAAAAAACTTTCATGACATTCCCCTAGACATGGAATTTCATTCCCCTGAAGACAAATCCTCGTGAAAAACCCTAAAAATAGCCTTTTTATCCTTGGTGCGACTAGCCAGTGTTATACCTGTGCCAATGGGGGAAATCTTCCAAAAAGGGCACGCCAATTGGCGCTCTGTCTAAGAGTCGCACTCGCGCCAGGCTTAATAAAGGGTGTTTTTTTAAAATAAATGGCGGAAGATTGACTTTAACCAACTCCTGAACTGGTCTCTAAATTGAGTTGGGATGTTTGGCTCCGGATTTCCATGTAGAGGAAGTAGTTTGCCACCTCTCATGGAAGCTTCCTTGAGGATAGGGCCAATCCCATGATTGTAGGGATCCCAACTCCTCTTCCACCATCTATATAAGCTTGCCATTTCCCTTTGCAAGATAATCTACAAGAGGCTTCATAGCCTAAAGAATGCAACAAGAGCTTTGATATTCCTCATAGTGCCAAATCCATAGCAAGGAGATTGACGATTGAAGAGAGAGGCTTGTCCCCATTCCCGACAAGCTTTACCAAGACGTATTCCGTTGACGACCCGCCGAAGGAAGGTTCAGTGTCAAAGCCAGGTTGCATTTTCCTTTGATGAATTAATGATAAGCGACTATTGGTTATGGTTCCACTCGTATTGTTCATTATGATCATGAGTTGTGTCTTCTCTGACTGATACATAATTGCATATATCGGGTTTTACGCTTTTGTTTGTCGTGTTGCTTGTGTGTGCAGGTGTTCGATCGCGGAAAGTGAGAGGATTGTGATCTGCTGGAGCAAGGGAACGGAAGTGTCATCTTCTCTACAAACAACAACGTTGGACTTGAGGTAGGCCTTCATCACAAGTTGGTCTATTGCAATTAGGAACTTGCACCTTAGCGTGGTATGATTGTTGCTAGACTTGATCTGGGCTAGTAGGGATTGCCTCTGTCTGCAGAGGGGATTTACCTCTACAAAAAATTGGCGACTCCGCTGGGGATCGTTGATTTGGAGTACTGTCTTGTCTTTTTGATCGATTCTTGACTTTTCTTGCTTGATCAGCTCTTTTGGCTGGCTCTTTCTATGTGTTTGGATTTTGTTTAGCTTTACCATCACTAGTATGTTTCTTCGATTGCTCTTTTTTATTTTTTCCATAGTAAACTCGACTAGCGCGCTTATTAGCCTGACAGTCACGCCCATTGGTGCATGTTGCCAGCGTATTACCCGTGCCAATCCTGTTCTGGCGCTAGATTCTGCTTGACAGTCGCACCAATCCTGTAAGGTTCTAGGGTTACTCTGTTTTGAGCTTTCTGAGCTTGACCTGTGTGTTTGTTTTCATTTTTACGACTGCTTGAGTGTTCTGGAGCATTGGTTGACTGACTGTGACCTTCATCCTTTGGTTTTTTGCCCGTTTCTATCGATTTTACATTCTAGCCCTAGGGCATCTAGGTGCTGTAGTGTTTCGAGCCTCCCGTGGGAGTTTTTGGTTTCTATCTGTTCAGTTAACTTTGTGATTGATTCTGTGCATTCATTTGGTGGTTTTCTATCGTTTTATTGCGTTATTTGAGTGATTGGCTTCTTCTTCATTCGAATTCCGCTTTGTCTTGCTTTGAGCCTAGATTACATGGTTCATTTGAGTCTTGGAGATTCTGCTTGAAGTGGTGAGTCTGGTCTTGTTTGGGAGAAATTCTTTGTTTTCTCATTTTCAAGCGTTTTCACTTGTTGTCAGTTAGCAACCCACGCCAATTTGCCATTGGCGCTAGTTTTCAGTGAGAAAGTCGCGCCAGTTGGTGCTAGTTGTCAATGACAAAGTCGTGCCAATTTCAGGGTGTATGAAAATTGAGACTTTTTCCCTAAATCCTTCACCAGTGTGTCTTTCCCTTCTGGTCTTTTCCCTGTATGAGCATAGATTACATAGCTCATTGTTTGGAATGTCTTCTTTCCATGATTTCTTGATGTAAAAGGGAATGAATGCCTTGTTTTGATCTCATGCTTTGGAAGTCCTCTTTGTGTTTTGTCACCTTTTGAGAATTTCGTTACAAAGTGTTTGAAACAACGATTGCATTCTTAGTGTTTGTTTACATCTCTTTTGCATTCATCTAGAAGATTTGCATTCATTTAGTTTTCGTCTCAACGTTTTCTTTTCGTTTAAATGCATTAGATCACATTGCATCAAAAATTATTTTTTGAGATTTATCATTGGACTTAGATCACATTGTTTAATTATTGAAAGCTAAAAGTCGCTTTGAGTGCATTATTATCATTTGAAAAGAAAAGAGAAGACTGTTGCTTTGAATACAATTTATAATTTTAAAAGAGGATGACACACATAATTGGAAACATTATTCACATAGTTAGAATGTTGAATTCTTTTAGATAGTGAAAGTCATCTACTTTTGAAAAAGTTTCTGTTTCGAGTATTGTTGTTGTTGCATCATTACTGAGCTCTTTACCCAACTGAATAGCATTCATAGGTGAAAAGTTTCTTTTCTATACAAACACATACAGGAGATTGTCAGATGACATATGGTAGGGCCTTGAAACTGAAACATAATTGAAGATAAACATTAAAATTCATTCAATTTACACTAAGGAAGCATTGAAACATTAACGAAATATTTAGAGGTCTAGGCTAGAGACGTGTTCCGGCGTCTTTAAACCTAGTAGTTGTCGTTCACCTCTTGGCTTTAGACAGTACTAGTATGGACTTGTGCTCCCCGTACCGTCGCGTATATAAAAGGAGACCCCACTAGGTTGCCATCCTTTATCCATGGAGAAGCAGTACGCCGCCATATACCGTGATACCTTTGGTTTAACATTCAGAATTCTTTGTATATATTAGTCTTAATTCTTATTCCTAAGTGTATATAGTTAAGATATTTACTTTACTTTCTTAATCTGGCGTTCGTACAATCCTCGACTCCTTAAATTTGAAAATATCATCGACGCGCACATTACTTTCACGATTGTTTTAAGCTGAAAAGATAAGTCACCTTTATTTGCAAACTCTTAAAAAGATGAAACGGTAGAGTTTTGTTTCAATGTTTTAAAAATTCTTTTCTATGAAATATTCCTGGTTAAAGTTAGTTTCCTTAGGGTGTTGTTCTAAAGTTGTTTCTAATGGCAACTTTTCTAGAGTTCACCAACCAAGGAATCCCCTCCAATGGGAATCCTGGTCATTTTACTCCTTTTGGAAATGTTGGCACTCCTTATCTGGCAATGTTGTCCCTTCCTAGGTTAACTGTTGGGTTGCCCGTTTGGTTGTTTTCAACCTCTGTCGTCCCGAATGTCTTGGCTATTGTTCAATCAGTTCCTCCACCAGAACAACATCATGTTGATTCAAGGTGGACCTCTCCCCTTCTTCGCCTGTTTCTGCGTCCCCCTCTTCTACTTCGCCTGGTGAAAGTCTATATTCGAGTAACTAGGTGGCTAAGAAGAAGAAGAAGAAGACAAAGAAGAAGAAGTCAGATAAGTGAGAGGCCAAGGCTGCGGCTACTGCTTCTAAAACATCTCCTCTTGATAAACCTTCCAACCCTCCACGGAAATTCAAGTTCCCTTTCATGTTGTGCACGGGAGACCATCTCCTTCGAGATTGCCCTGGCATTCCCAAGGTACTCGAAGTATGGTCCAACGGTCGTCCACCATTGCCTTTGGCTTCCGGGAGTCAAGTTGGGGGCATGTCTTCAACTGGTACTGGAAAATCTCCTAAGAAACAGGGTAAGCTCACCAATCCCTGTAATTTGTGTGAAGGGCATCATGCCATTCACCTTTGTCCATATATGGATGAAGCCAAGTGAGTTTTGGACAAATCGACTGTTTATACGCCGTGCCTTCCGACTGGTTATAAGCAGCTGTCTTTGAGTCCTCCACCAGCTGATCCTATGATTGGTCAAGATTCATCCTTGGTTGACCCCGCTCCCCCAGAAATTCAAATTCAGGAATCCGTCCCTGACCAACCATTGGTCATGGGATCGGTTGAACTCGCCCCGTCTGTGGTGCACCAGGTCTTTTCCGTTGAGAGTGGACCTCACACCCCTCAGGTTCTTCTTGTTTCTTCAGATTCCTCAGACTTAGAGAAATATTCTCCTGTCTCTATATCTCAAGAAGCTACTCCTCCACCTCCCGTGATGGAGGTCCTGGAGGATACTCCTCCCGCCTTCGAGATGGAGGTCGTGGAGGATGCTCCTTCTTCTTTCGTAACACCAAGGGAAGACCATCTCGGTTCGATGGTAGCCCCTCCGAGTATTTTGGTCGCTTCCTTTGATTGGAGTCGATTTGCAGGATACTGCCTTCCATCTTATGTGCCTTTCGAGATAACGGTACAGGCCTTTGGTCTGGTTGTACCCAGCACCATTATAGACGAAGGCGCATCTATTAGTGTTCTATCCTCAACTACTTGGCAAGCTTTCGGTTCACCGTCGCTTGCACCCGTTACACAGAATCTGTTGGCATTTAACAGAAGAATGAGTCAACCGTTAGGGATCCTTCCAAAGTTACCTATTAATTTTGGAGGTAAAACTGTCCATATGGACGTGATGGTTGTTCCAAGCCCCTTGGATTTCAATCTGCTCTTGGGGCATGATTACACCTATGCCATGGGAGCGCTTGTCTCCTCCCTTTTTCGTGTGGTTTGTTTTCCACATGAAGGATGGATCGTGACCATTGATCAACTTTCATTATTTGGTCCTGATGTGGCAGCTAGCCCGCCATCATCCCTTCCTGGTTTTTATCCACCCGTTGTATCTGCCCCACCGCAGGTCAACTATGTGGCCACCTACCCCATGCCTGTACCCAGTGATAGTGCCATTGTGCATCAGGTGCTGGGGGCATTGGGTCCTGACTTCAAGGATGTTTTCCTTCCATCGGGATTGGAACTCTTGGAAGCGATGACTTCCTGTTCATTATGATGAGGTCGGTCGAAGCACAGTTCATTTTCTTGTGTCAAGCTCCTTAAAAAATGAAACAAGGTTGTTGGAGCATAGTTCTTTTCCTTGTGTCAAGCTCCTTAAAAAATGAAACAAGCTGGTTGGAGCATAGTTCGTTTTCTTATGCCAAGCTCCTTAAAAAATGAAACAAGGTTGTTGGAGCATAGTTCGTTTTCTTGTGTCAAGCTCCCTAAAAAATGAAACAAGGTTGTTGGAGCATAGTTCCTTTTCTTGTGTCAAGCTCCTTAAAAAATGAAACAAGCTGGTCGGAGCAGAGTTCCTTGTCTTGTGTCAAGCTCCTTAAACCATAAAACAAGGTGTCCTGAGGATAGTTCTTTTAATGTTTCAACCTCGTTAAAACAATGAAACATTTTCCTATTCAATTCGAGTCTTTGATAAGATCTCGTAAAATCCCAGTCGAGTCGGTCTCTTTATCTCGTAATTTGAACCTTCACTCCATCTGCCTTTCATATGGATTGAAGCTTGGGGGGCATGTACCTCGAATTGAGTCACCATGCTGGGGGCATGCTTAACTTTTTCAAGCATAGTTTGTTTCCATTTCAAGCTTGTGTAAAAATGAAAGTGGTTTCAAGCATAGTTTATCTTTGTTTCAAGCTTGTGTAAAAATGAAACCAACTTCAAGCAGAGTTTCCTGATTTCAAGCTTGTGTAAAAATGAAACCATCCCCATTTTACCTCTTGTGATTGTCATTTTATCAGCCTGTTTTTGCCAGATGAACCTTGGTTTTCTCATTCCATCGTCACTATCTGCTTGGCCGATCATATGCCTTCACTTGGTTGTTTTACCCGTTCTTGAGGAACCGCTGCGATGAGTGGTCTTGTTAGCCAGCCTCTTAACCTTTACTTGTTCTAAGCAGTTCCACCATTACCGGAACTAGTTTATACCCTTTATAACACTCGTTCCTCCAGGAGGAGTCATCTTTCAGCTCTTTTCTGACTCTCTAAACATGAAAATATTACCGAGTCCCTTGTCGTTTCGATCTCGTTAAAGTGGCCATGAAACGAAATCTACCCAGTATACGTTTACCCATTTTTCGGGCTGGGATGGATTACTTACGAAAAAGGAATACCCTAGCCTATCGCGACTAGGAGGTTTTCTCAGACATAGTTTTCTACCTTTTCGGATCTGAGGAACTATTTACGAAAAGGGACTGTTGGAGTTTACTTTTCTTCTGTCTTTTCAAACTCTCTAAACATGAAAAGATGTCAAGTTCTTCCTTTGTCAGACTCGTTAAATCCTAATGACATTGGATTCAGTCGTAATGACGATATTCGAGTTTCTCCTTCCTAGGGCTCTTTAAATGTACTAGGATGGATTTGTCCTAAGGACGGACTTATATGACAAGCATATGGTATCCTCTTCAAGCTTGTGTAAAAATAAAGAGGTACTCGCCAGAAATGGTGGGGAAAAATGGAACCAGCATCATTGTCGTGTTGGCAGTATGTCACTCTTGAACATGGCACTTGTCTGCATTCGTGTCGGGTTGGGGACATCTCATCTCATTTTTCACTTGCCTCCGTGGGTTTGGGTGATCCCTTTTTGACCTCTCATCTGCTCTTTGCCTCGTCACCATGACCTCTGATCTTTTGATGTCAAATACTGCCAAACTCAATTTCATGCCGCCGATATGTTCAAGAGAAGTTGACCTCTGCAAGTTTCAACCTTCCTCTGATTCTCATCTGATCTTGATTCACAAAAGACATTATGTTCCTCTGTCTCGTGTCGATGATGTGGGAAACACTATGGCCCACCTTCGATCAAGGTCACTTCCTGTCGACTTCAGCTCATTATCCAGGAAGCTGATCTAGAGACTCCCTTCTGGTACCTTGGAGCCTACATGCCTCAATGGCAGGTTCTTCGCGTTTGACGTGAGGTTTTCATCATTGGCCTCCGATCGAGTGATTCTACGGGTGTTCGATGCTAGCTCACTGATTCGCATGCCGTAGATTGTACCTGTAGTACCTTGAGGGCCATTTTCATTATTGATGGTACCTCTCACGTCTGTTAACAGCTTTCATCATTGGCTGGTAATCAGGCGATGTTCTTGCATGTTCGACTTCAGCTCATTTATTCGCACGCTTGAACTTGTACTTTGTTCGGGTCGAGATGGAGCGCAAGACCCTAGATTTTGTCTGTTAGAATCTAGGCTACAATTTTGTGGATTATTATGATTGGTTACATGACTCATTGATTGGATCGATGCGACAATACCTGAGTCTCTTTTATCAATCCTTATTGGATGGCTGCGTCCATGCCTTGGATCTGGGTTCTTGTATACTCTGTTATGGATGGCTGTGCCCATACCACATATATATCATGTATTTGAGATATCAGTTGTACTTCTCTACGCAGGTTTTCCGACGGCAGTGTTTTCAGTTGAACACGTTCTCGTAAAGCATTTCACCCCTCTCTCTCTTTCGGGCCTCATGCTTTAGGGGGCATCTGTTACACAACAATTTGTCACTGTCCCTGAAATTCCCCATCCTGCACATTGGAGGGATTATTCCGTGACCCGTGAGCAATGACATGATCTGAAAACACTTTCATGACATTCCCCTAGACATGGAATTTCATTCCCCTGAAAACAACTCCTTGTGAAAAACCCTAAAAATAGCCTTTTTATCCTTGGTGTGACTAGCCAGTGTTATACCCGCGCCAATGGGGGAAATCTTCCAAAAAGGGTGCGCCAATTGGCGCTCTGTCTAAGAGTCGCACTTGCGCTAGGCTTAATAAAGGGTGTTTTTTAAAAATAAATGGTGGAATATTGACTTTAACCAACTCCTGAAATGGTCTCTAAATTGAGTTGGGACGTTTGGCTCCAGATTTCCATGTAGAGGAAGTAGTTTGCCACCTCTCATGGAAGCTTCCTTGAGGATAGGGCCAATCCCATGATTGTAGGGATCCAAACTCCTCTTCCACCATCTATATAATCTTTCCATTTCCCTTTGCAAGCTAATCTCCAAGAGGCTTCATAGCCTAAAGAATGATGAAAGAGCTTTGATAGTCCTCATAGTGCCAAATCCATAGCAAGGAGATTGACTATCGAAGAGAGAGGCTTTTCCCCATTCCCGACAAGCTTTACCAAGACATATTTCGTTGACGACCCGCCGAAGGAAGGTTCAGCGTCAGAGCCAAGTTGTATTTTCCTTTGATGAATTAATGATAAGCGACTATTGGTTATGGTTCCACTCATATTGTTCATTATGATCATGAGTTGTGTCTTCTCTAACTGATACATAATTGCATATATCGGGTTTTACGCTTGTGTTTGTCGTGTTTCTTATGTGTGCAGATGTTCGATCGCGGCAAGCGAGAGGATTGTGATCTGCTGGAGCAAGGGAACGGGAGCGTCATCTTCTCTACAAACAACAACGTTGGACTTGAGGTAGGCCTTCATCGCAAGTTGGTCTATTGCAATTAGGAACTTGCACCTTAGCGTGGTATGATTGTTGCTAGACTCGATCTGGGCTAGTAGGGATCGCCTCTATCCGTAGAGGGGATTTACGTCTACAACACATGGGGACCAAGCTTTCTCTTCCTCTAGGGCTTCTAACTTTCTCTCTAATTTTATCTTCCAAAACAATAAGAAAGATTGGCAAGCATCTAAATACCTCTTATGAAAACCCTCAGGAGGTGCCAGGCAGAGATTTGGAGGAGTTTGAGAAAATTTGAGGGCTTGCTATAGCTTGAAAGGCTTCCTGGCTAAATGTGTAGCACAGGAACATAGCATTCGGGCTCTTACACGCGATGTCGGGTCGGCCTAAACATCCCTGCGCGTAGCACTCGGGCAAAGCTAAATGCTATCGGGTCTCTCCTGGGCATTTCCTGAAGGGGTAAGAACGTAGCATGGCAGAGTTGCACGGTATCGGGTCCTTCTGGGCAGTGCCTGAACGAACAGGTGCGTAGCGCTGAGCGGAGGTGCATGCTGTCAGGTCGACCTATGGCCATGCGCGTAGCGCCCATGTCAGTCGAGTGGCCTGCACACTGTCGGGTCTGCACTGAACATGCCCTGGTTGGTTGTTGAACAAGCAAAGGCTCAGGCCTGTCGGGCCTTTGTGCAGTGTGAGAAGGTATCAGAAATGCGCAGCACTGGGCAGAGTGGTCGGGCGGTCCTGCACGCGGTAAACGCGCAGTGACCTTTCACAGGCACGTAGCGCTCCGTTACACCTTACATAGGATTCATGCACATGCGCATAGCACTGTGTTCCAGAAGCGCAGCACTGGTTTCCATCTGCCTGATGTCTACCGGAAACTTAGGAACTCTTAGTTTGAAAACCTTCCACTCCTTTTTGCAAATGGAAAATGGGCTTGAGTGATAAAAATGGATTTTTATTCCTTTGGAAAAATAATTAAAACCAAAAACCCACCCTTGCTAATGTTTTCTTTTGATCTTTTTATAATTTTCATAGATAATTATTTGACTCTTTTTGCAGGTGACTTACAACTTTCCCAAGTGATTTTCTTTGGTGATGATGTACTGAAAGGATGAAGAGGTCCCCCTTTTTATCCTTGAAAATCTAGGCATTGTTCAAACCCTCTCTTCTGATAAATTAAAATCATTGTTCTTACACCTTTTGGAATTCTTGTGTTTTGATTGACCTAAAACATGTGTTTTCACCATTCTTACTAATTATGATAGTAACATGTTCATTTTGACAAAGTTTAGCAAATTATACCATGTTATGTCATTCCCTTGGCCACTTCTGATTTTTGTAGGTGCCTATAACACATTTGCCTTTGATTCTTTTGTCTTTGTTTGGATTCTTACAACCTTTAGTCACCCAACAAGGATTTCATGGTTAGCATGATTTTCCATTTTGACACTTTACCTCATGCTTTCCTTATCTTGACCATTTTGAAGGCCTTTGAATACACTTGAAAGCTTAGGCTCCCTCACATTGATACTCTTTACAATTTCTCCCTTTGGTGCAGTGAAAAAGTGTTGCCTTGAAAAATCATGTAAGTCACCTTCTGATATCATTTTCAACTTCTTCCTACTGTCATCATGGAGGTCTCTCATCTTCATTTCTAGTTTCAATGAATCTTCAATTTATGCACAGTTGTGCTGATGTACCTCTATCCTTGTGATTTTGGCTTTGGCTCCTTTCTGGGCAACACTTTTAGCCAATCAGTCATAAAACCCTGATTTTATTTGTTCATAGGCCTATTGCCTCTCCTTTGCTGTGGCTACTCTTAGGAATGATTTTCCCTCTTACCTTACCTCTTTTTCTGCTGATGGCCATCTCATGCATTCCTGCAGAAATGTCTAAGATGGGCAGTTGTCTTCTGCAAAAAGTTGTGCTTTGACCAAGGAGGCCCTTTTTTTTGAAGGATTTTTTATACCTTTTGGAAAATCATGAGCTAACCCTCCTTTTAATTTGATTTCATCTTTTGGCACATGTAAAATAGTGATTTTATAAAACCAAAACAATGAATAACCTATGAAACCCTACATGACCTAGTGGGAGGTCTTTTGGACTTGGCCTTCGGCTAAAAAATGGACTTAGGGTTTTTAGGTGTAAAATAGATTTTTGACAAACCTTATGCATTGCAAACCTAAAAATTGATGACTTTGATTTATCTAAAGAGCCTAGAAAGGTAGCTTGAAACCACCAATTCTTGAGGCACTTGGTGAATAGGGGAAAAGGTTAGGCTACTTGGCAGTCCAAGGTGGAAGTAAAAGGTTAGGAAGGTCAAAACAGAGTGGTAAGGTCAGAGGTGGAAAAACATAGTGAATATGAGTGGCATAAGCCTGTGATTGGTCTTCTGAGAGTGATAGGCTAGCCATGACTTGGTAGAGTAGTAAAATAGTGAAGAATTTATCCCGAGGATAATGAAGGTAGTGAGATTTCTAGAACTCACAATATTCATGAATTTTGTTTCTAGAAATATGGGATAAACATTTAGTCATCTATAGAAAGAAAAAAAATTACTGATGACTAAAAAAGCATACTAGGATGAATTCTATACTTAATATAAGAGTGAAAAAATGAATATTAGATATCATTTTTTTGGATTCAACTGTGTTAAGTAAGGCATTCATCTATGACCATTTCCATGAGAGGTAGTCGTAACTCACTAATTTCTCATGATTTTTGAATAGTCGACTTAGCACTCATTGCATCGAGTGATGCTCATAGGGGTGAAGAAGTGGGATTGAAACTATTCAAATGAATCACATAGCATCAATCATCACTTCTGGGGCTTGCACCCGGTAACCAGGACTTCTTGGGAGGTCACCCATACTAGATCACCTCTAGCTAAAGAGCGCTTAATTGTGGAGTTTTCCCCACAATCAAGCCCACTTAGCTTGTTACCCCATTTTCTATAGCCAAAGGCGATCTAGTATGGGTGACCTCTTGGGATGTCCTAGTTACCGGGCGCAAGCCCTGTAAGTGATTATTGACACTATGTGATTCATTTCACTAGTTTCAATCCCACTTCTTTACCCCTGTGAGAATCACACGATGCAATGAGTGCTAAGTCGACTATTCAAAAATCACGAGAAATTAGTGAGTTACAACTACATCTCATGGAAATGGTCATAGATGAATGACTTACTTAACACAGTTGAATCCAAAAAAATGATATCTAACATAATACACTATGAAATCCCCTCAATACTTAAACATGGAAATTTTTTCTAAGCCAGAGAAGAGTGTATTTAAAAAAATTCAACCCTTTATCTTCTAAAACAATAGAGATAGAAAAACATATGAAAACTGGGAAAATAACAACTTCGCATGAGAGGAAACATCACCAATTGCTTGACACAGGAATCTTGTAACAAACTTTATGCATTAATGGAAATGACCACTTCAAAACAATGCACTGCTTTACTCAAAATGAAGACCCTTTCTTCATACAAGTTCCAATCGCTACTAATTATTTTTATAAAGTATTTATAGAAATCATGTTGAACTAACTTCACATTCCGAAAAGGAACTGATTACAAAATAATATTTAACAATTTCTAGAAAAAATCTAAACATTAAACTAAAAATTGAAAACAATCACTGCAAACTGCAGGAAATCTAGAACTGTTGGAACAACTTCAGCCTCCAAATCTGGAAATTTGATTTTTTGTCACCTATATCAACCAATTGTCCCTTTGAATTATATTTTTGTCATTTTTTTCCTTTCATCATCTTTGAATACTTCGTTATTGTCAAAAAATATTTGGGGAAAGGAAATATATATATATATATATATATATATATATATATATATATATATATATATATATATATATATATATATATATATATATAGATTAAACATGTACAAATGAACTTCATATTTAAAATTTCAACATATTGATTGGAATTAGTTAATAAACCATCTTTTTTTGAAATCCATGTGTTGTTTTTCCATGGTTGGGTAAAGTATCTTTACTTTCCCTTTTTACTCCTATCAAATTTTTGGATAAGTATTTATCCAAATTCATATCCTGTGCATTTATAATCTCTATACCATAGAAAAAACAATATCCATCTTCTCTATAAAATTTCATTTTTACTCAGCCTCATTTTAGTTTCACATGCAACTTCATTTCACACCTGTAAATCTCCTTTTACTTTCACCCGTAAGTTTTGTTTTAACTTAGCCTCTTATTCGTAAAAAATATTTCATAAATGTATGAAATATTTCATTTTATATACATTATGTCGTAGATGAAAACATACACTTATCTCGAGGCTTTTAACATTAGGGAATTTTAATACATTAAGTGCAGGGTGGGGATACAACCTTGTTCAAATTTTGATTTTGACTTCAGAATTCGTTATTGGATGGCGCATGAAAATAAATGTAGTTATAATCGTTTAGAGATTGGATCGCTGAATTATTTTTGAATTAATTTTAATAAATCAAATAAATAATTTCACACTTAGGCATTTTTCTTTGTTTTGTGGTTTTGAGGAGAAAAATTCAACTTGCTCTGCCTTTTGATCCGGAAGCCGGTTTGAAGCACCAAATATACCGTTAGAAAGTTTCTTATGAGAAATTTACCATTAAAAAACCTGCAACATGATCTAAACCAGACTTTATATGAAAAAGGTCTCCCAAATATTCAGACTTTCCTTGGCCATAGGACTTCAAGAACTAAATAGCTCCTTGGACAATAAAACCTTTAGGCTATGGCACCTAGTGATTCATAGGCTAAACTTTACCAGCAAATTCCCAAAATAAATAACCAGTTAATCAATAGTTGATCACTATAATTTATAGTACCCTAACATCGACTTCAATGGGAATGGAATCCTCCCTGTGAGGTTCCAAGAACACTGTAGACTAGTAGCCTTATCGATTGGGCTAATCCCAAGCCTACAACATGCTCTGCCATGAAACCACTACAACTGAAAACCAATTTATAATCTATTATGATCCTCAAATTGAATCAAATCCATTCTTTAAACTGAAATCTGAACTGTATACTAAAAATTGAAAACTTTGCTGCAAACTGAAACTGAAAAAAAAAAAAAATTTAAAAAAAAAAAAATAATAATAATAATAATAATGCTAAAAGAGTGGAAGTTATTCATCACACCTACTCACTCTAATAAGCTGAAATGACTGCAATATAAAGTAATAACAAACTTCTAGTGCAACTAGTCAATTAAATGGCTACTTAAATGAAGCTTGCATTCCACTCCTCTAGGCAGAAAAATAAACTTAGAAAATGGCAACTCAAACTTCCCACTAAAACCCTCTTCATAATCCATAACCAACACAAAATTCATTTTTGTTGAAGGTTCCAATAGGTTTTCGAAAGGATTCTCAAAATCATGGAGAATTTCCCTTTTCTTTTCAATTCCTGCAAACTTTTCACTAGAAAACTCATAGTTATTATCAAGAGGAAACACACAAGTTTTCTTTTAAAAAATTGTATTCATGTCATTCCAAAGACAAGACTTTGGATGCTGATGAAAAAATTCAAATAGGACAACTGATATTTGAACACCTGAAAATGACTTCTCATATGCTTCAATAGAAATGTCTTTGTTATTTTTTGAAGTTTCTGGCTTTGTTTTTTCAAGGGGTGTAAGATTATAAATATTGTGTTCATCATCCGAAGGATCTAAAACAACTTTCTCTTCTTCAGCATCTCCTTGTAACTCAATGATAAAATTCTCTTGTATTGAAGAGTTGATTGGCAGAATTTTTTGGCTAATATGCTTATCCTCATATGAATTTATTTGAAGACTTTCATGTGCAGGCTCACTATATAAATTTTCCATACATACAACTTCAGAAATATGAACTTGAAAACCTTCTTTTTAAAATGAAAATTGAAAAAATGAAAAGTCGGAAGAAAAATTGGAGTGAAAATCCTCATTCATATGTTAGGTTTTTTAAATCTTGGAATTTTCATTAGACCCAAGAGATAGAACATGAGTTTGCATATCAATATCATGAATTTCTTCATCCATATCATGATCACATAAAAAATTGCAAGGTTGATGTAAATTTTCATCAATTTCAAGGGATAGAACGTGACTATGATCATTAAATTTCAGTTCTCTTTCATCTTCAGCCAGAGAAGAATCTACAACATGTTGAAAATTTTCTTGAATATCATGACAAATATCCTCTAACCTTTCTTTTTTATGATGAAAATGGTTTTCATACAAAGCTTCCATAATTTCTTCATCCATCAAATCCTCATCGTCAACATCAATTCCCAAATGTTGCAGAAGACTGTCAAAATCTCCACAGAAGGTTTCAACTAGCATTATAAAAGAGTAATTGTATCTGTAGTTCTTACAGAACATTGTGTGTAAGTCTTTAAGGGAATAAATGATAGCAGGAGATAATCCTTCATACCAAGACTGGATTTTCCTTCTAAAGTGATCATAAACATCTTCATCATGCAGTCTTTATGAAAATGAACCTTTAACTTATGCATATGCATTTGAAATCTATCAAATGAAGTGCAACATCCTCTTTTTCTTGGTCCTTAAATTTTGGTAAATAAATTTTCCAATATATGCAAGGAATTTGATTTGGAAATCCTACAATATGATCTCGATTCATGGGTGCATACCTTCTAGATTGAGAACTCATCTTGATTTATGGATCCTACTTCTAGTGGAGTCTTTAGATCAGTTTGAAACTATTTGGAGTTGTCGAGTGAACGTTTCAGCTTTCTTGTGTCTAATCATTGCCCCCCATAAGCAATTAGATCTAAAATTTGATAGTTTTTCCTGGGGAAGATGAAAACTTTCGTTCCCCAGAATGGTCGCCATAATTTTATCACTCTATAATTTTCCAAGGCTGTGAGGAAATTGCAGAGGTAACCACAAAACCACTTGTAAAGCTGGGATCTAGCCCTTCCAGCTTCAGAGAGGGATCTCTATTTTTTATTTAGATTTTTGTCTTAAGATATTAGGCTAGTTACGAATTTCAGATGTTGGTTTTTTCCAAAGATTTGTTTGAAACTGCAAGGAAAGTCCATTGGGAAATGGAGTCATAAATATTAGGATTATAAAATACAAAAATAACAGCTTAGAAGTAACAGGGCAAGGTAGGCAAGCTTTTGGATCTTTTGAGAATTTGTGGGGTGAATAAGATGAAAAGACTAGGAATCAATTAAATATATAGCATACTAGGATGAATTCTATACTTAATATTAGAGTGAAAACATGAATATTGTTTATAAGCCATAGCATAGTGCATTTAAACAAATTCAACCCATTATCTTCTTTAAAAAATAGAGATAGAAACACATATGAAAACTGGGAAAATAACAACTTCGCATGACAGGAAACATCACCAATTTCTTGACATAGGAATCCTAGAACAAACTTTCTACATTAATGGTATTGAACACTTCAAAACAGTACACAGATTTACATAAAAATGGAGACCCTTTTTTCATACTAGTTCCAACCCTTACTAAGCAGTTTTACAAAGCATTTATAGAAATCCTATTGAACTAACATCAGATTCCAAAAATGAATTGATTACAAAATAATCTCTAACAATTTCTAGGAAAAATCTAAACATTAAACTAAAAATTAAAAACAATTTCTGCAAACTACAGGAAATCTAGAGCTGATGGAACAACATCAGCCTTCAAATCTAGAAAGTTGATTTTTTGTAACCTATATAAACCAGTTGCCCTTTGAGTTCTATTTATGTTATTTTTTCCCTTTCATCGTCTTTGAATACTTCATTATTTGTAACAGAGATTATCGGATTATCCATAGTGTGAAAAGAATCATGTCAATGTTTCGAATCCCAACGAGGATCCATCTTCATGATCAATTTCTAAATGATGAAAGATTGAAAGAAGAACAAGACCAAAAATAAATAGGGAAAAACAAACAGAAAATATAGCCGACCTAATTTAAATAGATTAAATTCATTTTCTATAATAATAATTGTTGATTTTTATATATTAATAAAAGATAAATATTTATAATAATTATAATTGCTTAATAATAATTTATTTATTATGTTTATTCCAATTATACTGTATTAATTTATTAAAACTTTTATTTCAATTATAATATCTGTTAATTTATTAAAATTCATTTTACTTAAGCAAAATACTTGTAATGTATTTATTTTTATTAAAAGATCAATACTTATAAAAAGATTAATTATCAAAGATATAATTTTATTACTTTATTAAAATAATAATTTATTACTTTCCTTAAAAAATTATTAATTGTTGTTAATAATAATAGTTATTAATAATAGTTGTTATTAATAATAATAATTATTAATAATTATTATTATTTATTAATAATTGTTATTATTAATAATAATTACTAATAATTGTTATTAATTATTACAAATAATTACTAGTAAATGTTAATAATAATGATTTTTTTTTAATAGTTATTATTATTTTCTAACAAATTTTATTATTATTAATAATAAGTTCATTTAAATTGCTAAAGAACCTTTAAAAACCCTAAAAAAAATTAGTTAAATTAAGATTTTGTTTTAGGGATTATTATGTTTTAGAGAATATTTAATTACTAATCAATTAAATTAATTTAAGTTTTATTATTGATTAATTATTAATTAATTGTTATTTATAATATCTTTTAGTTTATTAAAATTTATTTTAATTAAGCAAAATAATTATAATGTATTTATTTTTATTAAAGAGTTAATACTTATAAAAAGGTTAATTATCAAAGGTATAATTTTATAACTTTATTAAAATAATAATTTATTACTTTCTTAAAAAATAAAAAAAAATATTAATTGTTGTTAATAATAGTTATTAATAATAGTTGTTATTATTATTAATTACTAATAATTGTTATTAAATATTATTAATAATTGCTAGTAAATGTTAATTAACAATTATTACTAATAATTACTAGTAAATGTTAATAATAATGAATCATTTTTATTTGTATTTTTATTTTTAAGTTACTATTATTTTCTAACAAAGTTTATTATTATTATTATTAAGTTAATTTAAATTGCTAAGAACCTATAATAACCTAAAAAAAAGTTAAATTAAGATTTTGTTTTAGGGATTATTATGTTTTAGAGAATATTTAATTACTAATCAATTAGATTAATTTAAGTTTATTATTGATTAATTATTAATTAATTGTTATTTTAGTTTAAAATGATTAAATATAAAACCCTAATGGTGAGAGATTACCTGAGATACTATACCAGGAGTGATCTCAAATAACAACTCTGCTTGATTAGAGGAAGCCATCTCCCACTGATTTTGCTCCCTCCATCCCTCTTGAGATTATGCAGGTGCTTAATGATCTCAAGGGCTTCTCTGATCTTTCTTTTCTGATAGTTCTCCTCCCTCACGATAATCTTGGCACTTTCTATACAAACATGACGCTTTGTTTTTGAAGAATGCTCGGCAAGGGCTGAGGTACGTGATCTCCCATTCTTAATATCAACCCCATGGTATTTTAATCTTATTTTCAAAGAGTGTCCGGTTTCACCAATATAGCTCTTCCCAAACAAACAGTCAATCTTATAAACCCCTTTTAGTTTCCCGTGTTTGATATTGTCCTTAACTGACTGCATAATATGTATTAACGTTCCAGAGGTAGAAAATTGTGCAACTATGTCCTTCCTTCTTAGAACCTTAGCAATTTTAACCATGACACCCTAAATGTAAGGTAGAAAAAACCCTCCCACGTGATGCTTTAGGTTCTTGGGGTCCTTTGGAAAAAACCACACCCTCAGCTCTTTTTATGACATTCTTAATATCCATCTCCTTATATCCAATTCCTTTAAGTATAGAGGTCAAGAGCCTAATTTCATCATTAAGGTGCTTATCGCCTAATATTCTGAGGGCCCTAACAACAAGAGTTTTAAGGACACCCAATTTTTGAGTTGGGTGATGGTACAAATCAGCATGAAGATAACTATTTGTGTGAGTTTTCTTTTGAAATACTTGATGCCCTAATACTTATAAAAAGGTTAATTATCAAAGGTATAATTTTATTACTTTCTTAAAATAATAATTAGGTCGATAGGCCTTCTCTTTTGAATCAAATCTTTTTTTTTCGTCAACCAATTCATTTTGGTAATGACACATGTCACTAGTGAGACATGTGTGCAAAAAAAGTAATAAGTTCACATATTTCCCTATTTTTTTAGGAATTTACCCTAATAACTAATTCTTTTGGCAATAGAATTAGGGATCTTTCCAGAAATATTATTTTCCTCTATAGAAAGTAGCCCTAAACTTCTAAGTTGCCCAATTTGAGCTCACATGTCACTAGTGAGACATGTGTGCAAAAAAAGTAGTAGGTTCACATATTTCCCTAAATTTTTTGGAATTTTCCCTGATAACTAATTCTTTTAGCAATAGAATTAGGGATCTTTCCAGAAAGATTATTTTCCTCTATAGAAAGTAGCCCTAAACTTCTAAGTTGTCCAATTTGAGCTGGGAGGTTTCCATATAAATGGTTACCTCCCATATCAAACCTCTCCAACTTTTGAAGCATTTTAAGTGATGATGAGACTGTCCTTATATTAAAAAAATTGTGACAGAGTTCAGCGGAGCGAATTCAAACTTTCTTGCACGCAGCCGGAGGTGAGTGCCTTTCTTTTCATGAATTTAAGAAGTGCTTGAAGAGCGATGTCTTTTTCTTGCAAATAATTTGTATGGTGCTTAATATTTATCACAAAACCATTCCTGCAATTTCAAATTTATCTTCCCTGTAAATTGAATATAAAATTATGGTTATTTGTTTTTCACATAGATCATTTTTTTTTATGCAAATTCTTATATGTCATTTTATTTACTTAATTTAAGTTGAACATTCAACATTTAAAGTCTAGAGACTGTCTCTGGTTATTTTGTTTTAGTAGCAAAAGACAAAAAATGACATGCAATTGAACGTTTAATTCTTCATGTATTGTTTTCGTATTGCCATTGAATCGCTTTATTTTTATGGAATGTAAAAGATATAAAGAATTATGCATGTTGATGACACCTTTGGCTAAGGCAATGGCTATTGTGAAATAATTTTGCATGCTGCTGACACCTCCGGCTAAGGCAACGGCTGACGACAGAAGATTCACCAAACACAATCTAATCTACAAATTTTGCAAGCATTATACAAAGAACAAACTGAAAGCATATTCTACCAAACTTCTCAAAAAATGAAAAAAGCCACCCACATCATGAATAATTTGAAGCTCAACCACCCATTAAAAAATAAAATTATAAAACAAGACCGTCACACCTGTAAGTATCAGGTGTGAATCATTCAACTACCGTGTGACAGGTTGATTGGGTTAGTTGGAGTGATGTATCGTGCTTCAACTCACCTGTCCAAAATCGACCCCATGACCCACTATTTGTCAAATCAGGAGAGTGTGGGAAGTTGAATGGTTTTAAATTCTTGGTATAATAATTAAGATTCTCAATCCACACTTTACATCCAAACATGACATATCATCAAACGATGTCAAGGGATTTACAACTACCATTTTTAAATAAAATACAATCCACAGATTTCTTTTCTGTTACTCCCACCCATAAATTGGGACTCTGATGATTTTGAAAAATACAATCCACTGATTTCTTTTCCATTACCCCCACCCAAAAATTGGGACCCTGATGATTTTTCATCCCCTGTTCAACTTGCAAAGAAAACGAAAAAGAATTGCTGAGAATACAATCCAAAGTTGAACAAAAAAATGAAACAGAATTGCTGACAATACAATCCGATGAATAATATTGTAGGTCAATCATAAGTAATACTTACTGATCACAAGCCGCACGACACCAAGTTAATGGCTTGATATAATCTTGTAGCAATTAATACTCTAACATGACATGCAACTGGCAAACAAAGTTGACATTGATTTAGAATGTCAAGTGAATTATGACTTTTTGAATTTAGGATGGGTGAAAACGTAGAGACCATACTTACCAAATTCGCCTGAATTGGGAAAAAAAAATCGAAAATTTGCGAATTCGGTTCAGACAGCAAATAATTCGGTCAAATTTGATTTGTTTGCTACATGGATTTGATTGCTCGAGCACCTATTAACATGCAAATGATTTTTGTGGATTTAACCAACGAAGCACTGTGGTCATTAGTATCACGCACCATGACACTTGGATTTTCTGGTCAAAGATGAAGTGTTAGAGATGGTTGGACCTGGATTAAGGTTTAATTTTTAGATATGTTTTTATTTTTATAAATTGTTATTGTAAATAGATATGTTTCTATTTTTATAAATTGCTATTGTAAATAAATAAATTTAGAATATGTTGTTATTTGTGAGATTTTTGGACAAATAATTTTTGGAAATTTACCTTTTGAAGAAAAACTATAGATATTTTTGGGCAAATAAGTTTTGGAAATTTAATTTTCCATAACAACTATGACTGGAGAAGGAAGCGCTTTTGTTTTTAAATTATATTTATGGATTTTTATATTATATAGAGTTATTAGAAATTATTCAAAATTTAAATTTTGAAATAAATTAGAAAAAAGTTAATTGAATGTGTAAAAAATACACATGTCAGTAGTGAGACGTGTGAAAAAAAGAGGTCTGCAGTTAGTTACATGGTCTAGCAGTAGTAAGTTCACACAATTTCCTAAATTTTTAGGAATTTCCCCTGATTATTGATTCTTTTGGCAATAGAATCAGGGATCTTTCCATAAATGAGACTAACATGAAAGAGAAACTATGAAAAGGCTAGCTTTGAAATCTGGGCTATAGAATCAGGGATCTTTCCATAAATATTATTTTCCATTTGCAAATCTAAGTATTCATTATGAACTTAAATCTATTAGATAGGGATTAAAGAAGTGCTAATTCATGCTTCGCTTACATATTATTTTATGCATTAATATCTCTTCCAATGCATTAAAATGAAATACAGGTATTGCCATTACGAAAAATAAGGTTGTACTTTTCTACCATGATGGAGCCAACCTTGACTGAGAATGCCATCCCCATATTTCTGAATGGTTCAACTGATATTCAACCTCTACTCCAAATAATCAACATTGGCTCTGTCTATTCATCAAAAACTAGCTCTTCACACTACCACATCACTCTCTCTAACGGGACGTATCAACACAAGACTTTGCTACCATTTGTTTATAGCACACAAGTTGCATCTGAAGACATCCAGATCAGCTTGATCATTTTACTTATAAAATCATCTTGCACACTGTCTCGAAAGTCTTTGTAAGATTAACTTCTGTATTAAACTCTTTATTTTATCATATTTGCATTCTTCCTATATAACAATGAATTTTACATTCATTTTTTTTCTTTTAATTTCTTCATTCATTTCAGATCCATTCGAGTCCTAGAACTTGAGGTTGTACGGCGTAACACACCTTTGGTTAAGGACTCATCAACACTATTAGACGCAAAGGCAAGCGAATCACAATCAAGCTCTTCATCAGCACAAGAGATTATGCCAACTATTTTAACTCAAACAAAAACATCGACAACAACACTTATATCATTCAAATCACTCAATCCCTACTGAAAATACTGGTCAATCCAAGGTATCATTAGCAAAAACACCCTTGAAGAATTATAGCACTGCACGTGGCTCAGGGAAATTCTTCAACTTTGACCTCATCGGTCATGATAGAGATGAGATTCACCTTTCTACATTTGCTGAATTAGCTGAATCCCTTTATAATATCATTGAAGTTGGGAAACTATATATTGTTTCCAATAGAATAATTAAACAACCAAACCCAAACTACAACCACCTAAACAGTAAATGGGAGATTTACTTATTTGTTTTGTCAACTGTCAAACCATGTTTAGAAGATGATCCAAGCTTCCCTTACCACATCTTTCATTTCAAAACAATCGCTGAAATAAAGTCCACAAACCCAAATACCATTGTAGATGTTATTGGTTTGGTTAGCTCCACCTCTCCTGCTTCAACAATTCGAAGAAGAGATGGAACTGAAACACTAAGAAAAACACTCACATTAAAGGAAAAGTAAGGTTTTAGCATTGATTTAACAATATGGGGAGATCAATGTGTCTCTATAGGAAAGGACCTTGTTGAATTATGCTCTTCTGACAACCCGCTAATCCTTGGTGTCAAAGGAGGTCGAGTAACTGAATTTAATGGAATCATCATAGGGACAATCTCCACTACCACTTTTATCGTAAATCCGAACATTAAAGAAACTCAACAATTCCATACTTGGTTCCGTGATACAGGCTACAACTCTTCGTCTCCACTTTGAGTAGAAACTATAATGTCGCTTCCAAACGAGCTTTAGCATAGAAGACAATTCAAGAAATATCTTGCATGGAAGTCTCTAAGAAGGTAATATGGGTTTCAGTTCATGCCATAGTGACTTCTCTACACATGTACGACTTCTATTTTCTTGCTTGTCCATTAGATTTCAATGGAAAACTATGCATGAAAAAGTAATTCACCATTCTAACAATATTTGGCATTGTACAAAGTGTAACGGTGAATTCCCAGAATGTGACTATCGTTACAAACTTAAATTCGACTTACATGACCACACCGAACACCTTCAAAATGTAACTGCCTTCAATGATGTAGGAAGTGAGTTAATGGGAATCATGGCAAAAGACTTGTTCCTCCTCTCTATTGAACCAGCTGATCTTTAAAAAATCTGTAGCTGTATCTTGGGGCACCACTTCTTGCTATCACTTTCCATCAAAACAGAGTACTACAATAGTGTCGAGCATTTGCAACCTATACTGATAAGTTCAGAAGAAATTCAGTATGATGCTGCATGAAAAGAGGTCCTAAAAGACATTGACGCATTGAGAATTTCACAACACTCTGTTATTCATCACCTTTGAGCTCTGTTCTTATATGCACAACATGCTACTTTTCTGCATAGGAAATAACATCTCTGTATATATTAGTTTTCCATACCATTGTAAAATACAACCATGTTGTTGTACTAAAAAATTTCTTTTACAATACTCTTTTTCAATAATTACAAATATGTATGTTTACCCCTTTACATTTTACATAATATAGATACCAATTTTTGGCACTACAAAAGAGTTTTTTTTTTTTTACAATACTCTTTATCAACATGTATGGAAAAATCAATTGAAACTCTTTCCATCGCTTGCTAATAGTTAATTACAAAGTTGAGCTTGTGACAAAATGTCATACATTTCATATGCATTCATTACTCAAATTTTTTTCACTCTAAATTCCTCACATCTCATGCCTAACATAGAATTATTTGTAATTTCTTAGATATTTTATCAAACGATCAAGATGCGGATAAAAAAGCACGGCGGCGCCTTCTTTATGCTCAAAATAAAGAAACAATAAACGCACGTCGGCAGATTCTTTATAAAAATCGAAAAAACATTACTGCTTCCACTACACCACCTCCTTTTTCAAGTTCTCTGCCAAATATGCATGCCATTTCACCCTACCTTCATCAAAACCTATATAACCCCCCACTTAATGAAAAACACCGTCACTTTAGACAAATAATAGATAACCTCTCTACATTGAATGTTTGCACACTATGCAAATAATCATATCCAGGTATGAAAACAAAACTTTTACATGGTACCCTTTCTTGCTCTCGTTGTGCATCATCTAAATCTACAAACCGTTTTACTCATGTGAACAACATGGACCCTGACGAATAACCATATGTCCTTCAGAATTTAACACAGGTTGAGGAAATGTTGATCGCACGTGTAAATCCAATTCTACAAGTAATGCATGCTCGTGGTGGTCAATACAAATATAACGGCCATACAATCAGCTTCCCTCAATACATCACTACTATTGCCAAATACCTACCTCGCCTGGTTTCTGAATTAGACATCCTAATTGTCAGAAGACAAAATCCTTCTGAAACATCCTATGAATTCATCATTTGTAAATCACATGTACTTGCAGCACTTGAATACAAACTCACTTATGATCCCTACTACAAAGATGTTTAACTCAGCCCATCTGCAGTTTCTTCTCTACCAGATCAACCTATAAATATTTCTTATCTTCTTCATAATGTAACCACGTCCTCATGTATACCCCAGAAAACCATAGTCGATTATAATTATGATCTTGATGCCATGCTAACTCCATTAGATATCCAACCTTCTTCATTTGTTCCAAGTCTCCCAAACTCATGTAATGAACTTTATCACATTCGTGCTTATTTGCACTCCACCAATCCAAACTCAACAAATTCAATCGATTGGCCTACAATATCTCTATCACCTATGAACTAATACACCACTGAGGGCCTCTTTGCTATGGCATTCCCCACACTTTTCCCAATAGGCATTGCAATGATCACACAACCAAGAATTACAAAAGCTGAGATGCATGAATATGCCTTGCACCTTTTACGCTACCATGATAATCGCTTCGGCTAGCATCCAAGATTCTGTTACTACATGTATAGCATGCTAATGTGCCACTGTAGCCAATCAACTGCCAATTTTTTTGTTAGGAAATACATTGAAAACAACTTGCCAAAAACTATTTCAGATTTGCGACAATGTCTTCATGACTTCCCAAATTTAAGAATTCCCGAACAGGTCATGCACTTTGGCTTAGCCCTACGAGTTACATGCTATTTTTGGAACAAGCATCGTAATGAGCTAACTGACATGATCACACAACTTGAAAGACCAACATTTTTCTTCACTCTCAGTGTTGTTGATACCAAATGGCCTGACCTGCACAAGATTATGCCTACTAATGTGCCCTCAAATTCAAACAATCATTACAAGTGGAGAATTCAAAATATAATTAACAATCCACATTTAACATCCTAATATATGCATTGCAGATTTACAATTTTTCTTGAAGAAGTCCTACAAAAAGGCCTCCATGCAATTGACTATTGGTGCAGGTATTTTTAATTACTATTCCTCTTTAAACCTAATATTAAATTACAATAGATATGAAGAAATAACATCTTTCAATATTGCATGCAGGTACGAATGGCAACATCGAGGATCTGCACACATCATGGATTCCTTTGGTTGCAAGATGCACCAAACATGGATGCCCTCAATTGGAACAATGACACAAAAATTCTCAATGCTTAAAGATATTTTGACCATTATGTCACTGCTTGGAACCCATGACAACCCCAAAATCGTGAATCTGTGCTCCATCATTTGGTAGAGAACAACCCATGTCTTCTCGACACATCATCAATTTTCGCGTCAACGCAGACAAATGACTATGAAGAGCTTTTCAACTGTGTCCAATGCCATACAAAGTGTCATGCATCTTCTTGTCTTCGCAAAAAAAAAAAAAAAAATGTTCTCAGCTGTCACTACGGAGTACCGTGGGATTTGAACCCCACATCTTCACTTCTGATAGACAACAAAGGTCAGAAAACCTACAAGCCTGCATGTAACAATGATAGATTGAACATCCATAATGCTGATCTACTTTCCATCTGGAGAGGAAATTTTGATTGCCAACTAGTACTTTCACGCCATGCTGTGTTAACCTATATTTCTAAATATGCAGCAAAAGAATAAAAAACTCAAAAAAATATAGCCAAATGTTATCACGCCTATCGAAAAAGGTCTCTTCAGAAGCACCTACTATCACTGTCGTCCAAAAGCTCCTTATAGAAACCATAGCGAAAAGAGACATTGGGGAGTAGGAAATATGCCATATGTTACAGAAATTACCACTCACACTCTGCAGTCATACATTTGTTTCTCTAAATGTTAATAGAACTATATTCAGACGTGTTCTACATGCTTTTGAAAATCCAACCCCAACACCACCATTTATTCTCGCATACATGAATATACCTTCCTCATTAGAGCCATTGCCCCTCATTAAAGTTGCACGCTCCTGGTCATTTTCTCCTTGTCGTAAACAAAACCAATGGAAACACATTTCTCCTCCGATGATTTTCCATATCTTGCCATGATACACCACAATCCCTTCCCCTAATGATCCAAGTTATGCCACTTTCTGTTGGGATGAATTAACATTATATTTCCCTTTCCGTACCCTCCCCAATGACACTGGATCCAACAATGAGGAAATCGTTGCACACTGGGAACAAAAAAAAGGAACATATACAGCATGGCATGTTCATCGCGAAAATGAAAAACCCACAATCTCCACAATCTGAAGATGAATCTACTCATGTATCTAGCCCTCTTGACATCCCCCTTGACCCCGTCCAAATGAATCAATTGGAAATCCTCTCTCACCTTCACCCAGGCGACAACATCGAAATTGATAGCCTTGGAATAATTGGCCATCGTGACTTTTATGTTAATCATAATTGATCTCATACTTCTCTACCTCTCCACTTGCAAGAAACTGCCATTAATTTCATTGAATACAACTGCTCAAATAGTCGAAATCAACATCGTCCTTTTTAAACCCTTACCGAAAATCACATATTATCTCCTACCCAATAAAAATCATTCGCACGTGTTATTTCTCACTTCAAAAACCCTCTACCGAAACCCCCAACCAGAACTATCATACAAGGGACAGTCAGGACCGGAAAATCTACTTTAATAAAATCTCTGCAACGCGCATTTATCGAAAAATCCTCAACAATTAGAAACCCATTGTTACTACTTTCACCCACTGGTGTTGCAGCTTTCAACATAAATGCCCTTACAATCCACTCTGCCCTTCACATCCCTATCCAAACAATGCATCCTCTTGAAGGACAATCGCTTCTACACTTGCAAGAACCGCTTCGCCATGTAGAATACATACTCATTGATGAAATGAGTTTTATCGGACCGAAAATGCTTTCCTGTATTGATGATCGCCTACGAGAGGCATTTCCCCTTCATCAAAACACACCATTCGGAAACCAATCCATTATCCTTGTCGGGGATTTAGGCCAGTTGCCACCTGTGAAAGACATTCCTCTATATGCTGGCACATCACGTGGCACTGCACTTTGGCGCAGCTTTGATACATTCATAACGCTTACAACTATTTTTTTCCAGCAATGTGCTAACCCTTCCCAAGTTGCCTTCCGCCAGATTCTCACAAATCTCAGGAATGGAACACCTACAATTGAAGATTGGAACCTCCTAAAATTCTTCTATTACGCATGAAGATGAAAAAACATTTGAAGACTCCATGCACCTATATGCAATAAACTGTTCAGTTGCCTGGCATAACAAAACAATGCTTAAAAAATTAAACATGCCAGTATTTGTGTGTTCCGTGGAGAAATATCGGGAACAAAATTTTACTACCTCTGAAGAAGAACAACTAGATGCAAAGCTTCTCTTATGCAATGAACAAAAATTTATGCTCACCTGCAATTTGTGGGTACATGCAGGGCTTGTAAATGGGGCACTTGGCACAGTGATTTCAATATTTTATGCACCTGAATCAAAGCCTCCGGAATTGTCGTCCTTCATGGTAGTCGATTTTAAACAATACAGAGGAACACCATGGGATATTTCACACCCAACATATGTGCCCATTTCCCCTTTCACAAGAGGTGCACGTCAATAAATACCACTTCGAATGGCATGGGCTTTAACAATACACAAGTCACAAGGAATGACATTAGAGAAAGCAACAGTTGACATCGGCCCCAAAGAACACCAAGGTCTAACATTCAAAACCATTTCAAGAGTAAGATCTCTGTCAGACCTTCAAATCCATCCAGCATTTCCATTCTCACGCATATCATGAATGAAAGAGAATCCATATCTACAAAGCAGAATGCAAGAAGAATCATTGCTTGCATCGAAATCTATATAGAAGAGTACACTCTATCCAACAATAAACTCTTCATTTCATCTTCACCAACGGTAAATTCAGAAAGAAAGAAGAATCATTACTTGCATCAAAATCTATATAGAAGAGTACACTCTTTCCAACAATAAACTCTTCATTTCATCTTCACCAACGGTAAACAAAACTTACCCTTTTACAAGTTCCATACACAATTACTTACTTTTACATTTTTTATAATACTGGTTATGCTCTTAATGTTCAAAAGAAGTTTATCCTTACTTTAAGTATTTTTTAACTCTAGAATTACTACAATTTTATCAACCGTTTACACTAACAATTACTATTTCTCTTCTTCCGTGGCCAACAGATATGGATTCACACTATATAAACATGCTCTATGAATGCTACCGAGAAATTCAACAACAAGAACTTACTTTAAAGGATATATAGCTGAGATTCCTGCCACCACAAACATTGCCTTTTTACTATTTGCGTACAACTATTGCCTTGTTACAAAAGATCTGAAAAATCCTAAAAAAAAACAATCCACATACGTAAAAGAGATACACATCGGAAAATGCATGTTGAATGGTAAGAAAGACTTTCTAAATGTGGGGTCACAATAAACACCAATTGGTGGTGCCGATGCCATGCATCGTCATGTATATATGATTAGATATTTACTATCATTTACATTTATCTGACATTGCAAACTTTTATTGTAAACGTTGAATGACTAGTTTTCAACCTCTAAAGATGTTGGAATCGCTACAAAGAATGGTTATTTTTTCAAGTTTTTCAAATATAACTTTATATGCTTACATTAGCAATAATGCAAGCCTTTTCCCACCTTTCAAATGTTTCCTTTCAAATGAGAATTTCTTTTCTATCATTTACTAAGTAAGAAATTAAATTATCATTGACTTGCTTCATGATATTGCACATTACAAATTTTAAAAAAAAAAAGACAAATACACAAAACAATATAGATTTAATATAATGTTTATTGTTCCAAATCAATCTACAATTACTTCAAGTCAATACTACTCCTATTAGCCTCTCTTTGCACTTTCTGGGGCAACTCCTAGTTTATTACTTTCCAAAAAAAATTATTAATTGTTGTTAACAATAATAGTTATTATTATTAATAATAATTACTAATAATGTTATTATTCATTAATAATAATTACTGATAATTATTATTAATAATAATTGTTATTATTAATAATAATTACTAATAATTATTATTAATAATAATTACTAATAATAGTTTATAATTATTATTAATAATTACTAGTAAATGTTAATAATAATGAATTATTTTTATTTTTATTTTTAATAGCTATTATTATGTTCTTGTTTATTATTATTATTAAGTTAATTTAAATTGCTAAAGAAATTAAAAAATAAAATTTTAGTTAAATTAAAATTTTGTTTTAGAGAATATTTAATTACTAATCAATTAGATTAATTTAAATTTTTTATTGATTAATTATTAATTAATTGTTATTTATAATATCTTTTAATTTATTAAAATTTATTTTAATTAAGAAAAATAATTATAATGTAATAATAAAGGTTAATTATCTTATTACTTTATTAAAATAATAATTTATTACTTTCCTAAAAAAATATTAATCGTTCTTAATAATAATTATTAATAATAGTTGTTATTATTAATAATTACTAATTATTATTATTATTTATTAATAATAATTACTAATAATAATTGTTATTATTAATAATTACTAATTATTATTATTATTTATTAATAATAATTACTAATAATAATTGTTATTATTAGTAATTATTATTATTATTATTAATTACTAATAATTGTTATTAATTATTAGTAAATGTTAATAATAATAAATTGTTTTTATTTTTATTTTTAATAGTTAAGATTTTGTTTTAGGGATTATTATGTTTTAGGGAATATTTAATTACTAATTAATTAGATTAATTTAAGTTTTATTATTGATTAATTATTAACTAATTTATTAATTTATTAACTGTTATTTTAGTTTAAAATGATTAAATATTAAACCCTAATGATGAGAGATTACTTGAGATACTATATCTAGAGTGATCTCGAAGAACAACTCTGCTTGATCAGAGGAAGCGAGCTCCCATTGATTTTGCTCCCTCCATCCCTGTTGAGATTATGCGAGTGCTTAATGATCTCAAGGGCTTCCCTGATCTTTCTTTTCCGACAGTGCTCCTCCCTCGCAATAATATTGGCACTTTCTATAAAAACATGATGCTTTATTTTCGAAGAATGCTCGGCAAGGGCCGAGGTACGTGATCTCCCATTCTTAATATCAGCCCCATGATCTTGTAATATTATTTGCAAGGAGTGCTCAGTTTCACCAATATAGCTCTTCCTACACAAACAATCAATCTTATAAACCCCTTTTAGATGCTCGTGTTTTATATTGTCCTTAACTGACCGCATACTATGACTTAACGTTCCAGAGGCAGAAAATTGCACAACTATGCCCTTCCTTCTTAGAACCTTAGCAATTTTATCAGTGACACCCTGAATGTAAGGTAGAAAAACCCTCCCACATGACGTATTAGGTTCCTAGGGTTCTTTGAAAAAAACCACACCCTCAACTCTTTTTATGGCATTCTTAATATCCTTCTCCTTGTATCCAATTCCTTTAGACACAGAGGTCAAGCACTTGATTTCATCATTAAGGTGTCCACCGTGTGATATTCTGAGGGCCCTAACAGCAAGAGTATTAAGGACACCCAATTTTTTAGCAGGGTGATGGTAGGAATCAGCATGAAGATAACTATCTATATGAGTTTTCTTTCGAAATACTTGATGCCCTAATACCTATAAAAAAAGTTAATTATCAAAGATTAAATTTTATTACTTTATTAAAATAATAATTTATTACTTTCTTTAAAAAATTATTAATTGTTGTTAATAATAATAGTTGTTATTATTAATAATAATTACTAATAATAATTATTTTTTATCAATAATAATTAATAATAATTGTTATTAATTATTACTAATAATTACTAGTAAATGTTAATAATAATGAATTATTTTTATTTTTATTTTTAATAGTTATTATTTTCTAACAAAGTTTATTATTATTATTATTATTAAGAAGTTAATTTAAATTGCTAAATAATTTAAAAATAAAATTTTAGTTAAATTAAGATTTTGTTTTAGGGAATATTTAATTACTAATCAAATAGATTAATTTAAGTTTTATAATTGATTAATTATTAATTAATTGTTATTTACAGTATTTTTTATTTTATTAAAATTCATTTTAATTAAGAAAAATAATTATAATGTATTTATTTTGATTAAAAGGTTAATACTTATAAAAAGGTTAATTATCAAAGGTATAATTTTATTACTTTATTAAAATAATAATTTATTACATTCCTAATAATTTTATTAATTGTTGTTAATAATAATAGTTATTAATAATAATAGTTGTTATTATTAATAATTACTAATTATTATTATTATTTATTAATAATAATTACTAATAATTGTTATTATTAATAATAATTACTAAATTATATAAGTTTTTTTGCTCTGTAGGTGCCGCGGTTGCAACCTAGCTGAATCCAGCGCAGATGTGCTCCTCACCTCTGTTGTTTCCCGTTCCAGAGCGCATGGCCCCTCCGGTGGCCATCTCGAAGGTGGCCTCTCTGCTTGATCATGCCCAAGCTTTCTTAGCATTGATCAGTTCCTTGAATCCTCCTCGCCCTAGACCAGCAATCTCAAAGTTTGTCAAGAAACTTAAAGTCATTCAGAAAGTCTCTCTTCCTCCGGCTATCCTGTGTATGGCTGCTCTCTTTCTTGTTGAGAAAGGTCTTATCAGGCAGTTCACTGGCCTGTGGCCCTCTTTGAAGACTGTCCAAAAAGGGTCAAGCACAACTGGGTGGACAAGATCAGTGGGAAAATTTCAATCAGATTTTGTGGCAGAGGCTACTTCACATTCCACTTTGAATCAAAAAAAGACAAGGATTTGATATTTAGGAATGGGCCATATTTCATGGACACCAGAGGGCTCTACCTCAACAAATGGACTCCAGACTTTGATCCTGAACTAAATGTGCCCAATGTTGTTCCAGTTTGGTTCTGTCTCCCCCATCTCCCCTTGCACTGTTGGGCAATGATTCTGTCTGAGCTATTAGAAATGTAGTAGGAAAATTCATTGACCGAAGTGAGCCGAAGGACGACATGTAAGCTTGCACCAGGATCTGCATTGAATTGGATCTGGGAAAAGGCCTTCCTGAGGCGATCAAGCTTAAAGTCGACAACCGGACCCACATACAGTAGCTAGAATACGAAAAAATCCCATTCAAGTGCAAGGTATGTCATGAATACAGTCATTTTTCTAATAGATGCTCCAAATTCATTTACATTGAAAATCTGGATCCAGAAACCCAATGGGAAACTATAAAAAAAGAAGAAGACTACTCTGAATCCCAACAATCCTAGTAATACTTTAGCGCAATCTGCCCCTCCCCCCAAAGAATCATTTTCCAATCCCTCCCCTTCCCCTCAGCAACCCTCTGATACCCCCCTGAATCCTCCCTCCATCCCCTCCCTTGCCTCCACCAATCCCTTCTCCTCCCTTGCCCTCTCTGAAGAGGACCCTCCTCAACCCTCCATCCCCTCCCATCTCCTTACTTCATCTCCTTAGTTATCCCCTTCCAAATATTTCCCTCCCACCTCTTCCTCAAAACCTTCTTTAGCTCGGATCACAAGAAACACAACAAAAGAACATGAGGTCACCTTGGAAATTCTTAAAAAAATGGGCCCCAGAAGGAAGTCCTCCAAACACCACAGAGAAGAAGCAGCCCAAAAAGATATAGCCCTTGGAATTAAGCACCCTATGGAATCCTTTATTCTAGGGAAAAATAACAAAGAAGCAAGTCAGAATGAGCAAGGAGGGAAATCAGGTCCCTAACCTGTATTCCTGAAATGATGAAAGCCCTCTCTTGGAACTGCAGGGGTTTAGGGCACCCCTCAAAAACTCAGCTCTAATAGACCTTATGAATCAATAAAAACCTAATATCATTCTCCTTCAAGAAACTAAGCAAGGAGATCAATATATGTAAAAAATTATAAACAGAATGAAGAAATACATGGGAACTCACATGGAATCTAGGGCTACCTCAGGAGGAATAGCCACCATTTGGAATTAGAATGCTTGGGAGAAAAATGGAACTGTCAAAACTCAAAACTGGATCAAAGTAAACCTTCAGAGTACTAAAGAGAACATTGAGATCATCGTATATAATATATATGAGCCTAATCATTACAAGGAAAAAGAAACTTGTTGGAGCACATTAAAAATAGATATAGAAAATGAGGACAACAAAAATATCATCATTGGCGGGGATCTTAACTTGATCTTGCATTCCAACGAAAAAAGAGGTGGATGCTTCAATTCGGATCCATCTAGAGACCAACTAGAAACCATCATCCAAGATCATGATTTGGTTGATGTCATCCCAAAAAACCATAAATTCACCTGGAGTAATCACATAATTGGAGTGGGAAACATTATGGAACGTCTTGATCATTTTATAGTGGTTGTTCCTCTTATTTCTTCCTACTATGTTTCCTCCTCTTGTATCCTTTCCTCCTTAACCTCTGATCACTACCCTGTCACCCTCTCCCTCGGTGACTAGTCGTCCCTCAACCCCCTCCCTTTTAAATACAACCTCCTCTAGAGTGATATCCCTGAAGTAAGACAGATTGTGCATCATACTTGACAACAACATGTAAAGGGCTCCCCTTCGCACATTTGGGAATCAAAGTTGAAGAATGTTCGAATGGCTCTCAAATATTGAACCAAACTTCACTACAAGGAACCTGACAAAGCTAGAACAAAAATCAAAGCAAAGCTGGAAGAAATTCATAATGAAATTGATATACATGGAGTGAACTAAGAAAATTTAGATCAGGAGAAAGATCTTTACTGGAATTTTTATAAAGCCAATAGGAAAGAAGAGGAGAAGTGGAGGATAAAATCTATAAACCTGTGGCTTCAGGAAGGTGACAAAAACACATATGTCTTTCACACGCAAAATACATTTAGAAAGACAAGGAATAACATTTCATCCATCATAGATAATGAAGGAACAATTCAGACAGACCAGGAATGTATCAAGGTTGTTGCTTTCAATCACTAAAAAAACCTGCTCACTGAACCTATTGTGCTTGAGGATTATTTGGACCTCTTAAATCACTTGCCAAAGCTAATCACAGAGGAGATAAACAACACCCTTAAAAGAGATATAGAGGAGGCTGAAATTCGCAATGTTGTCTAGTCTTTGCATCCAGATAAGTCTTCGGGTCCGGATGGCTTCTCCATTAGCTTTTTTCGGACCTATTAGACCTTAATTAAAAAGGATTTAACCAAAATGATTCAATGGGTTCGAAGGAAGAAGAAAATTGGGGGCTTTACCAACTCCACCTATCTCGCCTTTATACCCAAAGAAAACCGCCCCTCCTACTTTTCTAGGTTCAGACCCATCTCCCTTTGCAACTCCTCATACAAAATCATCACTAAAATTCTTGCCACTTTCCTTAAACCCCATCTCCCCAACCTCATCTCTAAAAATCAAGGGGGATTTATCTCCCAAAGACAAATTTCTGACTCCATTCTCCTTGTTCAAGAAGCCATTCACTCGAGTATGATGCAAGAAAAGAAAGGATTCATCCTAAAGCTCGACCTTGCCAACGCCTTTGATAGGGTCATTAGGAGAATTTTGAGGTCTAACATGGGCCTCCTAAGGAAATTATAAAATAATAGTGGAAAAAATCAAATAAGATCTGATGACATCATCAAATTTTAGAGGGAAAAAAAAAAACTATTTTTTCAACTCGTATTTTAAACTTATCTCCTAAAGTTTTTACTCTTATTTTAAATTTTGCATCCAACGAGTACTCCCACTCGAAATTTGAGTAAAAAATTTGGGAGATAAGTTTAAAATACGAGTTGAAAAGTAGTTTTATTATTTTATTATTTTTTAATCTTTTTACCCTTTTACTTAAAAAATGGTGAATCATCCCCCATGGTTGACATCATCATCTTGAATCCTATTGGTTCTTATAAATTTTATTTTGGTTGTATGTTTTTCTTAGGAGGCCCATTTTAGACCTCAAAATTCCCCTAATGGAGACATTCCTTTCTCATCTCTATCCTTCAAAAAATGGGTTTTGATAATGATTTCATCTCTCTCATCAATGCTTGTATTTCAAACCCCTGGATCTCTCCCCTAATCAATTGAAGGCCAGCAAAATTATTTCAATCTTCCCGAGGTCTCAGACAAGGCTTCTCCCTCTCTCCATTCCTCTTTATTCTTATGGTTGAATCCTTCAGCAGGGCCTTAGATCACAAACTCCGAGTTGGTCTTTTCACTAGAATCAAATTCAGTAATGGAGTCAAGAATATGAACCACTCTCAATTTGCATATGACACCCTCTTGATGGTCTGAGACACCTGCATTATTCCTCAGAGATTCAAATCTCTTCTTGACAAATTTATGCTTTACTCAGGAGGGCTGATAAATTATCAAAAAAGTTGTATTTATGGATGGAATGCCACTAATCACACTCTCCATAGCATTACACAAATATTTGGAGTCTCCTACAAATTGAATTGGGCCTATTTCAATTATCTCGGGATTCTAGTCAGTGTTGGCCCTTTGAAGTTTGAGGTATGGAAAAACACAATCGAAAAAATGAAAAAAGGACTGCAGCAGTGGGGATCCTCCTAGCTTAACATGGTTGGGCATTTAATCCTCCTTAAATATGTCTTCTCTTCTCTGCCTCTGTATCACTTCACCTTTCTTAATGCACCTATCAGCATACATCAAAAAATTGAAGCATTTTTAAGGCAATTTCTATGGCAATGAGGGAAAAATGAGAAGAAGAAATACAACTTAGTCAAATGGGGGCAAGTTACACAAAATCATGAAAATGGTGGGCTCGGTATTCGCATCCAAAAACTCTTGAACAATGCATTTGGGGGAAAAATAGTGTGGCGCCTGATCAATGGACATCACTTATGGTGGAAACAAGTTTTGGAATATATTAACTCATCCAGGAAAAATCTCCTTGATTACGAAATCCCAAGCATACCTTGTTCTATAATCTGGGCTTTATGCAAGAAAGCCATTCCTTTTATCAGCAGAAATATCTCCAAAGTTCCTTAAGGGGGAAGCAATACAAACATCTGGAATGATCAAAATATGGGCAAGCTCCCCTCAAAGACAGCCAGAGTACCCATCGAATTAAAATCCACCTCCAGGATCTTGATATAAACACCTTAGCTCAGATTTCTAGGTGGGATGAGCATTCAAACGTCTAGATCAGTTTGGATTTTCCTCTCATCCCCCCTCATCTTGAATCCGATTTGGAAAACCTTAAAGTAATGTTTCATGGAGCAGCTCCTTTGATGAAAGGCAGTGAAGACAGTCTTCGATGGGATCCTTTTGGGTCCTCTTATTCTATCAAAGTAGCATATTGTCAACTACTAAAAGTGTAGTTTCCATCTCCTCAATGGCCTATCTGGAAGCTCATATGGAACTCTGAAGCCATACCAAAGATAAAAAAAAATTATCTAGAATCTCCTCAAAGGTAAGATCTTAACCTCGAAAAATTAAAAAAAAAGAGGTATTTGTGGCCCATCCATATGTCCCAACAGCCAATGCGCTGAAGAGATTTATTTTCATCTCTTTGTAAAATGTCCTTTCACTAAGTAGTGTTGGAACGATCTCACTACTTTCTCTCAAATTGATTTAGACTCTAAAAACTCTATTCCAAACTTGATTAAAAATTGGAAAAAAGGATACCCTTGGGGAAAAAGGAGAAAGAACATAGCTAAAAGGGTCTAGGACACCCTTCCTTATGTGCTTCTCTGGAATATCTGGTTGGAAAGAAATAAGATAATTTTCAACAATAAAAAACCATGCTTAAGGAAAGTTCGCAACAAGACATGGAGCCTCACCACTGAGACCATTCTCTCAAAAATAACTGATAATATCAATCTCAACAATCTTCAAATGGAGGAAAAAAAATTTCTAGGGACAGTCTTGGACAGTCCAGGATTTTTCAAATATCCAATTATTCAAACCCCTCAAAAAGAAAATTGGAAGATAAGACTTAAGAAAAAGAATTTATCGAATGGCTCGATAGTTGCAAAAGACCAGCCCTCTTCTTTGATGGAGCTTCAAAGTCGAATCTGGGTATTGCTGGGGTTGGAGGCCTCATAAGAGATGAAAATGGCAGTGTATTGATTTCCTTCGAATGGGGTCTCGACTCTTTGTCAAATAACAACACCTAAGCCTACGCTCTCCACAAAGGTATCCAATTGATAAAGACCTACAACGTGGCAAATGCAATGGTGTTTGGAGACTCAGCTATTGTCATAAGCATGATGTTAAAGGACTCAAATAAAAATTTAGATCTTCACAAGATCATCAAAAGATGTCGCATTCTGATTAAAGATATGAAGGACATCCCCTTTCACCACATCCTCATAGCCAACAATAAGCTTGCAGATAATTTGGCTAACAAAGCCTACAGTCGACCAGTTGGTCAAATGCACAGTCATGATGGCCTATCTCTCTCAATGATCTTATTTCTACCATCATATATTTTTTGTGCAATTCTCTGAAAGAATATCTCTGAACTAATCAGATTCTCCCATCCCTACTCAATCTTCCCTCCCGTGACCTTATCTTCTCGTTCTCCTAGCCGTGATTCCTTCCTCCTCTCAGCTGCTATTTATTTCTCCTACCTCTTTGCTTCACCTCATTATCTCTTTGATTTCTCCATCCAGCTCTATCTTCTCCCTGTTGGAAGTGTGCCTTCCTTTCTACCTCCATCACGCGCTCCCCTGATCTGATTTCCTTCCTCCTGTTGTTGCCCTCAAACCTGTTACATTCCTCCCCTGTTTTCATTTGTTGTCTACCCTCTGTCCGCTTCCTCCCCCCTAATCTACAAGCTCACACCCTCATACTCCTTGTGTTTCCTCCTTATTCCTTTTATTCCCCATTTTTTCTTTCGACTACCCCAGCTTCGACCTCGGTCATCATGGAGTGCAACGAAAATTTCTTCCACTGTGCTGATCTGCAAGCCGAAAGGGAGCAGATCTGTGCACAGCAGAGGAGTCTGGAAGAAAAACAACAAGTAGATATGGCCCTCCTTCAGCACAAGGCACAATCCTTTCAGACTCAACTCAATGAGCTCACCAATCGTTGTTCGTACGTGGAAGAATCTCTTTAGATTCAGAAATATATTTTAGACAAACGTTCAGCTCCAAGCTCCAGCTCAAAGAATGTGTGAAATGCCAGTCCTGAAGACAACACTGATGCATCAACCGGATGGCCAATCAGCATCGACTAATCCTCATTCATCCTCTCTCATTTCTGCATGTCTTTTAAATTTTCTCTCCTGCTTTCTTAGTTTGTTAGAATATATCCTGAATCTATAGTGTAGTATAATTTGAACAGTCGACACAACAGAGGCTCAACATTTTGTGTTTGCATCCCTCCTTGTTTTTCCACAACAGCTTCAGATTGTAACAAGGAAATTTTTCCTTTCTTTTTTCAAATATAATATAGCAAACGACTTTGTAAAAAAAAAAAAAAATTACTAATAATTGTTATTAATTATTACTAATAATTACTATTAAATGTTAATAATAATGAATTATTTTTATTTTTATTTTTAATAATTATTATTATTTTCTAACAAATTTTATTATTATTATTATTAGTATTATTATTATTAAGTTAATTTAAATTGCTAAAGACCTAAAAAACCTAAAAAAAACTTAGTTGAATTAAGATTTTGTTTTATGGATTATTATATTTTAGGGAATATTTCATTACTAATCAATTAGATTAATTTAAGTTTTATTATTGATTAATTATTAATTAATTTTTATTTTAGTTAAAAATGATTAAATATTAAACCCTAATGATAAGAGATTACCTGAGATACTATACCTGGAGTGATCTCGAAGAAAAACTCTGCTTGATCAAAGGAAGCCAGCTACCACTAATTTCGCTCCCTCCATCCATGTTGAGATTATGCGAGTGCTTTATGATCTCAAGGGCTTCCCTTATCTTTATTTTTTGATATTCCTCCTCCCTCACGATAATCTTGGCACTTTCTATACAAACATGATGCTTTGTTTTCGAAGGATGCTCAACAAGGGCTGAGGTACGTGATCTCCCATTCTTAATATCAACCCCATTCTCTTTTAATATTACTTGCAAGGAGTGCCCAGTTTCACCAATATAGCTCTTCCCACATGAACAGTCAATATTATAAACCCCTTTTAGCTGTCGGTGTTTGATATTGTCCTTAACCAACTACATACTATGTATTAACGTTCCAGAGGCATAAAATTTCTTAACTATGTCCTTCCTTCTTAGAACCTTAGATGTAAGGGAGAAAAACCCTCCCACATGACGCTTTAGGTTCTTGGGGTTCTTTTTAAAAAACCACACCCTCAGATATTTTTACGACATTCTTAATATCCCTCTCCTTGTATCCAATTCCTTTAAATACAGAGGTCAAGCACCTGATTTCATCATTAAGGTGCTCCTCGTCTGATATTCTGAGGGCCCTAACAGCAAGAGTATTAAGGACACCCAATTTTTGAGTTGGGTGATGGTACGAATCAGCATAAAGATAACTATCTGTGTGAGTTTTCTTTCGAAATACTTGATGCCCTAATACTTCTAAAAAGGTCAATTATCAAAGGTATAATTTTATTACTTTATTAAAATAATAATTTATTACTTTCCTAAAAAAATTATTAATTGTTGTTAATAATAATAGTTGTTAATAATAGTTGTTATTATTAATAATAATTACCAATAATTATTATTATTTATTAATAATAATTACTAATAAATGTTAATAATGATGAATTATTTTTATCTTTAATAGTTATTATTATTTTCTAACAAAGTTTATTATTAATAATAATAATAAGTTAATTTAAATTGCTAAAGAACCTAAAAAACTTAAAAAGAAAATTTTAGTTAAGTTAAGATTTTGTTTTAGGGAATATTTGATTACTGATCAATTAGATTAATTTAAGTTTTATTATTGATTAGCAGGGTAACAAGGTCTATCAAAATTATTCCTCATTTTTCGTGTAAAAAGGTCCATCAAAAATATGCAACATGGGTAATCCTCGGATGAGGAATTAAATTTTGCATCCAATGAGTATTCCTGCTCGAAATTTGAGTAAAAACTTTGGGAGATAAGTTGAAAATACGAGTTGAAAAAGTAGTTTTATTATTTCATTATTTTTTAATATTTTTACACTTTTACTTAAAAAATGGTGAATCATCCCCCATCGTTGACATCATCATCTTGAATCCTATTGGTTCTTATAAAGTTCATTATGGTTGTACATTTTTCTTAGGAGGCCCATTTTTTACCTCAAAATTCCCCTAATGCCATAGCAAAAACCATATCTCTCTTCTCTTTAAAATTTCATTTTTACTCAGCCTCATTTTACTTTCACCTGTACCTCATTTCACACCTGTAAATCTCATTTTACATTCACATGTAAGTCTTGTTTTAACTTAGCCTCTTATCCGTAAAAATAATTTCATAAGTATATGAAATATTTCCTTTTATATACGTTCCAGCAAAAAATTCATTTCACCTGTACTTGTAAATTCAATTTACTTGTACCTGTAAATTCATTTTACCTGCACCTCTAAATTCATTTCACCTGTACATTAGTTTCATAAGTATATGACTTGTAAAAATATCCTTTCACCTTCCTCGGTCGCATTTTACTCAACCTCCTTCATTCGTAAACTTATTTTAAAACATATAAAATTTCCTTATTTCCTTTCCTTCCACTTTTTACAAAATTTGAATGAATATGAATAATGGTATTCCAGGGGGGAGGGGTCCAAGTGGAAATAACTTTTCGGAGGGGGGGAGGGGGTAGGTTAAAGGTACAAAAGGAGACCCCACCCGGGAAATTCATCAATTTTTTTCGATGAAAACATGCACATATATCGAGGCTTTTAATATTAGGGGATTTTAATACATGAAGTGTGGGGTGGAGCCATAACCTTGTTTGAATTTTAATTTTGACTTCATAAATTGTTATTGGTTGACGCATGAAAATAAATGTAGTTCTAATGGTTTAGAGATTGGATATTTGAATTATTTTTGAATTAATTTTACTAATTCAAATAAATAATTTTACACTTAGGAATTTTTCTTTGTTTTGTGGTTTTGAGGAGAAAGTCTTCAACTTGCTCTATATTTTGATTCGGAAGTCAGTTTGAAGTACTAGATATGCAGTTGTAATGCTGCTTCTAATAACTTTACCATGAAAACAATTGCAACATGATCTGATCCAAACTTTATATGCAAAAAATCTCCCAAATATTCAGACTTGTCTTGGCCACAGGACTTCCAGAACTAAATGGATCCTTGGACAAGCAAACCTTTAGGCTATGACACCTAGTGATTCATAGGCTAAATTTTACCAAAAAATCCCAAAATAAATAACCAGATAATCAACAATAGATCACTATAATTTATACGACCCTAACAAGATCCATAATTACTTGAGGTTGTAGAGGTATCTTGTCCGATGGAATGGTTTTTCCCATTATTTTGTAGCTATCACATGTTCTGACATATTCCTTGGCATATTTAAAAAGAGAAGGCCAATAATACCCCAAAAGAATGGTTTTATAAGCAGTTCTTTTATCAACAAAGTTTTCTCCACGTGGTTCATCATGGCAATCTTTTAATATCTCTGCTACTTCATCTTCTTCAACACATCTTCAAATGATTAGGTTATGTCCAGTCCGGTACAATTATCCCTTTATCCATGAGCAAGATGCATTGGATTTGATGATTTTATTCTTTTATTTGGTTGATCAGTGTTTTGGGGGGGGGGGGGGGATTTCATGTAGCCAAATAGTTAGCAATATTTGAAAACCAAGGAGTTTTAGTATATACTGCAAAATATATTTGTTTGGAAATTTGTCCTTCATATGAGTATGATTAGTATCATTTTGCATCCTAGAAAGGAAATCAACAATTGTATTGTATTTTCCTATTTTGTCCATAATAGTAATATTGAATTCCTATAAAAAAAAACAGTCATCTAGTATTCCTTCCATGAGTAATTGGTTTGTTCATTAAATATATAATAGCATAACGATTTGTATGAATGAAAGTTTCATAACTAGTGATATAGTGTCTAAAATTATTAATGGCATGAACAACAACTAAAAGATCCTTTTCTTTTATAGTGTAATTTAACTCTGCAAAGTCAATTTTTTTACTTGTGTAATAAACATCATAAGGAGTTGGATATTTCTGTCCCAATATGGCTCCTAGAGTTGTATTTGAATCATCAGTTGAAATATGAAAAGGATGAGACCAATTAAGTCCTCTTAAGATTTTTGCTTCAATGTTTTTCTACTTCAATGATTCAAATGATTTTTGGCAATCAGAATTCCAAACAACGTCACACTCTTATGTAAGAAGTTTAAAAAGTGGACACGCTATTTTTGTGAAGTTTTCTATGAATCTTTTGTAATGTCCTGTAAAACCAAGAAAACTTATAACGTCTCTTTGACAATTAGGAACTGGAATTTTATAAAGTACTTCTACCTTAGATGCATCCACCTTAATTCCATCGCCTGAAATATGGTGGCCTAAAACAATTCCCTCGTTGAACATCATAAAAAAATTATCATGACTTAATGAAATATTTTTCTCCTTACATCTAATGAGAAATTTTTCTAATTTTTCAATGCTTTCTTCAAAAGTATTTCTATAGACAGTGAAATCATCCATGTAAACTTCTACACAGTCATGAATTAGATCAGAAAAGATACCTAAAACTGCTCTTTGAAATGTTGCAATTGGATTATATAAACCAAAAGGAAGTACCTTATAATTATTTTTACCCCATGGACATGTAAAAGTTTTTTTGTATTGATCTTATGGTGCTATTTGGATTTGGTTATATCCATTGAAACTATCAAGAAATGAAAAATATTTCTTCCCTGCTAAGGTATCTAGTACTTAATCAATGAAAGGTAGTGGAAAATTATCTTTTAAAGTAGCCTTATTGAATTCCCTATAATCAATGCACACTATCCATTTTCCATTATTATTAGGAATAATCACTAAACATGAAACCCATTGACTATCTAATATTGGATAAATGAAATTCACATTAAGCAACTTTTGTAATTCCTTCTTAACAATTTCTCTAAAATTGGGATTCATCCTTCTTTGAGGTTGTATAATTAGTTTGGTATTTTCCTGAACGTAAATGTGATGCATACATGTGTTAGGATAAATTCCTTTCATATCACTATATTCCCATGCATATGCAGAAAAATGTTTTTGTATCATCTTTATCAATTGCCTCTTTTGAAATTCATCCATTTTATTATTAATGTTTAATGTTTTTCCTGGAAAAATTTATACTAAAGAGTTGCAAAACTTTTCCATAGAATGTAAAGTTATTTGATGAGATGATAAATATTCAATATTACATTGCTCTTGAAAACTTCAGTATTTCTCACAATATGAAAAAGAATCATTGTTATTCATAAAATTTATCAATTGATACTCTTCATCTATTTGTGAAAGAGTAAATAATTCTTCAATGTCGTAAAAGTCTTCATTATTATCATCTATCCAAACTTCACTTTATACTTCAGTTATTTTTTTTGTAGGTGGGTACAATGTGAATTTATTAGTAGATCTACCATTAGAAATGTAGATATCACCAGATCAACAACTTATGAATGCATAAGTTGTAGCGAGCCAAGGTCTACCAAGGATCAATGGATGGCCTCCTAAATTATTCTTGGGAGTTAAAATCATAAAATCAACAAGATACTCCCATGAATCTAAAGATACAAATATTTCTTCTAATATACCATCTGGTTTGATAACAAATTTAGATGCTAATTATAGAAAAATTGGGGTAAATTGAAGATTGGGAAGCTTTAATTGATCCATAGTTTTCTTGCTTATAATATTAATGGTTTCTCCTAAATCAATCAAAGTGTTTGGAATTTCAATACCATTGATGTGGATTTTAACAATAGTGCAACTAGGATCTAAATATTTTTGAATTATTGGTTTACCCATCATAATATTTGCAACATTTCCTACTAATTGAACCTTTTTAACATCTCTTCTTTTTCTTCCTGGTTTTTTAATACATAACTCCTTTATTTTTTTTCAAATATAGGTATTTCCTTTATATCTTGAAGTAAAGGAATTTTGATGCAAATATTTTTCAATTCATCTAGCATATCATATTCACATAAAAAAAATTTGCCTTTCTACTCCCTTATCAATTTTGAGTCTTTCAGGGAAAGGAGGATTTTGTAAGGAACCATATGGTTGTTCTAATAGAGGAATTTTAGGAGTTGCATTTATTTGGTTGTCATCTAATTATGTAGGAACATATTATTTTGGAGGAGTCCTTTCTTGATCAATAGATTCCTCGTTTTCAGGAATTTTATCCTCCTTAAATTCTTGGATGACAACTAGTGGTGTTTTCTTTTGCAAAACCCTACAAAATATAATTTGGACATCATTTATACCTAGGAGGCTATCATGCAGGCTTGAAAATTTTGACCCTCAACATTATAAATGGGTTGTTGAGGATTTTTATTATTTTTTTTTTAAAGTGGTTGAGCAGGTAGTTGATTGTATTTCTGAGGAAATAGAGTGGATGGTAATGGAAATGGTTGATTTGATTGTTTTGTTTGAAATTTTGGTTGAGTATGTTGAGGAGGGTGGTACTGAGGTTGGTATGGAGGATATGGTTTTTGGAATTGATGATACTAGGGATTTCTATTGTAATAATTTTTCCAACCTTGTTCCCAAGATGGATATTAAGGTTGAGGTGGCCAAGGTTGCCAAGTCATAGGTGCATTCCAATTACTTTTTGGTTGTGTATATGATTGATATTGAGTATTGGGACCTTGTGACATACCTGTTTGTTGAGACTTCCATGGTATTTTAGCAATAAAACAAAGTGATTTAGCTTGACTTGATCCAGCTTCAACTTGGAAGACAACCTTAAGCCCAGGTATTGAGGTACATTCTTCTGTATCATGGTTTTCAGCACATATGACACAAATCTCCACACTTTCAAGAGGACATTATATTAGAGAATGATTTTTCCTACACCTAGGAAAGAAAATAGATAATTCAACATTCTCAACTTTTTGCATGTTTTGTATCTTTAGAGTATCTAGCTTTTTACTAATATTTCCAAGGCTATTTATTTTGAAATTATCAAGAAAACCACCTAATTCTTCTCTACTTGCTGTTCCATATGTAGATTTTCTTACTCTAGACATGACCGGGTCTCGTGGGTTCTTACCATATATTTCCCTTCCTCTTGAAATTTGTTTTCACAACTCACAGATTTCATCAATTGATATTTGGGAAACATCTCATTTGCCCATTAAATTGAGAAGATCAATCCACTCATCTCTTATAGTTTTTAGAAAAATATTTTTTAATGTGTCGTCATGTAAATTTTGCACTTTTTCCCTTTTTATATTGTAGGAAAACCTTTCCACCAAATATTCAAGGTTTCCATCATTTTTTTCATCATCTTAAAGATTTCATCCTTAAGGTTACGGTGCATACAATAATATTTGTATTTTTCTAGGAATACTCTCTTCATTTCATCACATGTTCTAATAGAGTGTGTTCCTATACCCATGAACCATTTAAGGGGTCCATCTTTTAAAGTGGCTAGAAATAATTTCAATGTTTGAGTATCATGTAAATAGTCATAGGATATACACAATACTTCAAACTAGAAAATAAATGTCTCGGGATCCTCAATTCTTAAGACATTAAAATTGGGAAGAATACAAGGTGAGATATTTTTCGTATTAGTTGTGGTATCTTCATAAAAGATAGGGAATCCATAAGGGTCTTTTTCTCCCCTTCCACCTATACCACCTCATCCACCTCCTTTATTTCCTCCTCTTCCTCTTCCCCCACCAATCCTAAGTTCACCATCTACATTATGTACTTATCCTTCCCCCTCTCCTACCATTGTGGATTCCTTAGAGCTAATGTAGGGTTCAAAAATAGGGTTTTATACTTCTTCCTCTGGTTCTTCCACTAATGGTATATAAGAAATATTTTCTTCCTCTTATTCACTAGGAACTTCTAACTCTTGTCCTAGGAGTTTTTCACCTGTTGAAGAGAGAAATACAACTCCTTTAGTAGGGTATGTGGGTTCTTCAACTACATTTTTTTGGATGAATTTGGTGAGTCCCTAGGTTGAATTTTAGAACTATGTACCTCAGGAAGTCTATGTATGCCTGCTATGGATGGAATTCGAGTGTCAATGGATGGTGTGGCACTACGTGGTCTAACGGGGGTGGTTGTTGATGTTTGTATTAAACTACGCCCTCTACCTCTACTTATAAATCTACCCCTAGAATCTCGTTCTCTATACATGCAGCCTAAATTATTTTAACAGGATTTTAACTATGCATCTAAAGGATGAATCCATCTAATATGATATGAAAATAAAAAATAAATTCTTATATACACTTCCCCAACGATGATGCCAAAATGTTGGGTAATTTAATTAGCAGTTAAATTACTTCATTAATTGTTAGCCAAGTTTCGTGTACTTATGAAGTGCATGTGCACAATAAATGCTAGGAGTTTTATTTTTTTATTTTTAAACGATAAAGCAATCAAAGGAAATTATGAAATAGACTAAATCAAGATCAACTAATCTATCCTTTATGCACATGTTCTTTCTATCAAACTTAAAATTCTTTCAAAAGCAATATAAAATTGAAAATATCATTCTGTTTGCATTGAATTGAATAAAGGACTATTCTGATGGCATTGAATCGAAAGGATTATTCTAGTTACATGAAATGAAAAAGACTATCTAATTGTATGGAATAGAAAATACTAATCCAATTACATCAAATGGAAAGGTTTGTTTCTAACTGCACGAAATCAAAAGTATTACTCTAATAGCATCAAATTGAAAGAGCTAATTTACTTGCTGCAATGAAATCTTAATCTATTGCAATCAATTAATATCCTATTTTATCAGCATAATCAAATCTTGTTTCGAAATCCAATTAATCGAAATGAAATTTCAACTTATGAAAAATTAATAATTTTCGCAATGGAGAATAGAGTTAATTTAATGTTTAAATCTGAGACTAAGTGGAAAATCTAAATGAATAAAACTGACAATTCAAAATATATTTGATTATTTTTAAATTTAGTGAGTGCTCAATCCTATGTAGCAAAATCAATAATAAATGAACAACATGAATATAAATTAATCTGTAAATTTGAAATGTAACTAATTGAAACAAAAATGGAACCAAATCATCTAAAATATCTTACATATCTCGAGGGGGCCTTCTTGTTGAGTGTAAGGCGTGATGAATTCAAATAAAATAGGCTATGGACGCATTCGCACTTCAGGAAAAAAGAATTTGTATTAATAAAAACAAGTAGTTTTTTTTACACCAATTAAAACAGATTAATCAACATCTATTATACATTCCCTCAAATCATGGAGCAAGGAGACATTTATAAATTAGTGAATTAACAACTAAAAGAAAGAAATTCCAAGAGGCAAGTTTATGGATTGACACCATAGTTTCTAATTTTGACTACAAAATAGGTCTGGCATGATATGATCTGTTGTAGCAAATCATGCAACCATGCAGATCTTATTTCACCCATTAACTGCAAAAGACTCGCTTGCTTGATATCCCTTTTCGCCACGCTTGCTTGATGATGCCACAATCTGCCTCCAAATTTTGTTCAAAGCTGGAGTATTATAACCATAATTGACTTATGGTTTGACCATCATATTTCTCAAACCCCGAGTTTCCAGGTCAATGTAATAGGTGGATGTCTATATGTTTTCCATTTTTCATTTACCTATTTGTCTTTTTCTCCTTCAAACGGGTTGGTACCTATCTAACCATGGATGTAGTTGCAGAATCTCTAGTTAGGTGCAAAATTAGTGCAATTCAGTAGTTATAGAAATGTTTCGGATTAGATTTCATACATAAACTAAAGACTGTAGACTCCAAATTATTGATATCTTTTTATTGTATCTGATCATATCTGGAGTGACCCTATATCTTGAAAAAATAACAAAATTATGATAGAAGAGATGGAAATGAAGGGAAGGTGATGTCAAAAAGAGGACAATATAGGATCTCAATAAGTTTCTAGATAATTGTCACCTTTCTAAATTAATTACTATTAATTAATTGATTTCCCTAATTTAGACTTAGGCATTTTTAATTATCGATCAATTAATTTAATTAGGTTGTCTCTAGGTGGAACTTCAAAAAATGATTTTTAGGTTTTGGATAACTCATTTGTTTTGGAAATTATTTTTGGGTTTTGGATAACTCATTTGTTTTGGACTCTCCACAAAGTTTGAGACTAGAAAACCATTAGATGCTACAAAAAATAACACTCCCTCTTTGCAAAGAAGGTGTTCTCCAACTGTCTCCATAACATCCTCCCATGTTGTTGATGTCTGACAACTGTAGTTGTGTGCCACTGGCCACCAACCATTGCGCTAACTCGGATTCATATGCTATCAATTGTAGTTGAACAATGTTATATATGTGCTTCTACTGACATTGCACTATACATCATGCATTGTTGCCAAATCTACATCTACATTGCAACCCAACTAACACTCCCTCTCATTGTTTTTGTTGCTACTGCAACTGAGAAGAATCCAAAATATTGTGTCCCTGCTACTAAAATGAGTTCTCCACTATACCCATATTCTCTCTAAAATAGACAAACTTAGCTCTCCCTAGAAATTTCGTCAGTATATCTACAAGCTACTCTTACTTGTGAACATATTGTAGCTATATTACTCCATGTTGTGCACAATATTTAATGAAATGACACTGAATATCTATGTGTTTTGACTTGTCATGAAAAAACTGATTTTAAGAGAGCTTAATGCAACTCTGATTATCGCATTAGACACTGGTCACTTCCATCCTTTTCCTAAACAAGCTCACTGGGAGCTTATGAAGCCATATAGCTTTGCACATGGCTATGTTAGATGCCATATACTATGCCTTTGTAGAGCTCAATGATACTGACTTCTACTTCTTGGTGCACTAAGAAACCATCCTTGATCCAAGAAGCAGTACCCAGAGGTACTTTTCCTATCCACTGAACTTCCTTCCTAATTTGCATTTGTGAATCCACATAGTCTGACATCATCCCCTTGGATATATTTCAACCCATACTTTGTTGTTCCGCACAAATACCTCATTGTTTTCCAATTCACTCTCTTCTGATCCACCATAAACTGAATGAGAGTGTTGATTGCAAAGCAAATATCTGACCTAGTGTTAACCAAATACATGAGAGAACCAATGAGTTTTCTATACAATGTGGGGTCAACATCCTTGTCTTCTGATGCACCTATATTCTTCCAATTGGTGATCATGGGCATAGACATAGGTCTACAATCTTTCATTTTTAATCTCTTCGAAATATTTGAGGAATATCTCCCTTGACCAAGGAATATATCCCCGTCCTTATGCCACACTTCCAATCCTAGAAAATAGTGCATCAACCCCAAGTACTTCATGACAAAATATGTTTCCAGGTTCCTCTTACAGTCTTCTATGAGCCCTGATGACTCTGTCAAGAAGAGGTCATCTACATACAAAACTAGGATGAGTGGCTCGTCTTCTAACATCAAGTAGTAAAGGTTGGGATCTATGTCACTCTTGATGAATCCCATCTACTACAATTAGTTGTCAATCCAGCCATACCATGCCCTAGGAGCCTGCTTGAGCCCTTATAGGGTTTTTTTCAACCTGCACACACATGTGTGTGTGCCTCTCATGTGTCTTAAAGCCCTCTGGTTTTTCTATGTAGACCTCCTCCTCTATCACACCGTTCAAGAATGTTGTCTTGACATCCATCTAATGAATCTACCACCCCATCGGTGTTGTTAGGGATATAAATTACTAGATTGAAGTGTATGTGGCAATTAGGATGAAGGTATCCTCATAATCAATCCTGTCTTTCTATGCATACCTATTTTCCACGAACATAGCCTTGTACTTCTCCACGCTTCCATTTGTAGCGTACTTGATCTTGTAGATCCATCGAGAACCTACAACTGACATGTCCTCATGCATCGACACCACCTCCCAAACATCATGTATCATGATAGAAATTTACTCTTCTACCATGGAATATCTCCACACCTGATGTTGTGTGAATTCCTAATATTTGGAAGGCTTTGAAAACTGTGCCACCAATGCTTGGTACCTATCAGGCTATATGCACTCTCTCTTTTTTTTCCTAGGAGCTCCAATGAACTCCTTTGCGTCTCTCAATGTCTGACGAACTTCCTTGTTGATTCAAACACCAGTTGTGGGAGGTTCAATCAGCTCCTCATCCTTCCCATGTTGCTTTATCTATTGTGAACTCACTGGATCTCCTACACTTGAGGATATATTGGTATTGGTAACTATATTGGATCCATGTGATTGTCCTACTAACGGTCCCACTGGTTGCCCCTATTTTTGGACCAATGGAGCTTTTGCTGGCTCACTTTGATCACCTACTGGAATTTCTCAAGAATTCTTGAAGGATTTTCCCTCCTAAACTCCATGTCTCGTCTCACTATGATCCTCCTGCTGTTAGGAGCATAGATCATGTATGCTTTAGAGAATTCTCTATACCCAACGAAATATCCTCTCTCTGTAGTCTAATCCAACTTGGTGCACTTCCCATCTGATACATGGAAATAATTTATGCTCCCAAATATCCTGAAATGACTGACCCCTAGCTTCTTCCCTGAGAAAACTTCTTCGGGTGTTATCTTCCCCAACACCTTGTGCGAAAACAAGTTTTGAATATACACGGTTGTGTTGCATGCCTCTCCCCAAAATAACCTATAAAAATCTTGGTCATATAACATCTCCTTTGTAGCCCCAACTATACATATGTTCTTCTACTATTTTACTCCATTCTGCTATGGATTTTATGGATTTTTCCATTCCCTTTTGATGTCTTCCTTCACACAGAACCCTGTGAATTCACTATCTATGTACTCACCTTCCTTTTCTGAGTGAAGTGTCTTGATCTTTTTCCTTGTCGCATTCTCCACCAGGGCTTTAAAATCTTTGAAGCAATTAAAGACCTCATCCTTGGTATTCAAGAAATAGATCCAAGTACTCCTAGAATGGTCATCAATGATGGTAGTGAATTATTCATACCTTCTTAGGGATCTAGTGGACATAGGGCCACAAATGTATGAATGTATAATTTGCAACACATCATCTGCCTCTTGGGAATGTTTCCTTGACACATTTCCCAAGCATGCACCCCTTGCATGCATCATTGTGTTCAATGCCTAAGTTTGAAACACCTGTCACTGTATCCCTGAGCATCCTAAGTGATCCATGGTTTACGAGTACCATCATCCTATGCCATAATTTATTTAGGTACTAGTTCCTTTGGAAATTTAAACTGCAACTTGTACAATTTTTTTCCTCATACCCCAATCTGTTTCACCTTCTTCTAGTTCAGGTGTTTTATGTACACCTTCTTCCCTACAAATTGGACATCATATACCCCATATTGTAATTGGGAAACTGAAATTAGGTTCATACCCATTACGCAATACATTTGTTACACTAATTCTTTCTCTTGAATCCCTCTATATGTCAATGGTACCTCTCCCAACTAGAGTGCATTTAGTCCTATTTACCATTATTATCTGGAAGTCCATTTTCTCCTCATTGTAACCAAAGTAATATTCTCTAACTCCTCCCATATGAGTTGATGCTCCACTATCTATATAAAAAACTCCATGTGAAGTTGAGATATTCGTGCAAGAAAATTTGTCTTCAAACCCAAAAGAAAATTTTGTAGCCCCCTAAATCTCAAATATATCCATGGCCATACTGGGAGATTCTCGAAAACCTATTGGATACATATTTAGTATAGTTTCGTGTCCTATTTCTCTTCCAGTCAACACTGAATCTACTCTAGCAAACGGTTGCAAACCCTTTGTGCCCAAACAAGAAATTTGCTTTTCGAAAATACTAAGTTGTTTCTCCCCCTGCCTGTCAGAATCATTTATCAGACAAAGTGAACTTTCCTGCCACCTACTACTAGAAAATTGAACCTTTTCCAATGATTCAAACTTCCTAGCTAGGCACTGCACAACCCCTAAAAAATTTTCATGTCACTCCCTCTGAATAACGACTTTTTTCCTCTTCAACTCTGAGCCTCATGTCTGTCAAATATGTTATGATACCATGTGAAAAATCCTTGAAATACAACAACTGAAAATAATTATTCTAACTAATAAATTAATTATGCAATTTATTTTTTTATGGAAAAACAATGAATTATTCACACTGTGATTTCTTCACTATAAAAAATATTGCATAAGAAAAAATAGGAACTTAGAAATGCTAGCACACACACAAAAATGGCAATTATTCTTGGAAAATTGTCCCCGGAAAAACCCAATGTGGTAAAACCGATGCAGCAGTGAGGGTTTTATTATGTAGCAGCAGAAATTATGAGTACAATAAAATGATTCCAAACTAGAATTTCTATCTGAGAGAAATACTGGTAAAAAAACATCTAACGGAATTTACCCTCCTCCATGAGCAATCTCGGCTCAATCTAGCCACTCGAAATAGCTCTCCTACTTCCTTTGTGTAACCTCTGCATAGGCCTGAATGTCGCTAGCTCAGAGCTACCTCGAATCAGATATCGACTAACTTATATGAGTCTGGAAGCCTCTGTCTTGACCCTCTAGAAATATTATCGGCCACTAGCATCAGGAACTACCACTACTCCAACTAAATCAAATGCCCTATTTGAGGCTTCTACATAACCTCCTGGAGAAATAATAGGACCTCCTCTCCCAACTCTTCCAGAATTGGAAACTCTTCTAGAAATCAACCGTGTTTCCCCTTTTCCACCTGCTAGTTGATCTCTCCTTTTGAATTAGCTTCACTGGAAAATAGAACTATCTATATCATTGAGTATCTGCCACTAGTGTGTTCTCCATCTTCCCCATTAACATATTCTTATAATATCTATTTGAGACTTCAACGAACACGATTAAAACTTAATTGATGGTTGATATCATCTCTAAGTCAATCTGTGTTAGTATCTAGATAATTCTCACCTTTCTCAATAAATTAGTATTAATTAATCAATTTCCCTAAGTTAGACTTAGGAGTTTTTAATTATTGATCAATTAATTTAATTAAGTTGTCTCTAGGTGGAAATTCGAGAAGTAATTTCTGGGTTTTGGAGAAATAATGTTTTTTATCCTCTCTACAAATTTTGAGACTAGAACACCATTTGATGCTACAAAAACTAACATCTTGAACTCAGTTATAAAAACGTTTCACATTTCTCAAATTTTTCACAAACACCCAACTATGAATTCTCTTCCATGGTGGCTTTATAAAATTGATTTATACTATTGTCTCCTCCAAGCTATGAGTATAAATATCTATATGTATCGTCATTGTCATAAGTTAAAGATTCTTTAGTTATTTTCTCTAAACCTAGAACAAGAACGAATTCACCTTAATAAAACCATTATTGATATTTTTTCTTGGCATTATCCTTTGGATCATTTTCATGGATTGGAGCAATGATGTTTTAAAAGAGGTCCTGAATATATTCTTTTGTCACGCATTTTCATGGTTTTCTTCAATGTATACCATGTAATTTATGCCTCTCACATATTTATAATACTTGTTTACAAGAGTATACAAATTAAAGTGTCCATATCTCTTCAATGTTATGCACTGCACTTTGTAAGGAAACCTTCGAGCAAATATCCCTTGTAGGTAGTCATAGCAATATTAGGCTCCATACAACACACAACCTTGAGTAACTTGATCAACCTTTAGCACTTCCTTTCCATCCTTCCACTTGTCAAAGAGAAGCAAATGAAGATTCTTTGCGTCCTCCAAATACATTTTCCATGCTACCCTGTTGACTAGCGACACCACTAATCCTTTTCAAGTACATTATATACTTCTACAAATGGCTTGCAACATTTTCTCATGTCAATCCTTGAACATTCATCAGTTACAATATTCACTTTGGAACAAATTTTTCTATTCCTAATGTATTAACAACGATGACAAATTTTTCATGTAACTCTACTGCTTCCTCGAAAATTTTGTCAAAAATCTAAGCTAGCATAAATCCATTGGATAAAGAATTAGAGAGTTTATATGAACTATTTCATATTCCTCAAATTCTTCATCAGAAGCCAATTTTACACCAAAGGATTTTGCAACTTCAATCAAGGAAATATTTGAATGAATAGTTCCACTAAATAATTCATAGATAACATTAATATTATTAGAATCACTTCCTCATGAGTGAATGCCCAACCTATGAAATAAAGTGTTCTTCTGAAACATGGTCTATATTGATCATTCATTGTCCCTTGCAGAAGGTCATGAATAAGTAATGCTTCCAATACGATGTCTTCAAAGTATACAAGATTGTTCAATCCATGGGATACTCTAGGGAAATTTTCAATGTATTTTCTTAATGTGCGAATGTTGCTTCATATTCTCCAATTGCAAATGATCTATTTGCTTCAAGCTTTGCCTCGTTGGCTTGAGCCAAGGACCTACTTTTATGTTCTTTTCTTGTCATGGCATCCTCATGGTTATCTCTATCTTCGATATCATGTGTAGAGACTAAGGGGATTCTTCTTGTTTTCTTCTCAAAACATTGGTAGACTTTTTTTTTATCCTTGATTTTCTTAGGAGCCCATTTCATTTTACTTCTAAAATCTTGTGCCATATGTCAAAAATTATGCAATTGATAGCATTCTATTTTTAATAATGGAGCGACTGAGCTATAATTTCTATTTCCATAGACATTAGGGATTCTATCTTGTCTGCTTACATGCTTACTTCTCAGATTTTGATGATAAATTTTATAAATATTCTTGTAGTATGCTCTACAATTTCTAGCTTTATGACTGAAATCAGCGAAAGAATACCAATAACCAAAGAATGTGGTCTCCTAACTGAATGAGAAGGCTTTCCTTGATGGTTTTATGAAATTTATTTGCCATGGAGGAGATTCAATCCTTAGCTAAGTCTCATTGTTACTCGCATAAAGAGAAGATTCCTTGAGGGCATCTTCATATCTTCTAGGAACGAGAGCACTTGTGACATTTTTTTGGCCTTCGTTGTAATTTTTTCTTTGGAGAGTGATGATATCACTTTCAATTTTTATTTTTTTTAATTTGATATTTTTAAATTCATCTATAAAAGCAAGTCCCCTTGACCTTTGGATCTTAGGTCATTAACATGTTTCCATAAGTTCGAGGAAGACGAGCTTTTAGCCAAGAAAAAATAATTTTAAGTATAATCTACATCCAACATGTAGCGGAGAACCTAGGTCATGGAGAACAAAGGCAGGAGAGTGCAGACGGTGTCAGTGGAAGGAGGCAGTGCCTCTAGGCCTGCTGAGCCTGGAACGATGATAGGGAGCTCGGTAGATGAGGGGAGTCCCTCAACGGACCCGCGGGGGAAGGACCACTCGATAATAGAAAAAAATGGCGTAGGAATGGTAGGGCCTGGGAAAGAGCAGAATTTTGAACACGTGAAGGATGGAGGGCAAGCAAAGGGTGCACGACATTCTAGCCAATGCCTACCGAAAACGTCGAAAATCCCCCAGGTACAAGTCAAATCGAAAGGTATGGGACCTCATATCCAATATATGAAATACCATGCCCTAATAGGAAAATTTGTGGGCATATGGCCCCCAGAAAAAACCCTAATCTGGTGGATCAATACAACTTGGAAACCAAATGGGAATTATGACCTGCAGTTAGGGGTGAAAGGCTTCTTTACAATAATATTCCTCAACCTGGAAGACGAAAACAGGGTGTTTGATGGAAACCTATATTTCTACAACTCAGCAGGATTGTATCTGACTTTGTGGAAGGAACGATTCAACCCAGACAAAGTAGATGTATGGGTGGCTCCGGTTTGGCTAAGGCTCTACTCCCTCCCAGCAGAATTTTTTCACCCAGAGATTCTAGAAGACATAGGCAATGCCTTGGGTCCTTTGTCAATGTAGTTGAGAAAACCAAGAAAATTAGGTATGTATCCTATGCGTGAATCTGTGTGTACCTATATATTTCGAAGGAACTACCGGAAGCAGTGAAATTTACCTAGCAAGATGAGGACTGGTTCCCACCAATAGACTATGAACATATTCCTTTTATATGTAGACGATGTCATGAACATGGCCACTTGTTCTATGAATTCCATCTAAACTCCCCACTTGCTTCAATAATTAACACCAATGGGGAAAAGGATGCATAAGGATTTGAGAAGGTTGTCAACAGAAAGAGACAGGAAAAGAAAAACGCAGGACCAGAAGTGCATAAGAATCCACAGACATAGAACAAGTTTGAGGCTCTAAAAAAGGTTAGTGAGGAAGGGACTAGATATGGGGTGGGCGGCCCGATGACCAATAAGGATCCAAGGAAGGAAGGAGTATTATCGAATGCACTTCCTCAGGAGATAGGAGAGGAGATGACCCAAGTGGATAACGCACATGGGGAGGAGACAAAAGATATGGATATAGGGGAGTTAGACATAGATGGCATCGAGCAGGCCTACGTGGACCCAAAATCAGGATACATACCTTTCCAACAAGTGGCACTATTAATATAGGCTATCATTAAATACAAGAGTTCAAGAACGTTAGGAGTGGTTTCAGAATCCTTAAAGATATCGAAAGGGAAAAGAAGAGGGAGACGCAACAACACCCAGAGAATACAAGTAAAGGGGAAAAACTGGTGGCATCAGGGCAATACCCAACTATTAAGGACGCCTTCCTCGCCATTTCAAAATATTCCTCATGAAAGTGCTCTCTTGAAATGTAAGAGGATGTAACAATCAACTTAAAAATATATTGATAAAAAGGAAAATAGAGGTAGAGAGCCCATCGGTCCTCTTCCGCCAAGAGACAAAGTGTAGTGGCGAAGAACTGGAGAAGATAAGCCAATCCATCTGGAGAGGCTCAGAAGTAATGGTAGTGGATGCAAGGGGAATGGCCGGAGGGATAGGCACCTTGTGGAACCTGTCGATTGTGATCCCCTTATAATTTTTGGTCTATCCCACTCCCTCTTTTCTCACTTTCATGTCCTAGGCACCTCAGTTTGGGGGGTGATGATGAATGTCTATGCGAATTCTTAGAAGGTATTTGTAATCTTCGGCCCTGGGTGGGGGAAAAGCATTGGATCTTAGGAGGATATTTCAATTTGATAAGGAATCTGGGGGAGAAAAAATGGGGACCTAGGACCCTTAGTGGTATGAGTGATATATTATATGAAGTTATTGAGGATTTGCACCTGGTGGATGTGAAAACCACTAAAAACCTATTCACTTGGCAAAACAAACGTGTCATATCTTGACACATAGTCTCCCTGCTAGATAGGTTTCTGGTGTCTAAATTTGTTTTGACCGAGGGAGGAGAGATTGGGGCCATAGTCCTTCCAGCGGCTGGTTCATATCACTGGTCAGTATACCTAGAGTGGCTTCGCATAGGCGAGAATTTTAAAAGGCCCTTTCGGTTTGAGAGATTTTGGTTGTCTCACCCTAATTTCCATAACCTTATCAGAGAATAGTGGGGGGAATTCCAGGCCCCCTTAGGGTTAAAAATGTATTGCCTACAACAAAAAATCAGGTACATAAAAGAGAGGTTGAGGCGATGGAACAAAGAATCCTTCGGCAATATACAAGAGGAAAAACAAAGAAAAGAAGGAAATATAGAGGAACTACAACAACAAGTGATGCATGGTGGATGCGGAAATGAGGAGAGGGAAAAAGAATCCAAACTCCTCTTGGAGTTGTCCCAACAGGAAATATGAGGAGATCCTATGACAAAATAAGTCTAGAAACCTCTAGCTTAGGGACGGGGATAGGAATACCATATTCTTCCACAGAGCCACCATACAACATAACCTAAGAAATCACATAGCCTGATTAAAAATTTCCAATGGAAAATATGTGGAAACTCAAGGTGGAAGAAGCAGATAAGGAGATGGAAGGAGGAAAATCCTCGGGCCCAGATGGGTTCACGACCAACTTCTTTCAAAGTTGTTGGGATCTCGTGAATGAGTAACTGGTGTACATTGTAGAGGACTCGCGGAATACGGGAAGAATTCTGGAGGCCTTCAACTCAACCTTCCTCACCCTTATTCCAAAAGAGCAAGGAGCGGAAGAACTAGATAAGTTTCGGCTGATAGCACTACGTAATGTCATCTATAAAATTATCACGAAAGTTATGGAAAATAGACTAAAACCTTTGCTCCTGAAACTCATTTCTTGGAAAAAGTTGGCTTTATGGAAGAGAGACAGATTCTCGATGGTATCATCCTTACCCATGAGGTGATCCACTCCTTGAAAATTTCCAAGAAGCCGAGAATGATGATCAAACTTGGCCTAGCTAAATCCTACAAAAATTTGAGCTGGAAATATATGAGGCATATGCTAAAATATTTCGGGTTCTGCCACGACTGGGTGAAATGGGTCCTAAACTTAGTGTACTCAGCCTTTCTCTCTGCCCTTTCTCTTCATTATGATGGTAGAAGGGTTGGGTAGAACGTTGAAGGCTAGCCAAGAGGAAGGGAAGATCCGAGGGCTAGGATTGCATGAGGGGGCATCCCACCATACGCATCACCAGTTTGTAGATGACACAATGCTAATGGGGCAGACAGTAGTTAAAGAGGCATGAGGATTAATAGAAACATTGGAGTTATTTAAAAGAGCTAGCAGCTCCCTCCCTTCAAAATACTTAGGAGCCCCTTTGATTGGCTCTAAGGTAGGGTATAGTACTTGCTTTGAACTCTTAGATAACATGTCAGCCAAGTTGGAAAACTGGACTCATTGGGTGCTAAACCTTCCTAGTTGTCTAACTCTAGTGAAATCAGTGCTTTAGGCGATGCCAATGTACCTCTTCCTGGTCCTTGTGGCCCAAAAGTTGTTCATTAAGAAAATAAGGGTTGTCCAAAGAAAATTCTTCTACGTCAACACTAAGAATAAGCAGAAATGGGCATTGGTGGACTGGAAAATAGTCTACCTTCCTAAGGAATCTAGAGGTATAGGGCTCATGGATCTGGAGGTAAGTAATCATGTGCTTCAGTCAAAAATATGGTGGTGATGGATTGCAAACAAGTCGAAACCGTGGGTAGACCTATGGATGAGTAAATATGCCAGAGGATGGAATAGACAAAACCTGATTCGATTCAATGAGGAAACCCATGATCAATAATATGGAGGGCAACTAATGCCAATCACAACATTGTCAAAGAGCACTACTTTTGGGAGATAGGGGATGGAGGTGACACAGATTTTCTCAAGGATGCTTGGCAACAACTGCCAAATATCCAAGGGATGGTGAAAATTCCAAGTCTCCAAGAACAACTGTGAAGGGAAGGCCTAACCAAGGTCAAATATTTCTTGGACTCTAATGTTGAGGGTAACCCATATCACCAATGGAAGATGGAGGACTAGTTCAGGACACGCAGCCTGGGAGAAGACACAAGCTTGCTTGTACAGATCCTAGGTGAAAGATAGATTAAAAAAAGTCAACACAAAAATAATATCAGATGGGGATACAATATAGTCGAGCAATTCAACATAAAGGAAGCATCTAGAATATCTGGGAAACACCACTTGGCCCAAACTGAGAAGAAATGGAACAAAGTCTAGAAGTTAGGACTTTGGCCTAAGATATCCACCTTCCTATGGTTGCTACTAAAAGAATAGCATTGACATGGGAGAACCTACACAAAAGGGGAATGATTGGCCCTTAAGTTTGTGTCTTATGCCTTTCAACTACATAAATCATGAACCACTTGTTTGACAAGTCCAGTTGGACCTATAAAGTATGGAGGGAGGGAGATAAGATTTTTAACAAACCCAATCAGACCCCAAGAGGCCCGGTGAGCTCTATTATCAATTAGGAGGAGAAACCCTTCAATAGAAACCTGTTAAATCGGATATGGGATCTCACCTCAGGGTTTCTATTATAGGATATCTAGAAGGAAAGGAACCATCGGATCTTCGAAGCCAAGAAGCGATCGGAAGAGGAAATCTGGGCAAGCATCCAGGTTCATGTGAGAGAGACCCTAGGCCTCAGGAGATGGGGACCGGGTGACATCAATACCAAAGGGAAGGAACTTTGTATGCTTATGGGATGGAAATTCCTGTAACTGCCGTAGTATATCGGAAAGGAAGGTAATGCTCCTGGGATATCTTTGAGCTTGGACACTTGAGAACCTCCCAAAGATCTGATGTTCAAGCTAAATTTTGACGGGGCCTCGAAAGGAAACCCAGGGGCAACTGGGTATGGCGGAGTGATATGGGTCAACAAAGGGGAATTCAAGGAATCTCATGGGCGTACCTGGCAGAGACCTCAAACAACATAGCAGAGTTGGAAGGGATGTTAGTTGGGCTGGAAATGGAAATACGTCATCAGTGGTTACCTCTAATCATTGAGGGAGACTCCAGAATTATAATTGATGTAGCCCACATACTACTGGTTGGGTCCCAAGTGAGCAAGGTTACCCAGAACTAGAAAATGACTACCATCTTGGAGTGCCTGAGCTCCCTCCTTAGGGGTACTCAGAGGTCTAGCTCAATCATGTTAAGAGAAAAGCCAACAATCTCGCAGACTTGTTAGCCAACCAAGAGGTACAAGCAAAAGAGTAAATCCAATCGAGGAAGTGGGGAGAAATGAAGGACTCATAATTCAAAGCACGATGTAATAGGATAGAAAGAAAGGATCAGGGACACCCCAGATGCGAGTGATTAGGGCCCACAAAAGGTAGGACTGGAGCAACGCACGCTGGCCCACATAGAGGATGAGAATGTGTGAGGGGCATGCAGAAGGCAACATGGAGGTAGGCGTGAAAGAGAAGGGTAGTATAAGTGAGGGAAGTACAATGGAAATGAGTAGTACAGTACAGAACCAGATAAAGGAAGTGGAGGAAATGGATTTGCACTAAGGAAGGGAGGCACCTGCAATGTCCCAGTCCGCTCGAGTGTGGAGTTAATGGCGTTAGAAGGCATAGGGATGAAGGAAAAGCAAAGCAAGGAGCTTAGGATGGTTTTATAATAAGTTTTAGGGGACGAGGTGGACCCATCCTAACTTGGTGCAGCAGGGTGAATGGGAGGAAATGGGCAGGGATATTAGTGGAGACGCGGGAGGTAGTGTTTGTGGTCTTCCAACGCTCACTTCGAGAGGGTAGGATGGTGGGTCGTCTTACTCAAGCCCACCCCTAGGTCGAGCGTAGAAAAAGTAGAGGTAGAGGAGAGATGTCTAGAGGTGGGAAAGGGGAGAGACACGGGACAACCGGAGATCGGGGATAGAAGGATGGATATGGAGGCATTGTTCTTCCCCGAGAATAACGATGCGGATGCGAATTCCATCTCCAAATCGGAGGTGGACCTGGTCAAGGCCTGGCAGTAGGAGTATGGGGAGTGGGTCAAGGTGAAACCGGTTTGGGTGACATGGGTCATCTTGGGCCACCTGATACGAGAGAGAAGGTGAATTGGCCAATATGTGGGAGAGAACCTCTGCATCATCAGGGAAGGGCTCGACAAAAGCACCGGCAAGGTGTAGAATACCTTGATGATTGCAGGGTACTTGGACATTCTTCGACCAAACTGTGTGCCTCCATCGCAGGATCTCGGGGATGGAGAAGAGGATGATGTTGTGACAATGAAGGAGTCGAACATCCTAGGAGGAGAGAACTAGCATCAATATTTTCCAGGTGCTTTTTTTTGTTATGATAATCTTTAGGTGGGCTTCTAGCCCTGTAACGTTTATTTTTCGAAGCCTTAGTAGGTTTATTTGGTTAAATTTTTAAGCTCTAGCTCGTTTATCTATTTTAGGGGCCATTAGACTTGATATCCCTCTGATTTCCCGTGTTGGGCGGAGACGTTTTGATCATTTTGGACACAGGGTCTGGTTTTCGGCTAGCCGACAAATATACGACTATAAATACTTACAAAGTTAATATAGGGAGTCCCATACTTGTTGATAAAAAAAATAAAAAAAAACCAAGTCCCCTTTTTTCAAATGGTGATATCTGATGACTGAGAATACCATCCAATGATTGAGAACTCTTCAGACTTGTGCATAACATGTCAACTTCATTTTTTAATGAGACAGTTTGTTCTTTAAGCTTCTCAAAATATTCTTATTTCTTCATCAACTATATCTTTAAAACTTATTCCATTTTCTTTGCTTCTTCTAGCTAAGTTTTCAGGGAGATGAATTCTTCATCATGTCTCCTCTCTTGCTGATGCAATTCTACTTCAAGCTTGTTGAGATCCTTATATATTTATTCCATTTGGTTCCTTAGGAGAACAACTTATTCCTTTGTTTCATCAATTTCATGATTCATTTCTTCAACATCTTGTACCTGCTTATTAAGTTCTTGATTTTCTTTTCTCAATATATGTATTTCTTCTAGAGCAGCCACGAGTTAGTCTTTAAGGTCTACTTCAGCTTCTAATTCAAATTTTTCTTCATATTCCTAGTATTTTATTCTATTGGTGCATTCATCTATCTTCTTTGACTCTTGATCATTTTCTTTTTCTAAATGTTCTAGTTTTGGCTCAACTATCACAAGGGTAAATTCCTCTGTATAAAAATTTTCGAGCTTTTCACAAATACTTTTGTTTGAAGAACATTAACCCATATTGCTTTTCATAGAATCTGATATAATACTTAATATTTCTTTCACGTATTTTTTATTATATTCTTTTGAGCCCTCAATCATTGTGCTTCTGGTAACCACTAGTTCCCATACCTCATATCCTAGAGCCATCAAATAGTATTTCATTATTTTTCTCCATGACACATAGTTCATTCCATCAAACAAGGGAGCTTTTCCAACCTAATTTACTTATGATTTCATGACTAAGGAGGACATATCTTTAGAGGGTTTGGAGTATTTCCTTATTGAATTTTCCATTTGTGTTCCTAGGACCTTCCTTCTAGCCTTTAGGATGTGCTTGAAGAAAGTAGATTTGAAACCAATTGTTGTAAATACAGAGAGGGGGATGAATCAATATTTCTTAAAATTGTTAAATTAAGGTAATTAAAATATTTCAAAGTAGGAAATACAAGGTATATACCAAAATAAAATTAATTTTATCATAGAACACAATAGTGAGGACTCTAATCCTCTTTTACAAAATTTATGCTCCAACCTATACAACAAAGTATCTTAATTATTCAAGGCTCCAACCTATACAACAAAATATCCTAATTATTCAAGGCTCCAACCTTGAATGAGCACTCCAATCCTAAAATATAAATCCAAGCTCCAACCTAGTCACAAGGAGGGCACCAATCCTAAAATTTTGGCTCCATCCACTATAAAAAAATCAACTCTCACAAGGCTCCAACCTTGAATGAGGACTCCAATCCTCTAAGGATAATATTTTGAAATTATATCAAAATATCTCCAAAGAACTATCTCCAAAGGTTTTTCTTATAAGGGTATTCAAAGTCTACTTCAAAAAATGTCTTCAAGTCTGCTTCAGAGGTCTTAAAAGGTTGCTTCAACGAGTTTCTTCAAGTCTGCTCCAGGTGTCTCCAAACTCTACTTCAATCGATGTCTTTAGGTCTACTCTAGAGGTCTCCAAAAGTTGCTAGAAAAGGTTCTTCAATATTTACTCCAAATTATTCTACAATATTACTTCAAAGAGGATTCAAATTTTGCTACAAAGAAGGTCTCCAAAAGTTTTCTCTCAAAGTGACCTTAGGGTATTGAATATGCCTACTCCAATAAAAATTTATACTGCTTCTAAAATATTTTAAGAATTTGCATAAAAATCCTCCAAAAATTTTCAAAGCTCTCGTAAAATTCTACTCACAAAGGTGTCCAAATTTCACTCTTATTTCAGGTCGAATGAGATCACAAAGAGGAAGATGGAGGTATGTATCTATCACAGGAATGAAGATCGAGTTTTTATCTTGCACCGGTCTTAATACAAAGAACCTAGTATGTTTAAGATTGAATTCTGGTCTAAAATCAAGTTCAAAAGAAGGCAGAGGCATGTTCCCAAAGTGGGTTGAGTACTGCTAAAAAATTGGACTAAAGTCTACACCAAAACCTCAAAAGATACTAAGGTTGAGTCTATTTTAGAAATAGACCAAGATTTTCTTAAGAATAGATCAAGTTCCTTCAAATTTCATTTAGGTTCATGAGAAATGAACTTTCCTCTTTCTTCCTCGAGCCCGAATTATATCTATTGTCTTTTCTGAGTTCCTCTAGCCGAAATGAGGAAGATCATGGCTTATTTATAGTGGTTCAATCATATAAATTGATTCGACCTATTTTTAATTTGATTTGACATCATTTGGATTATTTTAATAATAAATTCGGGTCTGACCTGAAGGAGCTCATTTTGGGTTTAAGTTTATAAGTTCATCATTAAACCATCACATGTCTAATATCATCCATTTATAAACTGAATGTGATGTAGTTGATCCTTTACTATTAAACTATTATTAAGTACCAACCGCCCAGGGACTTGACAAGGTATGGGGCTTTGTGATGCCTTGACAGTTCCTAATCCACCTTGTTTTGTTGTATTAAACATTCCATTTCTTGTGAAGATGATCTACCACTGAATGAGTTAACCAAATTTATTCTTGAGTTCCTTGGTTTTCTAAACCATAAATTTAGTAACTCATATTATGGGAAGATATTATGGTTTCTCATAATAATATCTCATGCGAAGATATTATTGATTTCCCATACTTCGAATTAGTTCCATGAGCATCCAGATTTAGTAAGGTTCAAACAATCATTTAGGATCATCCGACATATAAGAGTAAAAATAGGTTCATCAACTTTCTGCAGTATTTATGACTGATTGAGAACTCTCTAAAGTAACCAATTACTTATGTACTTGTCCCACAAATCAACCAATCTATGAAGGGATTAATTTGTCAATTTTTTTCCTGCAAAGGAAGGAATTAACCCAGGTTTCCCCTTTCCATCAAGAAATTTTGAATGGATTTCGTCGTCAAATCCCTTCCTTGATGATAATTCAGATTGTGTTATTATAATTCTTTGGAAGCCAAACACCAAGCTTGTAATATCCTCTTAACAACATACAAACTTGAGATATTAACGACATCAAATACACCATGCCATAGAGATCGTAGTGGCCAAGTATTTCATGGATGATAAATGCATACATTTCTTCATGATCAATTATATGACTTTGACCCTTGTTTTTCCATCAATGACAACATCTCAACAAGGTTTCAAGATGGGGTCATGATGTAACAAAAAATTGTGTTGATAGAGCTCACACAATAGATTGTTCTCTTCACTAGTGCACTTGTAATAAGCCTCTAGGAATGTACTCGGAGAGGTGATTTAATAGGGCTTGGAGGTTAGGGAAGCCTTTATTTGGAACATTAAGTACTTCTCCTGCAAGTAGATATTGTACATAAGACAAGGGTCTTTGCAGTTAAGTGAATCCTCCACCAATAACCTAAGATGGATCTTCTCTATTAAAATTATGCAACTGCGGTCAAACTCCACTATGGACAGCTTGGATGGTCGATATTATAATTGCATTAGATTCCTCTTCTTGAGAGGACCAAAATTGACCTATAGATTGCCCCAATCATTTAAGTGAAATTTAAATTATGAATTAATTTATTCATTAAAGTGAAATGGAATGGGTCGGCCTAACCGCATGTGGAGTTAGCCTTAACCACAATAGGTCACACACGAAGGCTATAAATAGAAGCGAACTCAAGCTCATTCATACACATTCGCTCATGAGATCTTCTTCATGCTCTTTTGGTATTGGTTTGTATTTTATATTTTGGCTCGCACGTGTATGCCAAGAGAAGCTTGCACAAAGGATCAGGATTATAGACAAAGGCTCGCATTTGATCTGGGTGTTCTAGGCCATAACCACGGGCAGGCCACGTGCAGGTAGTGGTTGGGCTAAGCCAAAACCACGGGATGGCCATGTCAAGGCTGTGAATGAGCTAGCAGAACCATGGGAATACCTTTTCAGGACACAACTAGGGTGTCAGGTTGATCAGGCCCTTAGCCGCGGGCATATAACATTTAGGTCACGATTAGGGATAGTGTAACCGCGAGCTCACAATGTTAAGGTTGTGGTTGAAGATTTTTATGGGAAGATATAATTTGAATCACAGTCATTAGCTTGCATAGTATCTTCATTCATTCGTTGCTTAGTCACAATGATTTCATAACTATCATTGATAATGTCCTGGACTCAGATCTAGGACTTGGTAGTTGATATCACTTGATGATCTTTCAGATCCGTGCTCTTGATGATGTAGATCTACAGATATGTAGATCTTCTCTATGTATTTCCATTATAATATGTATCTATAGTCTTCACTTCGTATCAACAGTATTCATCAGTATGCTTTAGCTAGTGTCAATGCATCTTAGTTCTCAAAGTCAAGTTCTGTCAGCAGAGACATGTGTAAGGTCACATTATGAATTTTTTAGTTGTTTTCTAGATTATGAAGATATGGATCTATGCATCATTGTACTCTTTTTACTGAATCATTTGATGACGATCTAGAAGAATAATTTGCAAGGGTTTCCCCCATAGTGGGTTTTTCCCTGGTCTCAAACCAATCGTGATGTCTCTATATGTTCATGCTTCTCTTCCTTTGATATTTATATTCCAATACTTAGATGATGATGATGATGTTTTTATTTCTACATAGTTTCATATACTGATGGTTAATAATCTAGATTTGTACAATGTGTTAGCCACCTATAAAATTTGTTATAGCAAAAGGTGGCTAAGACTTTTTGGAGCCTTCAAGGAACAAATTTTATTACTAAAAAGTGTTGGCTCTTGAAGACTCTTGAAGGCCTCATGCCTCTGTCCAAATCTTCTTTACTGTTTCCATTTTATACTCAGAAGTTCAGTTGATTTCATGAGAAGAGACTGCTGAAAAATCATCATTTTCCCCCTTCTCCCACTAAAAACTAACCTTCATTTTCTCCCCTTTTTCTCCATAAATCTCCTTTGTTTTCATGATTCCTCTTCTTCCCTTCATGAAAATCATTTTTACAAGGTTAAAAACTCACATTTTAGCCTTACCAAAACCCCCAAATCCATTGAAAAATCTGAAAATTTTCATAATAAACAAGTTTTTTGTTACCATGGACTTAAGCGCCCTTGGGCTAAGTCTTAAAAACCACTTCCCCCACATGCCCACACCCTGGAACCAAGTGCTAACCCTTTTCGGTGCTTATCGCATCGCAAGCATCCAAGTGTGCACGTCTTTTGTGCCATTGCAAAAACTCTGATGTGATTAGCCTTTGTATTTTAAAACCCCCGATCTTATTACCGTTCCATATAACCATAAAGCTCGCATCTAGCGCTCAAAACATTGAAAATCCATTCCCGATCCATTTTTTTCTTTGTAAAACCAAAAAAAACTCTTTTCCAAAGTTTTGGTTCAATGAGTTAGAATCACGTGTTAATATAAAAAATGGTTAGATTGAAAACACCCGATCGCGCAATCGCATCGGAGAAATACAAATGGGTTGATCGAAAAGGCCGCATCAAAACTTCTGATGCGATTAATTCCCACATCCATAGACCCCGGTCCTTTGTTTTCTTTTTGAAACCAAACGCAAAGGCCGAAGTCCTTATCGCATCGGAAAAATTCAATGGGTTGATTGAAAGACCATGCCGAAGTTCCGATTGCGATTGGGGCTTATATATATAAAACTCTGCCCCCCCGCCTCTCTATTACATATGAATTTCACCCGGGACCAAGGGTTAAAGATCCCAGGCGCCAATCGCATCGCAAAATTCCAATGGGTTGATTGAAAAGCCCAAGCCCGAGGCTACGATTGTGATTGGCCCTGGTTATATAAAGCCCCAAGCCCATGGTACTCCATACATCCAGCGGCCCTGCAATCGAGCGCCAGTCACTTCATATATAAATTTTCTGCCCCGATCCATAAGAACCTTTGTTTTTATTAAAAATTTGGGTTTTCCATAAAGTATAAGGGTTTTTCGCCGGTCCATTCTAAAGCTAAAATCTACACCGTTGATCATGAGCCGATCAAACGGCCAGCGCTCGATCGCATCGCGTTTTTTTAATCGCTGCATTATATTTCTTCCCCCGATCGGCCTTTCCCCCGATTCTTTCTCCACCGTTGATCTAATATTTAGATCGACGGTCTGCGCTACATCGCATCGCAACTTTCAATCGGTGCATTTGCCTACCACCCCCGATTGCGATCCCCTGATTGCGATCCTCCGATTGGATCTGGACCGTCCACGTGTCCAGATCGAACGGTCCAAAATCACTTCGTCTTATTCTTCTCCCCGCTCTCCTTTTTGTCTCTTCTACGTAGATCTCCACCGTTGGATGCTTCCATCCAATGGCTACGCTCCTCCCCAGCCTTCTGAAGCTTTTTTTCCCCAAATATGCAGGATTTCATAATGTTTTGTTTGTTTTGCAGGTTTCAAAGGTTTTTTCCCATACTATGAAGGAAAAGAAAGTCGAGGGTGATGATCCTCTGGCCTTTTGGTTATCAAAGGGAAAGGGACTAAAAGGACTCCACTCTACGTTTCGTCGATGCTCCATGGGCATTGATTCCATACGAGCCTTGTGCAACCTGCACATTAACAAGACACTATGCTTTTTAAATCACAATTAAAAGAGTATCAGCATTGAAGGACAGAGCGCAGCAGAAACAGAATATTGAAGACAGATTTGCGGGGATTACGGCTAAGATGGATTATCAAAAGCCTAATCCTCCAAATTAAAACACAGTCAAAAGAAAAACATAAGTGTTTAACTGACAGAAAGGCCTCTACCACCTCAATTGAGGCGAATTGATTCCTCAGCTACCATAAGTGCCACCTGTGCCTCAAAGCATTCAAAGCAGAGGCCGAAGTTATTGATTAAATGAAGATATTCGCCTCAGCGCAGCCAGAGGGTTACTTCTACAAGGAACTTAAATGCTAAAAATATCTGCAGAGTTACTCCAAACATGACACAGAGCCTTAAAGTCAATAAAATCTCCCACCGAGCTTAATTCATAAATGTAAAACAATTAATACAGACCATAATTTTTGTGAAATTCTCCATTGAGCCCCTCAAAAGGCCGAGAAGTCATTACTCTGTATTAATTGCCTTGAGAGATCTTTTATCAGATCTCCCCTCCTCATTCTTCTATAAATACCTCTGTAGAAGATAAGAAGTTGTTGGTTGCAGAACTTTGAAATACATCTGAGCTTAAACTTCTGACTGTAAATAGTGTTCACTGGCCCTTGGAGCTCTGCTTGTGATAGATAAGTTAGGCTGAGATGAGTAGATGATTGATAAACTTAAGCATTGGACTTAAAGCTGTAACTAGTTTGGAGCATCAATACAAGCTGATTTATGGGATCCTGGTCTATGTTGACGGTGATGTTTTTCTCATTGTAACTTGTCATTTTATTTTTTGTTTTCACTGTGTTTCATTTTCTCTTATAAAGAACAACATGCATAGAGTTAGGACCTACTGTATATCAGTAACCTTCTCTGACTGAAAATATTTATCTATATGTTTTTCTTCCAAACTGTGTTATTTGGGAATGATTTAATTCAGTTCAAGAATAGGAATGTTGGCGTTCCCTCGTCTTATTGCCTTAGTTGAATATTATTCTTGAATGTTATGTTCAGTATTAGTTAAGTAGAGATGAACTATGGAAGATATGGTGTGCCCTGGTCCTAGTATTATCCCCAAAGACTGTCTGAATGTTTCTCTTGGAATGTGTTAAAAGCTGGCTAGTTTAGAAGTACTTACCAGATCTTAGGCCATTTTGTGTTATCTTTGTGTTGGTCTTGAAAGTAACCAAGTAAATTAGAGCTAGGAGAGGATTTGTGGTGAGCCCAACCCGCTATTTTCTACTCCAACAGTTGCCTTCAAGTTTCCCTTTGTTTTAAAGTGTTTTCTATTGCAAGTGTATCAAAGGCTGGCTAGTTTAAAAGTACTTACCAGATCCTAGTTTGCTTTCATGTTTTTCTTAAGTGTATGTCAAAATCTGGCTAGTTTAAAAGTACTTACCAGATCTTGGGCTGCTCTTTGTTCTGCATCTGTTTAATTTTCATTCTTGTTGTATCATTTCATTCCATAAATCAATCTTCAAAGAGATCCTTAGACATAGATGACTTGCCCCATGGACCACTCTTGCCTTTTGCTGTTCTAATTAAACCCTATTATGACTCCATAGCCCAATGGACTAAAACCTGTAATTATCTATCTTCCTGGCCAAAGCTTGTTCTATTTGCTTGCAACTTCTCACCTTTGAAACTCTTTGCATTTAGAACTTTCCACCTCAAACAGTAATCATGCTCAACCATCCAAAAACAAAACAAACCCTCGGCCTTCATAACTAGCCTAATATTATTACCCCAAATTTCAAAGACAAATCTATCTTTGCACTCATTGGAGAGATCCCTCTCTAGATTCAAGAGGGCTAGATCCTAGAATCCCAAAGTTGGTTGAAACGATGTTGTTTCTGTGATCGGACTTTGCCAATCTTGCTGATTACAGATTCCTAAAATTTCCGGCGACTCAACTGGGGAACTCAAACCCAGAATCATTTTCATTTTTAGGTAACCATAGGACATCAGAGATTTGTTTCAAAGAACATTTGTTATATCAACCAACTGAGCCACCAACAACTAACATTTCTGGCGACTCCGCTGGGGACTGAACCCAGAATCATTTTCATTTTTATAAAACTTTGAGAGTAAAAAGCAGCCTTTTCAAGCACTACCAAAGAAAGGTAATCATGGTAAAACTTGTTTGAATCAGTGACAAACTAGGTAAACCCTAGGATTCTCTTAAGACTTTATCTAAACCTTGAAAAATCAGCTGGCTTAGCCATAGGAGTAAACTCTTTTTGTCTCATAACCGTAGCTAAGTTTTGAAACAATGTTAGGATATTCTTAAAAAAGCATACAACTAAAAAATAACTCAAAAAAAACCTAAAAATATTTCAGATTGGTATCCAATAAACATGGTGGTGGACCATAAAAACCTTTTACCTCCTTAGGGGCTAAAAACTTCCACTTAGCGACTGCACAATCCTGAACAGACCTTAAGACTCCACTGGGAAGAACCCTTATCATTATAATATCTTTCAAACTCAGTCAAAGGACTGTAGGATTAAATTTGTAAAACAAACTAGTTAACCTCTTAAATATTGTCATATCTGGTTGCACTTTTCCTGTTTATTTGGGTCTGAAAAACACAGCATAGTGGCTCCTAGAAAGATTCACACTAGAGCTCATCCTGACCCTGATCCACCTAAAATAGTTGATAACCCAGAAGGTATCCTTAGGAAGTATCCTAAGATTAAATTGTCAACTTTTTTCATATCACCCTTGAGAGCTAATTCAGTCCCTGAAAATCTTTCAGCTCTTCAACAATCACAAGTTGACTTAGTAAATCCATTTAGAACTAGGTCTCTTGGTGATTTAGATCAGTTAGATTCTGAGTCTTCATTATCATCTCCTGAAACAAGTGAACATCCTAGTAGAAGAGAAACAACACCTCCTGATTCGCATTTCCTTCACAACCTGGGTGTCTCTCATCCAAGATCAGCTCAACAATCTATTCTTGGTCCATCCACTTCTGCTCACCCTACATCCACTGTTCAAACCACTACACTTCAGCCCACTTTTCCTATTGTTAATCCACTCCTTGTGAATCCACCCCCACCACATATCATGGGAACATGGTATGCTCCGTTAGTCCTTCCTGTACCATTAGTCAATCTTTCACAGGACTATCAGTCCAAAATTCCATTATATGATGCTAGCAATGCTACAACTGCATCACAACATGTGGATAAGATGAATGACTACTTTGACAGAAATGAAATTGATGATGATTCTGTCAAACTTAGATTGTTTGCTCAAAGTCTGGGGGGAGAAATAAGAAAATGCTTTAAAGGCTTAACCCCCCATAGTATCAATGATCTCCAAGCTTTCCATCAAACTTTCCTAAACAAATGGGAAGTGAAGAAGAATCCTCTCCAAGTCCTTTCTGATTACAAGAACCTCCATAGAAACACTGGGGAAAGTGTGCAAGCTTATTGCACTAGATTCAATAGTGTGTATAATGCACTTTCCCCAGAAATAAAACCTCCACAGGGCTCAGCTTTAAACAAGTTTCCTGAAGGGTTTGACTCTGACATGACCTATCAGCTGAGAGAGAGAGATTTTTCAACTCTTGAAGATATGCAAAAGGGTGCTCTTTCTGTGGAAGTCAACTTAATGGAGAAGAGAGCAAGAATGAAAACTAAAAATAGAGTATCTTTTAGAGAGGAATCCACACCTTCTACTTCAAACTCAAAGATGGAGAGAATTATGGAAGAAATGATGAAAGAGATGCGCATAATTAAGAGAGCACAAGCAAGTCAAAACCAAACTGCTCCTCAAAATAGAAACCAGAACCAAAAACAGAATTTGAGAAGGAATCAACCTCCGAACAGACCCAGGGAGGATGATTAGCATATCACTCCGCCCTTTCATCAAAACTATGTAAGTGAGGTTGAGGAAATAGGTGAAATAGCAGAGGAGGATGATATCAACATGCTGGGGGTAGACAATGATGACTTTGAGATTCATTATGATAGAAAACAAGGTCTATACACACCTTATGATGACAGAAGAGATTATGATGAAAATTATTATCAAGACATGGAAAATGTCATCATATAATCTCAAAAATAATATGACCTCAGAAGCAAAACCAGTCAACAAACCCCCAACAACAAAACCTCTGACAAATCTTCACAAAACATCACTACAACCAAGCCTAGAGTTGTCAAACAAAAGGATAAAACAGTGGCTGTAAATTCTAATAACGGGAAAGAGAAAGGCACTCAAAACAATGAAAAACAGAGTGTAGACCTTAGTAGTACTAACACTTCAGCTAGTACTCCTGTGAAAACAATTTTGTCAAGTGTAAATAAAACAAATTAGCAAACTGATATTGTTGATAGAATGACAGCTAATAAGGCTGAAACAAGTTCTTCAAAGAACCAAATTACCTTCAGCCTTGAGCAGGAAATTTCCAAAATCAAAATCTTTGTTCCCCTGACAGAGTTAGCTGCCTAACATGTATACGGGACCCAAATTTTGAAGGCTTTAAACCTTGAAGAGAATGAGGACACTATCAATCTTAATGATGATCAACCAGAGCTTATTTTTGGTCCTAAGATTGAAGGTATGTATCAAGAGGGACCTGTTCCTCCCTTTTATGTGAGTTTAAACGTTCATGACAAGATTTTACACAACGCTATGCATGACTCCGGGGCTTCTCATAATTTAATGCCTAAAGCTGTGATGGAGAGCCTTGGTCTAGAAATCACCAGACCTTATAAAGATCTGTACTCCTTTGACTCAAGCAGAGTAAAATGTTTAGGATTAATCAAGGACCTCTGTGTTAACTTAGCGCAGATTCCAGCCAAATGCTTAGTCATGGATATTGTGGTGGCTGATGTTCCCCCCAAATATGGAATGTTGTTATCAAGATCATGGGGGGCTAAGCTACAAGGGACTATGAAAATGGACATGACCTATGTGACTATCCCTGTTTTCAATCAGAATAGAAGACTCTACAGGGAGTCTCATATGCAATACACAGTGACAAGTCAAGACAGACCACAAAACTCCCCTTTATACTCTGTAAACACAGGCCTTGATTCATTTATCCTCTTTAATGAAGAAAAATTAGATGAACAAGTAACTTTAACAGAGTTAATGGCCGATAGAGAGGAGGGGGTAAATACCACCGAACTGCCAAAACAATTTGCTGAACCGTTAAACACTAGCAAACTAAACAAAGGTCTTGAACTACAAGTCATGCATCCTTTAATTTTAAACCTGGACACTAAAGAAAACGTGCCTCCACTTAACGAAAAACCAGAAGAGTCAAAAAAAATTCAACTAAGTGCTAACATTCCACAACAATTGGAAAGCACAGTAGTTTAAGAGGACAGTAACCAGGATGAAACTAAGAATAGTCCTATGTGGAGTATGTATTTTGATGGATCCTGCACTAGAACTAATGCAGTTGTAGGTGTCTGGGTTTCCAACACTAAAAATAACCACACAGAATGTATTTCTTGTACATTAAACTTTCAGTGTTCCAATAACATAGCGGAGTATGAATCCCTTCTCTTAGGCTTACATCTATTGAAAAAGTTAGGAGCCAAAAGAATTAACATGTATGGGGATTCAGAGTTAGTCATTAGGCAAGTCAATGGGGAGTGTAACGCAAATCATCCCAGGCTTAGGGCATACCGAAACGATACCATGGACCTTTTAAAAACTTTCGAGGAGTCCAATTTGATTTTTGTCCCAAGAAAAAGAAATATTGCGGCCCACAATTTAGCCTTTGCAGCTAGAACATGCTTAACGCCATACGAAACAAAGGACTGCACAACTCAGATAAAATTTAGACCAGTCGTGCCTGATAATGAAAAGTATTGGTAGGTGTTTGACGGAGACGAACAAATAGAAGACCTCATGCAATTTAGAAATGAATTCGAACTACACAGTTCGGACTCAGATTGTGAAACAGACTGCGATGAAGAAAATTTTCTTGGAAAGGAAGAGTCGTCTCCTAAACTTTCCAATATTAAGCTTCTCTCTAGCGAACTTGAAAACAAAATAGAAATGAATGCTGAGTTTGAAATAGAGGAGTTAGAAACTCTGCACTCTAAAGATGAAAGTTTTCCTAAAGGTCTGGCCCCTTTAGAAGAGTTGTTCTATTTTAACGATGTGGAGAATAAACCAAAACTGGAACCTGTAGAGACTGAAGTGGAAGAGTGAAATATTGGCAGCGAACTTAAACCTATGATGATTAAACTGTCCAAGACTTTACCAGCTCACATTAAACTCAAATACATTGAGTTTTTTAAATAGTTTTCTGATGTTTTTGCGTGGAGTTACGAAGATCTTAAATCCTATGACACCGAAATAATACAGCACAAAATTCCCCTCAAAGAAAACCAAAAACCATTCAAACAGACTCTGCGCAGAATAAACCCTGTGTAGTTACCATTGGTTCAAAAGGAAATCATGAAAATGTATGATGTTGGTATTATTGTCCCTATTAGATATTATGAATGGGTATCTAATCTGGTATCTGTTAGGAAGAAAACTAGAGATATCAGGCTTTGTATAGACGTTAGAGACTTAAACAAAGCTTCATTAAAAGACAACTACCCTTTACCCAAGATGGATCATATTTTACAAAGGGTGGTAGGGTCTAAAATAATTTATTTGCTTGATGGCTATTCAGGGTACAATCAGATCTTGGTTTACCCTACTGATCAATTAAAGACAGCCTTTACTACACCATGGGGCACTTTCATGTATGTGAAAATGCCTTTTGGTCTAATGAATGCTAGAGCAACCTTTCAGAGAGCCATGGACATCGCATTCTCAGAGGAACTGGGCTTCTTCATCATTATCTATCTTGATGATGTTACTGTGTTTTCAAAAACATATGAAGAGCACTTAGAACATTTGAGAAAGGTTTTCAAGAAATGCAGAAAGTTTGGAATATCTTTAAACCCTAAGAAGACGCTATTTGGTCTCCAAGAAGGTAAACTTCTTGGGCACATCATTTCAGAAGAGGGTATTAAGATAGATCCAAAGAGGATTGAGTCCATATTGCAAATCTCTCATCCTCGGAACATCAAAGAGTTGCAATCTTTCATTGGAAAGATTAATTTTTTGAGAAGGTTCATCCCCAACTTGGCTGAGCTCCTTAGGAATATCACAAGCATGTTAAAAAAGGAGCAAGGGATAAAATGGACCTTGGAAGCAAAGACATCCTTTGAGCTGGTGAGACAAGCGTTAACCAAAACACCGATTCTTATAAGTCATGATTTTTTAAAGGATTTTTTTATTTTTTCATTTGCATCGGAACATACCATAGCTGCTGTCCTTCTACAGAAAAATCCACAAGGACAAGATTAGCCTATTGCATTCTTTAGCAAGGCATTGAGGGATGCTCCTTTGAAGTATAACATTATGGAGAAGCAAGCTTTTTCTTTGGTCAAAGCTTTGAAAGACTTCAGGGTGTACATCCTTCACTCACACATCACTGCCTTTGTCCCAAACTCAGTTGCTAAAGACATTCTAACACAAGAACCAGATGGTAAGAGAGGTAAGTGGATTGTTGTTATCCTTGAATATGATTTAGAGATAAAACCCACTAAAATCATCAAAGGCCAAGGTCTAGCTAGATTAATGGCTGAATCAAATTTTGAAGTTCTTGATATTAATATGATTGATGCTTTGGATGACCAAGAAGAATTCTCAACTCCTATAGTTGAAGATCATTTTATGAATTCTCCTTGGTACGCTGATATTATTTATGTTTTTCTTAATTTAAATACACTTCCTGGTTTGACAAAAACAAAGGCAAGATTCTTAAAGTTAAAAGCTGTAAAATATTGCATTATAGATAGATGTATTTATTGGAAAAATGCAAGTGGTCTATTGCTTAAATGTTTGCCTGAGTTGGATGCAGAGAAGGTTAAGCACGAATTCCATGAAGGAGAGTGTGGAGGTCATTTATACCAGAAAAAAACAGCCAACAAAATTTTAAGGGCTAGTTTCTACTAGCCTACTCTTTTTTATGATGTGCATAAAATGATCATTTTCTGTCATAAATGTCAATTTTTTGAAGGCAAAAGAAAACTGCTACCCCTACCTCTGCATCCAATCACTGTTGAAGCCCCTTTTCAATAGTAGGGACTTGACTTCATAGGAGAAATCCATCCACTATCTTCTGCCCAGCATAAATGGATTCTTACTACCACAGACTATTTCACTAAGTGGATAGAAGCCATTCCTTGTAGGCAGGCCAATGATTCAGTTATCATAAAATTTATGGAGACTAATATTCTCTCTAGATTTGGCTGTCCTACCAAGATTATCACTGATAATGCAGCAACATTTGGATCAAAGAAGATGGTTGAGTTCTGTCATAGATATCAGATAACATTGGGGCATTCCATGGCTTATTACTCCCAGGGTAATGGCCTTGCAGAATCCTCAAATAAAATTTTAGTGAGCATAATCAAGAAACTGTTGGAGGACAACAAAAAGTCTTGGCACACAAAGTTGGTTCATGCACTTTGGGCTGACAGATTGACTTTGAAGAAATCTATTGGTATGTCACCTTTCCAGCTTGTGTATGGTACTGATGCAATTTTTCCAAACAACTTTGGTGTACCAGTAATAAATTTGATTCAAGAGTTACAAACTGAAAATAATGACATGATCAGAAGAATAAATCAGACCATTCATCTTCAGCAAACCAGAGAGGAGTTGTCTAACAAAACATTGCACAAACATGATAGCATTAAAAATATTTTTGACAGAAGGACAAAGGCCAGAAATTTCAAGATTGGGGACAAAGTTTTAAAATGGGATTCAAGAAGGGAAGAAAAGGGCAAGCATGGAAAATTTGACAAATTATGGCTTGGCCCTTACTCTATTCATTCAGATGCTGGTAACAATGCATTTTTCTTGCAGGAATTGAATGGAGCAGAATTGTTTGGGGGTCTTGTCAATGGTAGGATGCTTAAGTATTACTTCTCTTGATCAATGCTATGTTTTGAAGCCTTTTTATCTTTTTCATTATAAATATCTCATCCACCATTGCATTCAAAGTTAGAAAAGTCAAAATTACAAAAACAATAGAAAAGAGAAAAGAGGGCAGATTGTGAAAAACAAGAAAGGTATAGCCCCATACCAAAAAAGAGAAACAAATCTGAAAGTGTGCAAGCTCAAATGCCACTCCTGAATAACACACTTCTAGTTAGTCAAACTGTCTAAACTTGACTAATTAGCTTTAAATTTTCTGCTGATAGGATAGTGAATTTGATTTGCCAAAATGTTTAATCTTGGCTTATCAATAGATAGTTTAGGGTAGAAATTAAAGGTTCAAACAAGATCAAAATATGAACCTAAGGTTTCAAAAAGAAAATGACTCAAATCTGCTTCAAATTCTGAGTCAAGAGATGTAAAAATCTGGTTCTAATCAGCTCAAAATCTGAACCAGAGAACAAGGAAGAAACAGCTCAAACAAGAGCCAAAACAGAGCTGTAAGAGGATGAAGGAAGTGATTTGAATTTTCGGATCTTAAGCCTTCCATTTTGTTTTAAATTTTCTGCAAAATAAATGTCTATGTGTAGCTTGTATTTTATGCCATGGACCAGCTTCAAGTTAGACTGTTTAATCTTGACTTGAATGCTTTTAAATTTCTGTTGTAGAATTTAGAGAATAAAATCTGTTAGATTGTTTAATCCTAACAGATTGATAGAATAGGTAGAGAATCATATGGGCTCAACTGTTTAATCTGAGTCCATGGAGAAATAAGGAGTAGAAATAGATTATATTTCCTACTTTCAAAAAGAATAAAATGTTGTGAAAATAGTTTTCCAATCCAAGTGCACTCTAAATGAAGAAAAAATGCTAGATCCTAGAATCCCAAAGTTGGTTGAAACGATGTTGTTTCTGTGATCGGACTTTGCCAATCTTGCTGATTACAGATTCCTAACACAATGATATAATTATTTGGGGTGAAATTAAAATTTTATTGAAGATAAGTAAATATCAAAGCAAAGAACAATGTGGCTCTGTGAAAAATTAACATGGTATCATAGTTGGGCTGAAGAAAATCCATGGAGATCACCCCCATGGAGACACTTTTATGGAAGGAATCAGAGGATGGTAGAGACCTAAAAGAATTCTAGGGTATGAATAAAACCCTACGTAATTAGTGGATAAGTATGTGATAGTAAGGGTTTGAGAGAAACCCTAATTTATGGTAAAGTCTTGAGATTTGGTATATGAAACCCTCGCATGGCTTGTGTGGAGATGCTCAAGTACTTGGGATTGATTTGATATATGACCTGGTTATTGATAAATATTTTGATTTAAGGAAACATTGTTTTATGGTCTATGGAGGGCTCCTGAAGGTTGGTTCAAGAGGGAGAGGATCATCTCTCATTTAAGATAACTATTCCTTGAATTATGAACTTACTCTTGTTTATTGTCACGGATCTAATTATTGTTTCTAGTCATTACTTCCTACATGAATATTTGAGCACTTAGATATTTCTAACCTCTATAATGAGATGAGATGATTGGATCCCTCTTGAGCATATTTCTAAGTGTAGGAAAGATGGCTAGATCTGGAAAAGGTAAAGAGGCACTTGAAGCTGCCTATGTGAAGTTGCACAACTAATACCACAAGGCATGCATGGTATATTATTTTAATGTTATGTTTCAACTACAACATTAGATGTCTAGGTAAGCTCTATGGTATGTTGAGAATGTCTCTTTCACAAATGGCTTATGCATGCATATGAGAGTGATTGGGATTTATGTTTCCTATGATGAAATGGTGCACCTGGTAGTGAATTTTTTTATCATGATGATCTTCTTGATTCTACAAGGCTACTTATTATTGATCTTGGATATAGTGGCATAGATTGATGTTTGGATAACATCTATTGTTTTGAGACCCTGATCTTGACTCTAGTAAATAGTACTCTTGACTTTTGATATGTGTAATATCTATTGGATCTCTTATAGAAGTTCACATCATTGATATGGTATTGATAATGCTTGTGATAAGCATGATGAAAGCTCATGGAAAGAGAGATTCCACTTTGTTTATCAACTAACCTAACATGATCCTTTTGGTTATGATACGCATGGTAATGGAAAACATGATGATAGAAGCATATCTACGATATTGATGTTTCAAATCTCTGACTTCCTGTGGTTATGGCATATGGTGAAATTAAATGCTTTAACTGGATGTATTTTTCATAAGGTTGTGTTGTCACATCAGCCTGATGCACTGATCTTTCAAGTCCAGCCCTTGATGAAATATTGATGACATGATGTTGATGATCATGATAGCTATGTGTTTATGATCTACCAGATATACTGTTGCGTGACTCCATTAAAGACAGGTCAATGACATGTATGAAAATGATGTTGAAATTTGCAACAATAAATAGTGAAATTGGCATCCAGAAACAACATCCAAAAAATGGCATCCAGAAATGGATACCATGGAGGTTTTTGATTTAATTATTTCTTAATTAAATTAGAATAAATGTGAGTCAAATTTATGTATCCCTTAAAATAATTGGACAATAAACTGTAATCTTATCTCGTAATCACTTGTAATAGTTAACTGAGTGTGATAGACTCAGTTAGCTCGTGAAATTTGAGTTGAGGATGGTTAGTGAGGCATGTAGAGTGATTATATTTGCTTTAGAGTCCAAGTTGCAGTTAGTGTATTAGTTTAATGCATGAAAAATTAGTTAACTCAATTAATTGAGTTAAAATAAGTTTAACTAGTTGTAACTGATTGTTGAACTAGTGAGAGGTCAAGTGAATTAAATCATATTTAATTCACATGCAATGATCTGTCAAGTGACTGATGATTAACTATTAATAGTTGCATGCATGTTAGCTATGATGAAGCCCCGGTTGATACAAAGGTTAAAGGGAAGTTATCTATCTGTTCTATTTATAGAAAATTTCCTAGGCGCAATTATATACACCATAGGATGCCCATGATGTATAGCGTATTTGAGGAAGGTTTAAATTCTTAAATAATATGGATTTCATTCATCGGGAATTGCGTGAGCAAGGCAGGCTGAAGACAGGCTGAGAATTGGCTAAGTGTTGGCCCGATTTTGTCTGGATCAGTGTGAGACAATAGGCAGAGTGCAAGAGACTCTTGTGAGAAGAGTTCATTGTAATTATTTCATGATTCTTTGTGGAATATACAATATATGATAGAGGGGTTTTGAGTAGTAATCCTTCCCCAGGAAATTATTTTTGTTGTGGTTTTATTTGTTTCTTTATGTATTTGTTATGATTGGCAATCGTGTTTATTTTCTGTAATTGATTAGTAGAAGGATTCAGTATCTATCTTTAGTACATTGCTTGATCAAATTGAATCCATTGATATACATATGTTTGTATAATTTCTACAAATGAATTTACATGCCCTTCTATGATATATGAGTATCCGAATTTGTTGATCTACAGTAGAGGTATGAGCCTCTCTCGTGCAAAGGAAGGCCCATAGATGTGACCATGCATGATAGACACATAATTGAATTTTTGTACAATAAATTCATTCTATACTTTGAATCAAGGGATCTATGAAATGTATTGTCATTGTAAACTGATTTCTAGAATTGCTAGAATTGAGCAGGAAATCAGAAAGTCACTTGGAAGATGTCAGTTCTGCAAATGTGTTGTAGATGCCCGTAAGATCTAATAGTAGGGAAAGTTTGTATGTTTCAACCGAACTTGTGTTTGCAGGTGACCGAGACATTCATATGGATATTTCATTATGTTTGAGGACTATGCTACATGTTTTAGCTAATTGATATTGATAAAATTAAATTGGAACTTTTGACATGATGCTTAATGATTGACATATGTCTATAATTATATATCTTACCATGATTTCACATTTGGATTTGACATGATTTTATATGGTGATAGTTGATTTTCCTAGATGACAATGATATGTGGGCATAGTGACTTTCAGTGCCATATGTGAGTATACATAAGTATGGTTCTATATTGGCCTTATTTTTCCTAGAACAATGGTTGTTGTGACTTGGTATGAACATGCATGACTTAACCTTGATGTGCATGCACTTGAATTAGTGACAGAAATGGCATGTAATGGCATGTTAAATGGCATAATTGATATGAGCTCTACCTATCTCTAGTTGAAAGAATTGATATTATGAAATCAATGTCTTTTCTAATAGTTTTTTTTTCTTCTAAACTCTGATGCGCTGACACAACATTGATTCATGTAAGGCTGATTATGTTGGCATGGTAAGGAATTATACATGTAGAGAGTGTTACATGATGCAAACTCCTTGATTCATATTTGTCTATATTTGATAGTTATCTAGTGAAGTCAGGATAATGAGTTCCAAGGTATGGCCTTGATTTTAATTATGGATTTGGTTTTACATATGGATAGTCTACCCTTAATAGGTAATAAGCCTCTGAGAATCTAAGTAAGAGGGAGATGGCTTCTAAATCTTGTAATGATGTATCATTGCATGATGAATCAATTTCTGGATTTTGGGAAAGAAATTCCATGTTGCAAGATTGTTGAAATGTCTTTGCATAATTTAAATCCTTGGATACTCTGATTTAAAGTTCAAATGTTGTTGAACGTGACATGGAATCTGTTATTCGATTGAAGCATTGATGTTCCATTTTTAACATCCATTCATATTTGATGTTTATATAACATTATCAAATTAATGATTGAGCTGCTTCATTAAGAACTGCCACCAAACATATTTTGAAATGTCTACATAAAAAATTCTACATTTAAAGGTTGAGATATTTCTCCTGTGATATGCAGTTTCATGAATGAGCTAATGATGTTTGGGATGAGTATTGATGATCAAATTTGGATGCTTCCTTAGTATGGTATCTACCATGAAATCTTAGACGATAGGTCCATAGCATAACTGAGGTCGAATACAATGTTGCTAGAAAGGCTTGTTGTGAGGCAGGATAAAGAAGCTCCTTAGAGAGTTGTCTGAGCATGATATGGAGAAGACATGGATACACTATGATGACAGAGAATCCCATGTACATATATTTGGGACTGTCATTTCTCCATTTATTAAGACAGTGCATGTGTTTGAGACAATATTAGGCTTGTGATTGACACCTTTGTGAGAGGGAGGATGATTATGGTATCTTGTTGTTTTTATCTTGTTGTGATTTATATGATTATACATGTGCTAACATAACACTTGATTTTATGTCCTATATGAACAAGAATCAACATATGCCATATGAGAGTAGCGCTGATCAAGGACATTGAACCAACTCTTCCTCCCTGTCTGAGCTCCCAAGATGAGGAATTGAGATAGAGGGCTCCTGGGGTTGAGGTAACTTTGGAAAATAGGGAGTATTCCCTATCTGTTACCCATAGGTTTGAGATGTTTCTCCCCTATATTCATAGGGTCAGAGAATTTTTCTCCCCTGATTGGTCTTTGCTGAGTATACCACAGTTGACATCATACCCACAAGCAGGGCTTGTTGGGAATACCGCTACTTTTTTTGCCAACGAGTTGAGATTGTACTTGGGGTGTAAAACTAAAGGCAATTATAATGCAGGTGTTCAACCACATGACTATTCAGGGTCATCAATGGAAATATCAGTAAGAAATAGGATGGTTTGAGATAACCCTATACGGTTACGGGTTGAGAGTGTGCTCCCCAATGTGATACCAAGGTCGAGATAGGCTCCCCTGCGTGGATGGATATCCTATTGATAGATATGGGGTTGTAGAGGTATATCTCCCCCATAAGATTCTGGGTAGAGATGTGCTCCCTGATGCAGTTATAGGCCAAGATGTGCTTCTTGATGATATGCTCTCTGATGATGATTAATGATGATACTGGGTAGTAGTACGTTGTTAGAGAATCTAGGATGATATCATGATGGATGAAGGGTGGTATCCTAAGCTTCGCTCCGGTGAAAAATTATTCTTCTAGATCTGAGAATGTTAAGCATATGAGCAGGTACAATCAAGAGATAATCAGAAATAATCATGATAAGTAAATTGATGATTTGTAATGAGAAATATCTACAACATGATGACTACATGACAAAGATGATCAATGACGATACGTGATGATGCATGAAGATAACATAATGGCATATTGATTGATGAAAAGATATTGGCAAGTGGAATTCTCCCTGGTTGAGAGGGAGTGTTAAAATTATGCAACTGCAGTCAAATTCCACTATGGATAGCTCAGATGGTTGGGATTATAATTGCATTAGATTACTCTTCTCAAGAGGACCAAAATCAACCCTTATATCACCCTAATCTGTTAAGAAAAAGTTAAATTATGAATTAATTTATTTATTAAAGTGAAATGGAATGGGCCAGCCTAACCACATGTGGAGTTAGCCTTAACCCCAAGTGGTAACACGTGAAGGCTATAAATAGAAGCAAACTCAAGCTCATTCATACATATTCGCTCATCAGATATTCTTCATGCTCTTTTGGTATTGGTTTGTATTTTATATTGTGGCTCACACAGGTATGTTAGGAGAAGCTCACACAAAGGATCGGGATCTGACAGAAAAAGGCTCACATTTGATTTGGGTTTTTTGGGACATAATCGTTGGCTGGTCACATGTAGGTAGCAGTTGGGCTAAGCTAGAACCGCAAGTGGGCCTTGCCAAGGCTCCATTTGAGCTAGAAGAACCGCGGGCACACCTTGTTCAAGATGCGGCTAGGGTTTTGGGATGATCAGGCCCTCAGCCGCGAGCATAGAACATATAGGTTACGGTCAGGGCTAGTATAACCGCAGGCTCATAGTGTTAAGGCCATGGTTGAAGAGTTTTATGGGCAAAACTAATTTGAATCAGAGTCAATAGCTTTTGCAGTATCTTCATTCATCCGTTGCTCAGTCACAATTGTTTCAGAACTGTCATTGACAATGTCCTGGACTCAGATCTAGGACTTGGTACTTGAGATCACTTGATGATCTTTCATATACATGCTCTTGATGTTGTATATCTACATATTTGTAGATCTGATCTATGTATTTCCATTGTAATATTTATCTACATGCTTCACTATGTATCAGCAATATTCATCGGCATGCTTCAGCCAGTGTCAGTGCATTTCAGTTCTCATAATCAAGTTCTATTAGCAGAGATATGTGTAAGGTCACATTTTGCATGTGTTATTTGTTTTATGCATTATGAAGATATGGATCTATGGATCATTGTACTCTTTTTACTGAATCATTTGATGATGATATATAATAATAATTTGCAAGGTTTTTCCCCATAGTGGGTTTTTCCTTGGTCTCAGAGCAATCCTGGTGTCTCTATGTGTTCATGCTTCTCTTCCTTTGATCTTGTGACATTCCGCTACTTATATGATGATGATGATGTTTTTCTTTCTTCATAGTTGTATATATTGATGGTTAATATGTAGATATATACAATGATATAATTATTTGGGGTGAACTTAAAATGTTATTGAAGAAATGTAACTATCAAAGCAAAGAACAATGTATCTCTATGAAAAATTAACATTCTTAATTTTTAGTTTATCCACCTGTTTCGAGAGCTTTGTAGCATTTTCAACCTCTTCATCCTTTGTCTTCTTCCATTAATCCCATTTTGTATTGTGGATTTCCAACTTCTCATCCCATCTATCTCTAAGGTTCCTGACAATTTTTTGATGTTCCCTTATGGGTATTACCTTTTCCTCATAAGAAGCAAATATCACGTTCCATCTATCTTCTTTGGATTTATCCCATTAGTCTAAGAGGTTTACTTGAACTTATTGGTCCTCCATCTCAACAAGATCTATCTAAATAGTAAATTCTATCAATTAAATTCCTTTATGCTCTGTTTGGATAGCCAATCTAAGGTTTATTTTGCATGTAGTTTTTCCAAGGCTAGTTCCCTTCCTCTAGAATAGGTTCCTTCGTTTCCTTAGCAACAAGGAAACCTATTGAAGAAATCTCCGGATTTTCCACGGTGTTATAAAACAATTGTCGATGTTTCGAATCCCAACAGGGATCCATCTTCACGACCAGAGTTGAATTCAAGGAAACTTATTTCTTGATAAAGGCATTCTAACTTTAAAAAAAGCATGTTGTCTCTAGATCCACTCTTCAACAGTGTGCTTATGGTCATAATTTTTCTATTTTACTTTTCAATAATTCTATTATATCTAAGAAGAGAGGTATACAAGGGAAAAAATTAAAGAAAATATATTGCTTTCTTATGCTTCCTGACCTTGAATGTCCTCTTTAGTTTTGGTGTGGCAGTAGCTTCTTGTGCTTTTGTTGGTGTTTTGGGTGTTCAGACCTTGTTTTTTTTTTTTTTTTGTTCCATGTCAACTTCCAGACTTACAACAAGGTATTATTCTATGTATCCCCTTGTCAGTTCTTATGATGCAATATCTTCTCCTATGTCTCCCCTTGTCATTTATTATGATGCAAGGTCTTCTCCTATGTCTCCCCTTGCTATTTCTCGTGTGGTACCAAGGTAATCAAATTCCATATCCAACTCTATTTCTTCAGAGCCTTTTTCTTCCCCCATTACCTCTACTAGTTCTTGAGTGAAAATAGGGGTTTCTTCTTCTTATGTTGTAACAAATCCTTTTTCCACCCATGTTGGTTCTTGTGTGATAGAAAGGGTTTTTTCCCATTCCTCTTGAGTCGCAACAACTAAGGTCGGCTCTCTGGTGTATCTTTTTCTCTTCCTCCTCATAGTTTCCATGTATGCAAGCCTATTTTTATTTTTCCATAGCCTCTTTGTTGGATCCTTGGTTATAATAATCTCCACATCGTTGTCATGGTTGGCTTCTTTTCATCGCGGAGTTGTAGCAGGATCTTCCTCCACCATAGAAGTTGTGGTCTCTGAGTTGTAGTGGAGAAATCAAAATTATTCTAGAACAATGACCCCAATGTTGAAATACTTAAATATGGAATCAAATAAAAAACTTCCAATCTCCTTATTCTTAATGAATGTATCATTCTACTGAGCTCTCTAGTGTTTTATCACTAATGTCTAGTGTAAGGTACCTTGATGGAGCTTGTTGGCCCTCGTTTTTTAATGTCTTTTTGTTTATGAAATACACCTTATTTTTCCATATTATCCATCTATTCACCATCATTTCCACCTTATATTGAAAAAAATATGCATATAAAGGTATTTAAATTATGTTTTTCAATTATTAGATGTTTTGTAAAAATTGAAATTTAAGTGCATTTTTGGACAACATCAGAAATTCCCGTAATGGAATTATGGTTTGCATATGTGCAGGACACTTGGGCTTGAGCTGGATATATTTCTAGAAGGCTCAAGAACTAATAATAAGAGTACACCTGTTGGTACAGTGAAACCGAGCTTTAATAGGCCCGATCAAAGGCGGTCAAATAGGACCTGTCTTTATGGAGGATCCCTAGAAACTAGGTCAAAACTCTTATTTTGTGGGATTTTCTAGATTTTGATGGATCTGATGGATGAATTCGACTTGATTTGATAAGATAAGGATAGTTATGACTATTTGATCTATTTTAGATGAGTTTGTTAGATACTTTATTATATTTATAACTTGTATGACTTAATATTATTATTTCTGAGACTTGGAGACATAATTGAAGATTTGTTCTATCATATTTGTTGTCGTTATATGCTGGTTGATTGATTGAAGTCTTAAGTAGCTGAATTCACCTTCAGTGTGCGAGGCAATGTGGAGGGCCCCCACACCAAGCTAAGTGCACTTCTTAGTTTATTTTGTAGCTGCAATTTCTGAATTAACTTGTTTATGTTGATTATTTCTGAGTATTGATGAATCTAATGATCATTCTTAACTTGCATATGAAAGGAAAAAAAATGTTTAAGTTAAAAATTCTTTCTATATAATCAATATCTTCAGTTAGAATTCATCTCTACATGGTTTTACATGGTTTTACATGGTTGTTGATGGATCTTAATCTTGTTTCTATTTTTCATATGAAGAGTCAACCCAGTATTTAAGTTAAATACTTCTTCTATCTGATCAAAAAACTAGAAACTAGAATTCATCTTTCCTAATTTTTCTGAATTACTGTTTTTAACAATAGCATTACTGATAAATGAATAAATGATGAAGGACAATCAGGACCTCTTCATTGAAGAGCCTCTTCAATTATTGCTTCATGTATCTTAATATATTGTTTAGTTAAGTAGTTTTTGATTTCTAATTCACGTGGTAATATTGTTAGATAAGAACAAACAAATCTCTTAAGTTAGGAGATTCTTCTGCTTCTAATTACACATCTAAATTTAGAAATTGTTTAAGTTAGATTTATATTTGTAATATGCATTTCCCTAATCATTAAGAAACCATCTTCTGAATTGATCACAATTGAAACCCATATACTTTGGGGATGCCTCTAAGTTCCACTAACCTGGATTGATAATAAATACTTGTGTTAGTTTACAACAGTAAATTGACTCAACATTTTGGCGTCGTTGCCGGGGAAACATATTCAAAACGGTCACATAGGAAGGAAAAAAGATAAAAAAAAATATATAAAATCATCAAAAACAAAAAACAAAAACATAGTTTTTCTTTCAAGTAATTTTTTCTTATCCCTAGAGATAGAGATCAAAAAGGTATATTTGTGAAACAAAACCCCCCAATAGCTCATTCATCCATAATATTAACAACACCGGTTGTTGGAAGACCTACTATAGAAGACTTAGAGGAAAAACAAAGATCAAGACAGAGATTAACTTTATTTGAAAGACAAATCTTGTTAGAAAATTTAAAGAAAAAGAAATCACCTAAAGAACCTCCTTCCATATGGAAACAAAAAGACACAAGAAAATGAATTGTTGAACAACTAGAGCAACTTGTCCTTGAAGAAATCAAAGTAGTGGAAGAAATACAAAGTCAACCTCATATTGAAACACTACAAATAATTAAACAATAAATGGTTGAAGAAGGAGAAGGATCAACTAGACTAAACATGACTCATGAACCAAGACTAGAATATGAAAGACAGCAAAGGGAATAGTGAAGACAATGAGAAGAAGAAAGAAGAATTCAGGAGAAAATAAAGCAGAGGAAGATAGAAGAGAAGAAGCACTTAGAAGAATAGAGAAAGAAGCAAGAAGAGAAAATCAAAATCGAAGAACACAAGAAAATGAGCAGGAAGTTAACAATGATCAGGAAACTACTTTTGGCTATCCTATTTGAGATGCAAGAGCAATACTAAAAGAAGAAATAAAAATGAAAAACATTCCACCTTCTGTATTGCCTAATTTTTATGGAATGTCAACAGAAGATCCTGATGCATTCATGTTCGAATTTTATATCTTGTGTAGAACCTATGGATATACTGATGACACACACAAGCCTTCGACTTTTTCCTACTACTCTAAAAGCAGAAGCCTTGAAATGGTTCATGGGATTAGGAGAACATACAATTGCTTCTTGGGAGGATATGAAGAAATTTTTTCTTAAAAAGTATCAAGATTATTGCAGGGCTAGAGACTCGAAAGAAGACAATTTCAGAATGACACAAAAAGAAGACAAATGTTTGGAAGAATATTTGGAAAGATTCCTTTACAATTTACATAAATCCAAACATCATTCTCTTAGTCCTGATACCATCCGCACTATTTTTATTAAGGGTATTAGAGATGAGTATTTAGACATTCTTAATGTAATGGGAAAAGGAAATATCTTCAATTTACCATTTGAATAAATTGTTGAACTATGTCAGAAATACTCTAGGGGAAGAACAAAGAGTGAGAAGAGAGATATTTCATCAAAAGCTTCCAAATCTGCATCAAGTGAAGTAAAAAGAACAGAGATAGGAAGTATGCTAGAAAATTTTAAAATAGATCTCTTAAGCACTTTGGGAACACAAGTAGATGTTTTGAAAACTAAGAAAAAGAAAGAAGAGCAAGGTGAAATCTTAGAAATTTTCTGTCCAAAGTGTATTCAAAAACATCCACTCAGGGAATGTCCTTTGCAAGGTATACAAGTGTGTGGACTTTGCACATAAAATCATGCAATAGAAAAAAGTCCCAAATTAAAAGAATTGCAAGGAGAAGAAGTGCAAGGAGTATATTCTCTCTACTATATGGAACCAAGGAGACCTTGGAAACCAAGGATGCCTCAACAATTCGCTCAACAAAACCCACAAAATTTTCAATATCCTCAAAATACATGGAATACACCAATGCCATGGAAAGCTTGGCCACCACAAAAATATCAAAACCAACCTGCACAAGGTTGGAGTGGATATGGTTATGGAAACCAACCACCACAGCAAATGTATCCCCAATAGTATCAATATCAACAACCATACCCTCCAAAACCATTTCCTCAATATCAACAATTCCAGCAACATCAACCAATGCCATATCCATCTCAAAATCTGCCAATGCTAACTCAACCACAACAACTTCATTTTCCCACTAACCAACCACCTCCTAGACCAACACAATTTCCAGCTCATCCAATAGCTAATCCAAGTAACAAGGTGGATAGACCAGCATATCATGTGGAAGAAGAAACATATTATCCTACTTATTCAATTCTTCCCATACAAGATGTCCACCTAAGGTCTGGGAAGGTGTTACAAAAATATTCTCCTCTGATAATTGAACAAGGAGAACAAAGTCAACAATCTCAACCATAAAAGAAAATTCATAAAGGTGAATCTATTATGACACAAACTCCACCATATCCAGAGAGATTGATAGAACAGAATATTCCAATATCTTTGCCTGAATTTAATATTCTGGATGAATTGAAAAAAACATATGTTAAAATTCCTTTGTTGCATGCAATTAAAGACATTCCAATATATGCAAAAAAAATAAAGGAATTATGCATTAAGAAATCTGGCAGAAGAAAGAAGGATCCACCTACAATCCAGATAATTGGAAGTTTATCTAGTCTCATGTCCACAAACACAGCCATTGAAAAATATGTTGATCCAGGAATTCCTATGGTTACCATTTCGATTAAAAAATTTTCAGTGCCAAATACTTTAATAGACTTGGGAGCATCTATCAATGTTATAACCACAGAGACCATGAAAATTTTTAATTTGAACAACATTAGACCTACTACTACAGTTTTGGAACTTGCAGAAAGATCTAAAGTTATCCCAGAAGGTATATTGGAAGATATCATTGTCTCATTGGATTCATGGGAGTATCCTGTAGACTTCTTGATTTTGCAGCCAAAGAAAAATTTGGGAGGGCATCCCTTAATTTTACGCAGACCATGGTTAGCCATTGTAGGTGCTTACATTGGATGCAGGTCAGGAAGCATGATTATTGCACATGGAGATGAAAGAAATCATGTTACATTATATCCTCTTGCTCAATCTCCTTCTTTATTATCATGGCTTGATGGAGAGGAACCACAAGAACTTCAATCTATTCTTAGTCTTAATCAAGTTTATAATTTTAAAGAGGAGGAAGAAAATTAAGACTTATCATATATATTCATCTCAGAACCAAATATTTAAGAGCAGCTTAGAGTAACTCAATATGAAGTTGCTAGTTATCTTTTAAATGAATGTTTTCAGGAATATTGCACTATAAAGTCATTGAAAAATACATTTGAAAGCATTTTTCCTGTAAATTCAATTACCAATTCAAACAGTAAAATCATTGAAATCAGTCTTGAGAGACATTTGAATATTGGTAATAACTTACAATCATCACAAGAGGAAAAGCTAATAACATGGTTGCAAATATATTCAAAATATTTTTCCTAGGATTATAAATAGATGCTGGAAATTCATCCAAAAACATGCATCCATCATATTTACACTGATAATCAGATAAAACCTGTAAGGCAACCACAAAGACGGATGAACCCCATGATGAAGGAAATAGTGAAAGAAAAATTACAGAAACTATTACAAGTCGGATTTATCTATCCTATTTCTAATAGTCAATGGGTTTCACCCTTAGTTGTGGTACCTAAGAAAAATGGGAAATGGAGAATTTGTGTGGATAACAAAGAACTCAACAAAGCTACATTAAAAGACCACTTTCCTTTACCATTTATCGATCAAGTGTTAGATTCATTAGCCGAAAAGAAATTATTTTCATTTCTGGATGGATTTAGCAGATATAATCATATAAATATCGCATTAGAATATCAATACAAGACAACATTTGCATGCCCATGGGGAACATATGCATACAATGTAATACCCTTTGGTTTATGTAATGCATCTGCTACTTTTTAGATAGAAGTTCTTGAAATATTTGTTGATTTGATTCATGAATGTGTGGAAGTTTACATGGATGATTTCATTGTGTATGGTACGACATATGATGATTGTTTGCAAAATCTTGAAAAAGTGTTAAAAATATGCATAGAGACAAATCTATCACTCAGTAATGAAAAATGTTTTATGATGTTAACTGAGGGGATAGTGTTGGGACACCATATTTCTTCTTCATGGATTAAGGTGGACTCGACAAAAATTCAGGTCATTGTGAATTTAACACCACCCACAACACAAAAATAAGTTATAATTTTCTTGGGTTATGCAGGCTACTATAGGAGATTTATTGAAAATTTCAGTAAAATAGCTTTTCCATTATTCAAGTTACTTGCAAAAGATGTGGAATTCTAATGGACAAATAATTGTCATAATGCATTTAAAAAATTAAAAAAAAAATTGTCAATGGCACCCATTCTTCAAGGACCTAATTGGTCTTTTCCATTTCACATTTCAACTAATGCATCTGAAACAGCTATTGGAGGATCACTTGGACAAAAAGAGAATCAATTCAATTATGTCATATATTTCATAAGAAAAAACTTAACACCGGCAGAATTGAACTACACTATTACAGAGAAAGAGATGTTAGTTGTAGTACATGCAGTTAATAAATTTTGATATTATATAATAGGTTATCAAGTTTATATCCACACGAATCATTCCTCCATAAAATATTAAATGAATAAATCAATCACAAATGGAAGAATAACTAGATGGTTATTATTAATGCAAGAAATTAACATTATAGTACAAGATAGACCAGGAAAATATAATCAATTTGCAGACTTTCTGTCAAGACTACATTCACCTGGTGATCCAAATCCAGTATCAGATAATTTTCCAAATGAACATCTATTTGCTATAAATTTCAAAACTCCATGGTTTTCAGATATAGCTAACTATTTATCATTTGGCATCCTAACATCTCATTACAAAAACAAGCAGAAAAGAGGAATATTTATAGAAAGTGTTAGATATAGTTGGGTCAATGGAGATCTATTGTATACTGGTGTTGATCTAATGATTAGAAAATGTGTTAGAGAAGATGAGATTATTGAAATTTTGAGAGCATGTCATGATGAACCATGTGGTGGTCATTTTTCAAATAAGAGAACAACATACAAAGTGTTGAAACTTGGCTACTACTGGCCATCTATCTTCAAAGACTCTAGGGCCTATGTGAAAAGATGTTACAACTGCCAAAGAATTGGTAGACCAGTGGCATCAGATGAAATTCCATTAAAGCCGCAAGTACTAATTGAACCATTTGAACAATGGGCTTTAGATTTTGTGGGACCAATCAACCCTCCATCCAATGGAAAGAAGGACATCTTGGTATGTATAGATTATGTAACTAAGTGGGTAGAGGCAAAGGCAGTAGCACAGGCAACAGAAGATATTGTTGTGTCTTTTCTCTTTGAAGAGATTTTTGTAAGATATGGAGTTCCGAGACAGATAGTAACTGACCAAGGCACACAATTCACATAAAAAATTGTTCGACATCTTACAGAGAAATACAAGATCAAACATATAAAATCAACTTCATATCATCCTCAAGAAAATGGAAAAGTAGAATCAACAAACAAAGTCCTAGAGAACATCATGACAAATACTGTACAAATGAACATAAAGGACTAGTCAGAGAAAATGAAATATGCACTATGGGCATATAGAATAACTTGGAAAAACACAACTGGGTTCAGTCCATATCAGTTAGTGTATGGAAAAGAATTCCTATTACCCATAGAATTTAAAATACATACATACAAGCTAGCAGCAGAATTGGGGATGGAATTGTCTGAGGCACAAAAACAGAGAATTATGGAATTAAACCAACTGGATGAGATACGACAGCAAGCAGTAGAACACACATCTCTTGTCCAAGAACAAAGGATCAAATGGCATGATCGATTCATAAAGAATAAAGTGTTTTAGAAAATATTGGGCACTCTTGTTCGACTCCAAATTCAAATATTTCAAAGAAAAATTCACGACTCATTGGCTTGGGCCATATGAGATTGAAGAAATATTTGACAATGGAGCTGTCAAGATAAAAACAATTGATGGAGCATCTGTTTCATTTGTCGTTAGTGGACATGGGCTTAAATTTTACAATAAGCCTATAAATAAAGAGGATTTTCTGAGAAATATTTCGATGGATTCAGATCTAGAACTAATGGGGAAGCATAACAATATGCCTCCCATAATTCCAGCAGAAGAAGAATGATAAAAAATAAATAAATAATAAAAATAATAATAAAATAATAAAAGAGTTTGGTTGTGAAAATCCAGGAAACTGGCACAATACAAACTCCAATTCATATCGGAAAACCAACTTGTTTGTCCAATACGAATTCTCTTTTTGTTTTAATTTTATTATACTAAAACATTTTTGCAGATATACCCTCCAAGACATCGCAGACTTGAGGACAAGTCAAATCATCAGCTTGGGGGAAGGTGTATAATAAAAAACTATGAAAATAGTTTCAGTAGCTGAATTGAAGATGGAATATGAACTACCATTACAAAGGAACCTGGAACATCATTCGACATATATAGAAGGGACCTAAATTGTTATTGAGAAAATGATTCAGAAAGGGACCTGTATCATTACGACAGAAGAAATTTTCGAACATTATTGCAAATTATGCCAGAAGGGACCTGAACATTATTGCAAATTACGCCAAAAGGGACCTTAAAATTTAAAATTTCAGAAGGGACCTGAGCTATATCAAATGAAGATCATATCAGAAGGGACCTGAAATGTCAAAGTTGAACCTGCATAAGGGACTTGAACAACATCATTTCAAATCAAATCAAATGCAAAGAAGAAATAAAAGCTCTACATAGTCTACAAGAGCCATCATAACAATAAACACAATGTCGACCATCATGAACATCAAATGGTTTGAGGGAATACAAGTACAGTAAGTAAAAATCGCTCTTAAAATTTCAAATTTTTTTGAAAATATTCTAGAATTGTAAAGCTTATTCAGTACTGGTTATGCATCTACATCACCTACATTTCATCTTTATTACCTACATTTCGTCTACATTTTTATCACCTACATTTCATATACATTCCATCATCTATTATTTTTAGCCCTATTCTATCCATATTCACATCCATAACACTATCCTAACTACTCAGTAAAACATTTCATAATCCATCCATACCATACCCTACCCTGTTTTTCTAAACAAGAAAATCATAAACAAAAGGTTAACATTAAACCCTTGGAAGACCTACAATAAAAAAAACAAAGGTTAGTATCATTATAAATATTTAATTTTAAAAATGTGACCATTTCATTGGTCAATTTTAAAAATTAAATAAAAGAGCAAAAACCAAAGTTTAAAAGTTATATGATAGCGCAACTATTTCAAATGACAAAACAATGCAAAGAGCACAATCATAAAAGGTGTCAAGCTAAGGTAATGGAGCAAGTGCGTAATCATAATACAAAGAGTGAATGCAAACTAAACTAAAGTATGATGCGATGATAAACAGAATGCTTGACAATGATGTATGTTATGCTATGAAACTATGATGAGACCGGAATACATGCAACAGTAGAGGAACGAAGAAATGATAACATACGGTGATGTGAATATAGGCAGTATGATGGTGCATATGCAAATGGAGATGATGATTAGTATGGAAGTAGACATGGTCATAAAAACAAAATGTGAAAGGAGATGCATAATAAGTAAAACAAAGGAAAGAATGTACACCAAATCCAGCATGACAATCAAGGGAAAGACATGCATGAACCGGTCAAGCGGTGGTTAGTGAACAGTCAAAATAATTTCAAATGCCACAACACAACACTATGTAAAACTTATGAGAACATTTCCGCCATTTCTAAGAGCTGAAACAACTAATATACGGTTCATTTTCACCATCATCGCCTTCCAAAGACTCAGTGAGAGAGGGAGGGCATGCAATCAAAGCACGCATCCATGTTTACAACTCTGTGAAAAACAAATAAACGCGGAAATGGAGAGAAGACAGTGAAGAAGTCATGAGGAGAATAGAAGAGATAAAACGCAGTGAAGAAGGAAGAAAATATAGCAGATAAGAGAAACAGAGCGATAAGGGTGTTAACTAGAGTTTCAAAGCCAACAAATCTAGAAAATTTGTCAAACAACCACGATATCAGGAGGCAAAATCCCATGAAGGAGAAGAGACCTCATTTAAATTAGAAGGAATATCATGAGGATCACAACAAAAGATCACGAGGATCATTACAAAGACAGGTAAGCTTGACATGTCCTCACATACAGTCTTCTATTTCAAAATAAATGGAAAACAAAGAATGGAGAATTCTAGTTCGAATTGCACAGTGAGTTTGTTTTAAATTGATTGTATTTTATTAGCACACTCAGTAGAAGAATTAGAAATAGGAATTGTTGAGAAAGATTGTTTTAGAAGACACAGTCAAACAGCTTTTTGTATTTTTGTATAGCAGAGACATATTCTGGTTAATGTTTAAAGGAAAACAGTGAAATTATTATGAGATTTATGATGAAATGGTTGAGCTATTCTCTTGCTTATACAGTGAGTTTAAATTATAGGCATCATGCTATGTTTTGAAAAATAATTTGTATGAAATTGAAGGGTGAAAGACACTGTTGTATAAGAAAATTTCAAAAAAAAATTACACAGTGAATTTTTTTACAAAACAGAGGCGTAGCATTGTTTATTTTAAAGAGGACAGAGAATTAAATGGAGAGTAGGATAATAGAAACATGAATTTTTATGTTTTCTTAAACCTCTCTATCAATTCTTGTGTTTATTTGAAGCAGTAAACTCACATTTTTCAAAAAGAAAACAGAGGATTGATTGGCAAGAGCAGTAAATAAGAGGTAAGCCTACTATTGTGATTACATCCAGTACTTGAACTTTTGTTTACAAAGACGAAGTTAATGACAGTAGATGGGTAAATAAAATGGTTTTCAGACAAAATGACTTCAAGAGCAGAACCCAAAGCTTTTCAAATTGAACACTGGAATAGGGAAATAGTTGAAAAACTCTATCAGTTAGGCTTAATAGGATTTCTTCAAAAATTCAAAGGGCACAATGAGGATGTCACAAGAGATTTTATAAAAAATTACAAATAGGATGAAACCATGGTGGGTATTTTACATATTCCTTTGACTCCATAGTATATTTTTGAGGCTTTAGAGTTTCCATCATCAGGGGAACTATACCATAAGGGATTTCATTTCAAATGCAAGTGTTGGACATTCTTCTTGGATAAAAACAGAAAGGGTTATTTTGATAGGTCAAAGGGGATTCCAAGGGAGTGGTTCAATAAACCTTGGGCAGAGCTAGTTTTGATAATTCAAAAGTTCTTCACCTGTAACAACAGACATAGTGTAGTACACCTTTATCATGTCAAGTTACTACAACATATTAAAGGAGATATAAGGATCAATCTACCCTATTTCTTTTATAAAAAATGATGAATATGATTGAGAGTGTAAAATCTAAGACCAAGCCCAAAGAAGCCCAAATTATTCACCAGGGGCTCATAATAATCCTTGTGGATTACCAGCTGAAAGTTAAGGGAATGGTTTGGGGAAATTTTATGATTGGAAACAAGTTTGTAGAACAAGTCATTGAAAACAAACTTAAACCAATATAGGAAACAAGAACTATTATGCATTCACCTCTTTATCCCAAAACTAGGTCAAAGAAACATCAGGAGATAGATATGGTAGAGAGGAAAACATCATTTTTAACCATTTCTATAAGGCAGAAAAAAAGGAATTCAATAGAACCAGAAGTGCAAGTCATGGAGACATATCCTTTAACTAAACAAGCAAATGAAATCCTTGAGAGGTTGCAACAAGAAGTGTATGAAAATAATGTAGACAGAGATTCCTATTTTGAAAATAATGAGGTGGAAGCTACTTCAATTTCTAAAAATAACAAGGAGGAAGATCAAAAACTTTGCAGAGTTAGAGAATTACTGATAGCCTGGAGATAATAAAATTCATGGAGAGGCACCTGAAAGAAGAAAATGAAAATTATAAAATAAATAATGAGAAATTGGTTAAATAAAATGAGAAGATAAGTGGAGAAATGGGAAAGCTTAAAACCAAAAACAATATTCTCTATACACAGGCATTTAGGTGGCTTCAGGAGAAAAATTCCTAGAAGGCTAAGTATGATAAACATAAGGTTAAGACCTCCATTTACAAGGAAGAACAAGGAAAAGACATGGATTCTCTTCTATATGTAGCACAACAGGAAGTTTCGAGATGAGGAATGGGATCAGTATTAGAGCTCAGAAGGTCAAAGAGGAAAAAGCAAGCATGAGGACATGCTTGATCATCAGTTTGGGGGAGATGTTGGCCCTTGTTTTTTATCTTTTTTTGTTTATGAAATACACCTTATTTTTCCATATTATCCATATATTCACCATCATATCCACCTTATATTGACCTAAAGATGCATATACAGGTATTTAAATTATTTTCTTCAATTATTAGATGTTTTTGTAAAAAATGAAATTTAAGTGCATTTTTGGACAGCATCAGAAATTCCCATAATGGCATTATGGTTTGCATATGTGCATGAAATTTGGGCTCGAGCTGGATATATTTCTAGAAGGCTCGAGAACTAATAATAAGAGTACACATGTTGGTACAGTCAAACCGAGCTTTAATAGGCTCGATCAAAGGCGGTCAAACAGGACCTGTATTTATGGAGGATCCCTAGAAACTAGGTCAAAACTCTTATTTTGTGGGATTTTCTAGATTTTGATGGATCTGATGGATGAATTAGACTTGATTTGATAAGATAAGGATAGTTATGACTATTTGAGTTATTTTAGATGAGTTTTTTATATACTTTATCTATTTAAGCCTCAAACTTTGAAGGCATTGATGTGTATAACTTGTATGACTTAATATTATTATTTCTGAGACTTGGAGACATAATTGAAGATTTTTTCTATCATATTTTCTATTGTTATATGTTGTTTGATTGATTTAAGTCTTAAGTAGCTGAATTCACCTTCAGTTTGGAAGGCAAGGGTGGAGGGCCCCCACACCGAGCTAAGTGCACTTCTTAGTTTATTTTGTTGCTGCAATTTTTGAATTAGCTTGTTTATGTTGATTCTTTCTGAGTATTGATGAATCTAATGATCATTCTTAACTTGCATATGAAAGGAAAAACAAGTGTTTAAGTTAAATATTCTTTCTATCTAATCAAGATATTCAGTTAGAATTCATCTCTACATGATTTTACATGCTTTTACATGGTTATTGAAGGATATTAATCTTGTTTCTATTCTGCATATGAAGAGTCAACCCAGTATTTAAGTTAAATACTTCTTCTATCTGATCAAGAAACTAGAAACTAGAATTAATCTTTCCTGATTTTTCTGAATTCTTGTTTTTAACAATAGAATTACTGATAAATTAATATATGATCATAAGGACAATCAAGACCTCTTCAGTGAAGAGCCTCTTCAATTATTGCTTCATATATCTTAATCTATTCTTTATTTAAGTAGTTTTTTATTTCTAATTCACATGGTAATCTTGTTAGAGAAGGACAAACAAATCTCTTAAGTTAGGAGATTCTTCTGCTTCTAATTACACATATGAATTGAGAGATTGTTTAAATTATATATATATTTGTAATATGCATTTCCCTAATCATTAAGAAACTATCTTATGAATTGATCACAATTGAAACCCATATAATTTGGGGATGCCTCTAAATTCCACTAACCCGGATTGATAATAAATACTTGCGTCAGTTTACAATAGTAAATTGACCCAACAGATCTCCTCCAACTCATTAATCTAGAGGGACCTCTACTTCTGAGCTTCAGACAAGTCCATTACGAGTCATATTGTCATTATAAGTGTCTCGATATTTGTCTCGATCAACAAAAGTACTCTCTTCCTCTACACTAATTCATATGGATTGTAGCTAATAGTAGTCCTCCATGTGATCTAGAAGGCCCACAGAGCTTCGTAGAGTCAATTAACCCAATCCTTGAGGTGTAATATGGTAGTCTCGGTGATAATAGCCTCAATAATTTTGTTTTTCCCTTTCACATGTTCGTTGGAAAGTCGATGGTATGGTGTTTTGAACTTGTGCTTGATCTTGTATGTATCCATTAGATATTCAACAAGCACTGAAGTGAATTAAGCTTCTCCATTAGTAGTTATTTCCTAATGTATCCTGAACCCGGTGAATATTTATTTATGAAGAAACTCTACCACTGCTTACTTGGTTATGGTTGGGAGTGCGTTGGCTTCCATCCATTTTGCGATGTAATATGTGCATACTAGGACGTAGGAATTGTGATGGAAAGGAGAAAAAATTGGTCCAACAAAATCAAAGGTCCATCTGTCGAAGGACTCTAATACCATATGTGGTTCAATGGCATCTCATTTTAATACACTATTCATCCCATGCATTGACATTTGTTTCATTTCTTACATATTTCTTGGCATATTTAAGGATCTTGGGCTAGTAGTACCCCTGATGAAGTATTTTTACCTGGTACACTTATTTGTAAAGTGGCCCCCACAAGGACATCATGGAAAGCTTTTAATATCTCTTAGATCATATTCTTGTACACATCTTTGGATAATAATATTTGTACCTATGTAGAAGAGACGCCCATTGATCCATGAAAATATTCAACCTTTTTTTATGACCTTTTGTCACTCTTTTGGAGACAAGTGATAAGGAAGTTTGTTTGTAACCTAGAAATTAGCAATATCTGCAAGCCAAATCTACCACTTAAATGACTTTCTCTTCGGTCTCGAGCAACCTGATTGAAACTGCAAACATACACTTATTCACATGATACAGAATACATGACTGATGTATCAAACCAATATATGACACTGTGCGTAGCAAGGTAATAGACAAAATGCATACACCTAGGAAATTTCGTTAGAAACACATCTATGGGGTATGCATGCAAGATAGTCTGACCACCAGAGAAACAGTTCTTTATGGCAAGACTATCCCTTAACTTTCCGAAAGATATAACGAAATGCTAATAAAACAGTTCATTAACATTCATTATAAGAGTAAATAATAAACTTGAGCATCATCAACACAATCACAGATAGCTATGGTGCATGAATGATACTATTAATAACACAGATTCATTAATCAAACGATATTCTGAAACTGTACGCAGAATACACACAGTGTTGTCACAGCTAAACACATCATCCAATCAAAGGGGTTTTAACATGTATTGTATTACATATGCCAAGAGTATGATTCTTCAATTACAATGCAATATTGCCCTTCAGTCCAAAAAAGAGGAGCCAGTACTATGTACCCCACAGGGGTATTTATAGATTCAAGAAACGCCCTTTAGGCCTTCCGACGCTTCAACTTCCCGACGGTTCAGCTTCCTTGCGACCTTTGCCGAACATGCGACCTGCGACGAGAAGATTGCGACCTGAAGATTTGCGACCTGCGACTTAGTCGCCGGTGCGACTTGCGACCTGGGGGACAAAATGCGACCTGCGACCCAGCAGTTAAGCTATGGAGGTGGTCGCGTAATTGAGAGGTCTGGAGTGTCTATCTTCTTCTCCTTGAGGAAGTCTTGCTAGGCCTGGTAATCCGCTGCTATAGGGGAGACTAGAGAGGTTTCTTCTTTTAACCGATGCGTACATTCCAAAGCATTCGGTATCAGAGTCTCCTTCTTCTGGGAAATCTGGATGGATAGGGAGGCAAGCTTGGTATAAATTCGTACTGGAGTGACAAGCAGCCGGTTTAGGTTCTCTTGTGATGCCTCAAATTCTGGTGCGGCAGCAGCTTGTCTCAAGGGTTGCAGAAAGGACTGAATTTTCTGATCTACTTGCTCCCAGTCTTTAGTTTCGTCCAGTGCCCCCAACGACGGAATGTGATGAAGAGCGTTCATGGAGTCTATACCACTGATCAGGTGATTATATGCAGACACCACCTTGTCCAAGTCTTTGACCAGCTTGTCTTTGGATTGCATCTTCATCCGGATTTGTACTTTGGCGTCTTGTGTGTGACCCCAATCCTTCTTAGGCACATTTTCGGGAGCTTGCTGGTACTGCGCTGTCCAGTTTATCATTTTTTCTAAAGCTGCCGAGGCCTCCTTGAGCTACTCATGCTTCACTTTGGTTTCCGCTCGTGCCTCTGGTAATGGGGCCACTGTTTGTTTTAGGGTGAGCATTTCTCTGTATACTTGCTGCATGGTCATTTCCAATACGTCACATTCTTTCATGACTGCTAGTGGGACTTCATTGACTTGGGAAGGCTTTCTTTGGAGCTGTCGCACCTCACTCTCCAGTACTGCTTTCTCCTGTTCCGTTGCTTTTAGCCTGTTTTGCAGGGAGATAATCTCCCTCCTCATTCTAATGACATTTTCCTCCGTAGCTGCGGCAAAAGCGGTTCCTGCTGATGCTATCATTACAGGGTTAGTCCTTGTATCTGGGACTATGTCCTTTCCAGTGGCGACCATAGATATGGCGGAATGGCTTTGCGCCAAGGCTTTTCTTCTCTCTTGCCGTATTTTGAAAGAGAATTGGTCAAATGTCAATCTAGTCAGGTCGAAGACCTCTTCCTCTTGTTCCCCGGGAAAATCGTCATTAGGGAGGATACTTTTCTTGCCACTCGGAGGAATGTCCAGGGGAGATATGTCGATATCATCTATCAATTCATCCTCTTTATCCTGTGTTTGTCCTTTTCCTTTCTCCTTTTGCCGGCGCTCGGCTTCTACCTTGTCATGTTCCTCCTTCTTCCTGCGTTCTGACTCTGCCTCTGCTTCTTTTTCTGCTTTTCTCTTTCACTCTGCTGCGGCGGCTTGTTCTGCCTTCTTTTGACGATCGACTTTGTCAAGTTCTTCCTTAAGTGCTTGTTCTGCCGCCGCCTGTGCTTCCTTTTCCTGTCTTTCCTTTTCCTCAGCCTGTTTCCTTTTCCGCTCTGTCCTGGCATCTTTCTTACGTTTCTCTTCATCCTCCTTCATTTTCTTTTCCTCTTCCTTCTTGGCTTGGGCTTCTGCTGCCCTTTGCTGATCCGAGGTGTCAGGCCCTGTACTGGTCCGTGTCCTTTTATCTTTGGAGGAAGAAGCGCCTCCTAGTTTATGGCTCCTATCTTCTAAATTCTGGTGATCCTCTTCTTCTTGGTCAGAGTCGATCCTCGGAGCAAGATGCCTGTCTGCGTTGTACCAGTTTCTTTTTTCGTCCTCTGCCGGACGCTCGACATGCTGATAACTCCATTTAAAATTTGCCCTTTTACAATGCTCAGGAACTATCCTGACTGGGTCATAAGTTCGGCAATCCAGATTTCTAAAGTGGTAACCTTTTATCTCTTCCCCTTCACGCCCTACTTCTTTGAAGTCCTTGACTGTATAAGCACCAATGGTGAGGGGTAAAGCGGGCCAAGGTTTCTTCTTCCCTTTGGAAAGGACATTGGAGAAACCCGAGGTCATCTGGAAACATACCTCCTGCATGAGCACCTTGTCGGTAATAAACTTAGGTAGAGCATGTGGTGCTTTGAATGTGCCAAATACTCGGATGATTGTGAATTCAGCGAATGGAAACCAGTGTGCCACCTGACCTAGTGTCTCCATCGCTCGCCAAGACATGCAAGGGGTGTCTTGACCAAATAGTTTCCCGTAAAGGGCGGGAATGAATATCTGAGAGATTTGCTCAATATCTGACTTGTACCTGGACTCCCAGAATACCTTGGTCTGCAAATGGATTGCCTGGGTCTGTTCGGAGTCCCAATTATGTGGCCATCCCTCAACATGCAGTTGGGCACAGACAACATCTAGTAAATACGAAGCCATATAAAATTCTGACGACGTTCCCTCATCTGGAGCTAAAGCCGAAGCCAAATTTGTTTGCATTGAGCCCACTAATATGCCAGCCCAATTGAATCGAGTGTCATGTGCCGTTACGTGTTCCATAATGGTTGCCCATGTTCCGTTGAAAGTGGTGGCGTTCGAACGTCCGTATACTCTGCACAGCATGGCGGCCACTAACTTATACACTTTTCTCATATTGGCCACCGGGTACTCCTGGTCTTTCTTGACTTTAAATTTATCTGGTTCCGCCCACCATTTTCTGATTGTATCAACCATCGGTACTTCATTTGCGGAAAACCATCTCGGGGTAAAATTTACCTCTGGTTGGGGTAGCGAGTAGTAGACCTGTGCTTTTGAGCTTTCCAACGTTGCAAAAGCTTTACCTCCACTATCTCGGATTGCGAAATTCTTAGGATCCATCTTCTGTATGATCCAGTCTAACATTTCTGGGCACGGAAAGATGGCGGGATGTGACCCTGCTAGGTGCAATTTGGACTTCTTGACCTTCAGGTATACTTCTCGGTCCGGGAGATCTTCTGGAAACTCATCTTCTGGTATGGCGAACTCGCGGTATACTTCATACCACCTAAGGCTGTCCCCCTTTGCGAAGGTGCAAAGAGTGTCTCTGTATATTGGTGGAGGGGATGTTTGTATTTCTGTGTCTGACTCTTCTTCCACCACCTGCCTACTCTTCTTTCGGGACACCCGGGGTGCCATGTTGCTAGAGTCGGAGAGGACCGGTATCGTGTCTGCTCCAAATTCACCTATTTCATTCAGGAAAGAATCCCAGGATGAGAAAGACATGATGATAACGGCTAAATACAGTTTACGCATGCAGAGTTTAACTGACTGTTCTCTTGGGGTCGCAGGGTCGCAGATCTACAAAATACCTCACATGCGACCTCGCGACCTTGCGACTAGGTCGCAGGGTCGCAGAGTCGCTAACAGAGGGTCGCGCGACCTTGCGACCTTGCGACCGGGTCGCTGGGTCGCAGGTCGCACTTGGGCCTGCCGGGGGGTTTCGCGCGCGCGCGGTTTTGCGGATAATCTCTCCCTAACGGGAAACATGCGCGGCTGGAAAGGGTCTAAACTGGAGATAGAACACAGCCATGAGGATCTGGGCAAGACAAAGGTGACCTTGGGGTTTATGAGAATCAAAACAAAAATAAAACTCAACCGGAAAACCTACCTCCTCACCAACAAGTAATTAAGACCATGGGGTGGCTAGATTTTAGCAAGAAATGCTGGGGAAGGAAACACAGGGAGGAAATGGCAACTTACCCGGAAGAAAACGCGCCAGTCGACCTGTTAGAGCGATTCCACGATTTTCGCCGCGAGTCACAAATGCGACCTAGCGACCCGCCCTTATAAAAAGGAGTCGCATGTGCGAGCACTAAATGAGGTCGCAAGTTGATAGTTTGCGACCTTGCGACCTCGCGACCTTAAGGTCACTGGGTCGCAAGGTCGCTGAGTCGCTAATTCCCTTAATTACTTAATTTTGCGACCCTGCGACCTCGCGACCTTAAGGTCGCTGGGTCGCAAGGTCGCAAATTGCATGACTTCCGACTCTTGCGACCTGGCGACCTGGCGACCTTAAGGTCGCAGAGTCGCATAGGTCGCATGGGTCGCAAATCTCGGATTCGCGACTTAGCGACTTGCTCTTAAAAACTTTACTTGGCCTTTTCTCCTTTAGTTTCAAAGGGGCTCCAAAATTTTTGAAGTGTGTGTTATTATTTTCTTTTTTTGTATTTTTGGAGGGTGTTGTAGGGGCTACAACAAATGGCGATTCACTGGATGAATTCAGAGTCTCTGCTGATGAAGGGTCGATGAGGGAGGAGGGAGGGGTCCAATACTAGCTTGTTCTTTTACCTTAGGGTTTACACCTTCCTTCCTTTGTCACCCCGCAAAGTTGCCTGGCCTTTTGACTTATTGGGTGCAGATCAACCGAATTTAACTTTTCGTGCTCCAGGATCGGAAGGGTTGGAGAAACCTTGGAGAACTGCCGGGTCCGGTACAATTATTTTGTCCTCATGGTGTTGCTCCGCTGCCAGCGAACCTCTCGGCTCCGGCGGAGTCACTGCCTAAGGAGTCATGAACATTGCTCCACTACCAGCGAGCCTGGTCAGTACCCCGGCGGAGTCGTTACATCACCTCTCTGCGCAGGAAGCCTTTCTCAATCCTTTACCCTTTATTTGTGTGCGATTGCACTTATTTGAGAATGTGCTTGTAGCACTTATTTAGATGGGCATATTTTGCCTGGGCGGATGAGGGATCCCGACTTATTTTGCTTGCAGAGAGGTTGCTCCTGGTCTCATATGAGGACTTGGGTTTTTCCCGGATGACCTGCAATTCTCTTGAGTTAGCCCTGTTCCCTCACGATCCGGTTGCTGCTATGCAAGACCCTTTCTGCCTGCACCTTTCAAAGCCGTTAGGTGGTTCCTTATGCTTGAAGACTTCATCAGGGGCCATGTACTACCCCTTGGTGCCCATTACAAGCGGGTTTTGACTGCTCCGTGTTTTGCGGGAAGGGCCTTTCATCAGCATAGAACCTATCAAAGAGTGAGCCAGTTGCGATAGCTAATATAAGGTCCTTCTCATAGATTTTTAGAGTCCTCGTAGATTTTTAGATTTTGATTGATTTTTTTTTTTTTTTTTTTTTTTTTTTTGACAAGAAAAACAAAACCGACTTTTATAGTACACGGGCAGAAACAGCCCACCGAGGGCTACTCAAGTAAAATAGTGTTTGAGGTCATGCCCGTTTACGGGGGGGACCTCGACTCTTCCTTCCATAGTTTGCAATCGGAATGTATGGGGACCTACCTTTTCTTTAACCTGAAAGGGGCCTATCCATAGTGCTTGAAATTTGGCATGTTTTCCTTTTTCTTCGTGAGCTTTATCCCACTTTAGGACAAGATCTCCTATTTCAAATTTCTTATCTCCTGCAGACTTTTTATCGAACCATTTCTTGATCCGTCTTTGGTGGATGGCGAATTTCTCCCGGGTTTTCTGCCTTTCCTCTTCTAATTTCAGCAGGGTGTCAATGCGGGTTTGCAAGGCGGGGCAAGGGGTACCATGACACTCTTGAGACAACTGTAGAGCAGGAAGAGACAAATTGGGTGGGAGGACAACTTCTTTCCCATACACGAGAAAATATGGTGAGGTGCCTATTGAGGACTTAGGGGTGACGCGATCGGCCCAAAGTGCATTTTGGAGAGCATTATGCCAGTTGCGTTGGTGAGACAGAAGGGTCTTTTTAATGATGCGAATCAGATTTTTATTTGTTGATTCTGCTAGACCATTTCCTTGGGGATAGTACTTTGCAGAGTGTTTAAGAACAATGCCATTTTCCAACGCAAAATCATATAATTTAAAAGATGAAAAATACGTTGCATTATCAAACACCAAGGAAGTTGGAACGCCAAACCTGGTAATGATGGAATGAGTGACAAATTGCATTACCTCCTGATCGTTGATTTGGCGTAATGGTACTGCTTCAACCCACCTGGTGAAATAATTAGTGGCCGTCAGAATGTACCTGTGTTGCTTAGAAGAGTGGGGTAAGATCTCACCAATGACGTCCAGACCCCATTGTTGAAAAGGTTCTTCCACTGACAACAAAGGGGCAGCGGGACGCGCTTCTCGGCTTGCGAATTTCTGGCATTGAATGCATTTCCGAACATATGCGTGGGCATCTCTGAAAAGGGTTGGCCAATAATAACCTGCACGCATAATTTTATGGGCAGTGGTATCCCCGGCGAAATGACCTCCTGCTGGTCCATCATGCAGCTCGGTTAAGACTTTCTGAGCTTCATCATGTTCCAGGCAGCGTAACATGACTCCATCGGAATGTTTCTTGAAAAGCTTCCCTTGGATTATCTGGTAAGACGCAGCTTTGAGTCTGATTGCACGTTTCTGCCGGGCATCTAGATCTGAGTCCAACACACCGTGTGCCAAATATCCTGAAATATCCGAGTACCAACAAGGGTTCCTTACCTGAGGCATGACGTCAGTTTGGTACATATCAATTTCTTGTTCCCAATTATCTTCTTCACTCTGTTGGGAACTTGCGGCCTCTGCAGCCATTTGGCATAAACCTTGCCCTTTAACTGTGCGTGCTGGCTTAAACTCTAAGTCGTATTCTTGCATACACGCAACCCAGTTCCCTCGTCTCTCGCCCAGCTCCTGCTGCATGAACAGTGAGCGAACAGCTGGGTGGGGCACGTAAACTGTGACATGGTTTTTCAAGATGTATGGTCTGAAATGTTTGACCGCTTTATATACCGCATAGGCCTGTTTCTCGATTTCGGGATAATTTAATTCAGCTCCCTCCAGACCGGTGCTCATGAATGAAATGGGACGCTTGTCATTATTTCTGTCCTTTTGTGTGAGTACGGCTGCCAGGGACGAATCCGAAGCGAACGTATACAAGCTGAAATCTCTGCCGAAATCTGGGCTCTGGAGGGAAGGTGCTTCGGCTATCGCTTTCTTGATCTGGTCGAAAGCTTCCTTTTCGGGTTGATTCCATTTGAAGGTAGCATTCTTCTTTATCATTCCCTGCAGTGGCTTCACTATTTGGGCGAAATCTAATATAAACTTACGTACAAAATTGATTTTGCCCAAAAAGGATTGCATTGCTTTCTTACCACTGGGGGGAGGGATTTGAGCAATGGCTTTCGCACGTTCTGGATCAACGACAATGCCTTGCTTCGTTATGATATGACCTAGCAGATTTCCTTCTGCTACGGCGAAAATACTCTTCTTTGGGTTGAGCGAGATACCGTATTTTCTGCACCTTTCGAAGATCTGTCTGAGGTGACGCAAATGATCCCCCTGATGTTTAGAAAACACAGTAACGTCATCCAAGTAGACCACCACACTTTGGCCTATCAAACCTCTGAATGCTATATCCATAGCTCTTTGGAAAGTTGCTCCTGCGTTGATTAATCCAAAAGGCATACGCCTGAATGCGAAGGTTCCCCACTTAGTCCGAAAGGTAGTCTTTAACCTGTCTGGTTCAGCCACCAGTACTTGATTGTAGCCAGAGAAACCGTCCAACAAAGAGAACATTTCTGACCCGGACACTGCTTGTAATATTTGCTCCATAGCGGGCACCGGGTAATTATCTTTATTCGAGGCCCTGTTTAAGTTTCGGAAGTCCACACACAAGCGAATTTCACCTGACTTTTTCCGCACTGGAACCAAATTGGACACCCATGTGGAATGGCGAACTTTGAAGATAATGCGTGCATCTAAAAGTTTTTTGAGTTCCTTCAGAATCAATGGTTCCATGGTAGGATGTACTTTCCTGAGCTTTTGTTGGAAAGGTTTTACATTTTCTTTGATGGGTATCACATGTTGTATGATTCGAGTATCGTATGTGCGTAAGTCCTCATACGTCCAAGCGAACACGTCACGATACTTGCGAAATAGCTGAGTGAAATCCTGCGCCTCTTGAGGGGAGCAGTCCTTCCCGAGGTTGATGAATTTAGGATTATCCTCTGATCCCAAGTTCACTTGTCGATGGGCTAAGATAGAGCTCTGTACTTTGGCATTTGGGGGCCCACGGAAACGATTTTGCAGATCGAAAAGCTTCTCAAGTGATACCACCCCTTTAGGCATGGGGTTCCCTTTGACTTGCTCGTACTCCTTTTGCATAGCTTGGTCGTGCTCATCTTCATCTATAGCAGCGTCTTTGAATATCTCTGAGTTACACATAAAATCCAGCACCTGTTGATCATCATCGAAAACGCGCAAATTAGTGATATTGTCTGGCACGGAGGGTTTATACATAACTTCAATAGAAAAACCATCCCTCAAAGGGGTAAATCTGGCAGCAGCATTAGCCAGAGTATCTGCTGCTGCATTATGCATTCTAAGAACAGATTTAATTCCAAAAGCGTCAAAAGCAGAAATTAATCGCCATACCTCTTGTTGATACGCCTTTAAATGTGGAGACAAACAGTGAATAGTATTGCGTACCTGCCGAGTGATAATCTCGGAGTCTCCAATGACCCGTAAGCATTTTACCTTCAAATCCAGCGCCTTTTTAAGCCCAAGGATCAAAGCTTCATACTCAGCAGTGTTGTTAGTGCATTGGAACTCCAGCCGACAAGAGACTAAGAATTTTTTCTTATGCGGATCAAGCAAAACGCAGCCAGCGCCAGAACCATCGAGATTTTTGGAACCGTCGTAATACAATGTCCATATGTCATTTTCCGGGTCCTTGGGGGCAGTGGATTGCGGAGGAATTTCGGCTTGGTGTGAGACAGTTTGGGCTTGTTCCTCTGCGACGAGTGTCATTTCAGAAAGGACCTCGGGGCCTACTGAAGACTGGGGAGGTCGATAACATCCAAAAATGGAATCTAGAAAACACATACCAAGTTCCTCCTGGGCAAAGTTGATGGGTTCATTTGTGGCATCCAAATCAGTTACAGTGTGTTTCATGTATGGTTCACTTTCGACTCTGATTTGGTTGTTTCTCCCCTTGTAAGGCAGCCATAAATGGGACCAATCCGTGGCAAAGTATCCTTGCAACTTGCTAGACCAATCCCTGCTAAGCAGTACACCATAGGCTTCAGGGATGTCCACAACCACAATATCAATACATTGATGGACCCTAGAGTCGGATGAGAGGCGGATGATGACATTGTTTAATTCTCCAACGGCTGGTACTTGTGATCTGTCAAGTTGAATGATTTTTGCGTCGGTTTTCTCTGGGAGAATGTTGAGTTTCTTGCACACAGATAGAGGCATGACATTCGTGGATGCACCGGAGTCAACGAGACAATTGTGAACGTTGAAGTTAAACATCTCAAAAGACAAAAGGAAGGGAGGGGTGGATCCTCTCGAATTCGTGTTGACAGCGTTCACTATAGACTGGATATCTGGACTGGTTTGTGCAGATGTGTTGCTGACAGTTTTCGTATTTTGGTTGTTGGCGAAAGCTTTTAGAATAAGTTCCTTTTGATTCATGATGCGGGCCAACTCGTAGAGTGAGATATTAGCTCTGGTCTTTTTCATGTCCTCCACTATGTTATAGCTAGTATCAGTTTGGGGACTAGGTTCGGTAGTGGTTTTCGAGGGTTCCACCGGGAGCTTGCTCTTGTGACTTGCTTTGCTGTTACTATTTGTGGGCTTCTCCGGCGTAGCTTGTCCTTCGTTTCCAGGGGGAAGAATTTTCCTCAGGAAAGCCCTTTTCTTGTCTTCATATGATTGTTCGGGGATAGATCCTTTGCTTCTAAGATTATAATTTCGAGTGGGCTGAGCCTTGGGACTGCCTGCCATGTTGATATCAATGGGAGCAAGACTCTCCCCCCCGCGTATTATATCAAAAGTTAGAACAGAGGCTCCTGGTTCCCCATCTAGGAGCGAGCCTTCATCTCGATCAGAAACATCATCCTCTGTCTGGTTTCCCGGAGTTTGGTCATCCAAAAGTTGGTTAACCACCGCGGTCATGCTGCCAATCCATTGCGGGCACGTTTTTTCGGAATGGGCAGCTTGGTGAAAAGAGCAAAAATTGTCTTTCCCTATCTCTTCCACGTTGAGAGCGGCGCTGGAGTTTGACGGGGGTCTGTTGGTGTTGGGATTACTTTTCTTGAAAAAGGGTTTTGGAGGTTTATTTGTAGTTGAGGTTTCAACGCCCTTTCTCTTTAAGTCAGAGACCTCATTTGTTAGTACTTTGAGGGTCTTGGCCATACTCTCGAAATCAAAAGTTTCTCTCTCTCTATTAGGGGTGGAAGGATGACCCTTTTTAGTGGTTGGTTTGTGATCATCCTTTCCTTCATGGTCCATGACTCCTATCGACAACATGTCCTTCTCTACCGCGAGAGCAGCGGCGTAATTTGCAGTAAGGGTAGCGCGGGCCTCACATTTGACGAAAACGGCAATATCCCTAGGGAGAGCTTTAGTATAGTAGTCGATGGTGATAGAATCGTCCAATGCTAAGTTTGGAGGAAATTTTTGCAATATTGTGGCGAAGCGTTGGTTAAAGTCTTTAACTTTCTCTTTTCTATGACACTTGATGGTGCTTAGCTCTGTGAGGAGCATAGAGGGTGTTTTATCTTCTGCAAACTTTTGCAGGAACACACGACGGAACTGGTCCCATGAAGTAATAGAAGCACTGGGTAGGGAACGGTACCAAGTGGCTGCAAGTTTTACAAGAGTGTGTGGGAACAGTCGACATGCGACATCATCGGACTGAACTCTCATGATTTGTAGGGACAGATAGAAACTACTAATATGATCTTCCGCGGAGGTACCTTTCTCAGGATCAAACTTAGGAAGATGCTTCTCCGGGTGTCTAGGCATATCATGGAGAGGACCTAAAAGAGCCAATGGGGATTGAGCCATCCAGGCTAGGGGCTGCACCCTCCTGGGGTGCTGACGATATCGGGTTTCTGCCTCGGACTCACTTCCCGTCCCTGACACTGATGCTCCGTCATGATGGCGAGAGTGTTCATCTTGGTGTCTTTCACGGTTATTCATGTTTCTAAGATACTCCCAGTTGTGGGGAAGGGGCCTATTTTGGTTTTGGTGGTGATGATGGTTGACGTGGTGTCTTTGGCCGCGAACTATATCTCCTCTGCCTCCACGTCTGTGACCTCTGTTGACTCCACCCTCGTTTCTTCGAGGCCTGTTTCCTTCCCCTACATTTCTTTGGGCTGTGTTACCTTCTCTTTCATTTCTTCGACCCCCTCCTCTTTCTTCTAGCGGGGAATACACTTGGTTGTTGTTCCACTGATGTAAGTCAGGCTGAGGTTCGGGGAAAGGTTCAGTATCAGGGAAACCTTCACTATCTTGGAGAACGGGGTCATTTTCCTGGACAGCCCGCCCGAGGTCTTCAATCATGGAGTTCACAAGTTCAGGTATGGTGCTGACAAGCACACCATTACGGGTGATGTTCTCAGTAGGAGTCCTAGTGTGAGCTAGAAACTCCATGATGGGGGCATATCGTAAATCCCTGACGAGATTACGGGCAACTGGGCGTAAGGATCTCAACTGTTCGTTAGTGATTTCAAAGTACCGAGCCTCCTCCCTTGGAATATCCTCCAAGGGGGGAAGAGGAGGTTCGTTATTTATGACCTCCCGGTGGGGAGTTTGTGATGGAATATCGGTCGTATGCTGGGAGGATGCCATGGCCCTCCTTCTAGCGCCAATTCTGTTGACGGGAAAATATGTCCGGCCAACAGTAGGGGATCTCCCCGGTAGAAAGTCCCAATTAGACTTTGAACCGTTTGGAGTAGGGATCCCGTTCGGGGTGTGGGTCCGGCTACCGCTTAAATGACTTCCTCTTCGGTCTCGAACAACCTGATCGAATATGCAAACATACACTTATTCACATGATACAGAATACATGACTGATGTATCAAACCAATATATGACACTGTGCGTAGCAAGGTAATAGACAAAATGCATACACCCAGGAAGTGTCGTTAGAAAAACATCTATGGGGTATGCATGCAAGATAGTCTGACCACCAAAGAAACAGTTCTTTATGGCAAGAATATCCCTTAACTTTCCGAAAGATATACGAAATGCTAATAAAACAGTTCATTAACATTCATTATAAGAGTAAATAATAAACTTGAGCATCATCAACACAATCACAGATAGCTATGGTGCATGAATGATACTATTAATAACACAGATTCATTAATCAAACGATATTCTGAAACTGTACGCAGAATACACACAGTGTTGTCACAGCTAAACACATCATCCAATCAAAGGGGTTTTAACATGTATTGTATTACATATGCCAAGGGTATGATTCTTCAATTACAATGCAATAGTGCCCTTCAGTCCCCAAAAGAGGAGCCCTCACTATGTGCCCCACAGGGGTATTTATAGATTCAAGAAACGACCTTTAGGCCTTTCGACGCTTCAACTTCCCGACGGTTCAGCTTCCCTGCGACCTTTGCCGAACATGCGACCTGCGACCAGAAGATTGCGACCTGAAGATTTGCGACCTGCGACTTAGGCGCCGGTGTGACTTGCGACCTGGGGGACCAAATGCGACCTGCGACCCAGCAGTTAAGCTATGGAGGTGGTCACGTAATTGAGAGGCCTGGAGCGTCTATCTTCTTCTCCTTGAGGAAGTCTTTCCAGGCCTGGTAATCCGCTGCTATAGGGGAGACTAGAGAGGTTTCTTCTCTTAACCGATGCATACATTCCAAAGCATTTGGTATCAGAGTCTCCTTCTTCTGGGAAATCTGGATGGATAGGGAGGCAAGCTTGGTATAAATTTGTACTGGAGTGACAAGCAGCTGGTTTAGGTTCTCTTGTGATGCCTCAAATTCTGGTGCAGCAGCAGCTTGTCTCAAGGGTTGCAGAAAGGACTGAATTTCTTGATCTACTTGCTCCCAGTCTTTAGTTTCGTCCAGTGCCCCCAACGACGGAATGTGATGAAGAGCGTTCATGGAGTCTATACCACTGATTAGGTGATTATATGCAGACACCACCTTGTCCAAGTCTTTGACCAGCTTGTCTTTGGATTGCATCTTCATCCGGATTTGTACTTTGGCGTCTTGTGTGTGACCCCAATCCTTCTTAGGCACATTTTCGGGAGCTTGCTGGTACTGCGCTGTCCAGTTTATCATTTTGTCTAAAGCTGCTGAGGCCTCCTTGAGCTGCTCATGCTTCACTTTGGCTTCCGCTCGTGCCTCTGCTAATGGGGCCACTGTTTGTTTTAGGGTGAGCATTTCTCTGTATACTTGCTGCATGGTCGTTTCCAATACGTCACATTCTTTCATGACTGCTAGTGGGACTTCATTGACTTGGGAAGGCTTACTTTGGAGCTGTCACACTTCACTCTCCAATACTTCTTTCTCCTGTTCCGTTGCTTTTAGCCTGTTTTGTAGGGAAATAATCTCCCTGCTCATTCTAGTGACATTTTCCTCCGTAGCTGCGGCAAAAGCGGTACCTGCTGATGCTATCATTACAGGGTTAGTCCTTGTATCCAGGACTATGTCCTTTTCAATGGCGACCGTAGAAATGGCGGGATGGCTTTGCGCCAAGGATTTTCTTCTCTCTTGCCGTATCTTGAAAGAGAATTGGTCAAATGTCAATCTAGTCAGGTCGAAGACCTCTTCCTCTTGTTCCCCGGGAAAATCGTCATCAGGGAGGATACTTTTCTTGCCACTCGGAGGAATGTCCAGGGGAGATATGTCGATATCATCTATCAATTCATCCTCTTTATCCTGTGTTTGTCCTTTTCCTTTCTCCCAGCACTAGGTGCTAAAAACCGCGCTCATCATGTTCTTTTGTCTTCTGCGTTACGACTTTCTGCCTGCTTCTTTTACGCTTTTCTCTTCAGCTCTCTTCTTGGTAACATTACGCCTTCTTTTGACGATCGAATTTGTCAAGTTCTTCCTTAAGTGCTTGTTCTGCCGCCGCCTGTGCTTCCTTTTCCTGTCTTTCCTTTTCCTCAGCCTGTTTCTTTTTCCGCTCTGTCCTTGCATCTTTTCTACGTTTCTCTTCATCCTCCTTCATTTCTTTTCCTCTTCCTTCTTGGCTTGGGCTTCTGCTGCCCTTTGCTGATCCGAGGTG